>JAJSOF020000005.1:195966952-196454452 GCA_025594305.2 Periplaneta americana
AAACAGAAATATATTATTTTATGGACTCTTTTAGATTCTTCTCGATACGAAGTCTTCCTCGTATTATTCTGTCCTTTCAGAATTAGAAAATGCTGAACACTTTATTCCTCGTTCTTACCACATTCAAACTTGCTCTGCATTATGCGACACATGCCTTTTAATGTTATAGATAATGTTAGATTCAACAATTATTGCACACACATGACTAGTTTGGACTCGTGGTAAAACGAGCGTTGAGGGACTTCCGCCGATTTTAGCAAGACTTCTGACTTCTGTTGCATTCAAATAATCATAAAATACGATAATTTGGTCCAGGGAGCATCCGTTTTTGGTGCAAAGATAATTCGTTTGGCGTGTTTCTTAATTGAAATTAACCTAAGTGTGTCTGTGTCTATTCCAAAATCGGCGGAAGTCCCTCAACGCTCGTTTAACCTTAATATTTTCACAAAGAAATACCTTAGAAGACCTCTAACTCAATGTATACCGTCGAGAAACTGTTGAAATTAGTGAGCGAATATTATTGGCAAAAATCTGAACTACATCTCATGTTAAAAGCCCGATCGGTATTACAGGTATCCAGCATACGAATACTATTATTATAGTCCCGTCGCTCTAATTTCCGGCAGCCAATCACGTTGCAGGTCGGCTACATTTAAACGTGTGCGTCTTGTGATTCGCTGATGAAGATGTTAAACATTTCCTAAGGCTGGTAAATATTTAATATAATCGCCCGCCATTTTGGCTCTTTCGTTGGCGTTCGCAGAAAGCACACGAAGACGTTATTTGCCGCTCAATTATTTTCTGAATTACAGTGTGTTTGATTTATTATCATAGGAGCTACGACATGATAAAGTTTAACGGTGTGGCAAATAGATGCCTCGTCTGATAGCTCGGCAACGAAAGAACAAAAATGGCGAACGATACTACCTTCCTAGACTTTATAGAGCCTTGACTTCCTAAGACGTAAGCAAAGAGGAGGAGTCACGCCGGGAATAACAGCGTCGCGACTATAGATTATATTAGTGGTACGTTATTTTTCATTATTCCCCAAATGTAGAGTGCGCGATGATTTATCAGTTTAAAATGTTTAACCACAATATGCAGATCATAGATGGTTGAACAATAGACTACCATTTACAATGCATTCCCTTTGCTACCCGATCTCCTCACATCAACGGTCTGTGTCTTTAATATTCAAACATAACAGAATCTCAAACATCTAATTACTGACCAGCTGAACAAATGTGGCTAATATAATTACAACTGTAAACTGCCTATACATTTATACTTACTAATAATATCAATGTTACGAGGGGGATCCAGGAAATAACGACCGTTTTGTTAATATCTAAAATTGTCAGATTGGCTACATTTATAACCAGTCTTTTCCCATAAATATCGGAACAAGCTAGCAAAGTCTGTTAAAACTGAAAACTTCCTTGATGATGTACTCAAAATAAAGTCAAACCTACATTTAAACATTTGTCGTTCTGTTCACTATTTTTTAATTTTTATAATTATCTGCCGCCAGTTCATCAAGCCAGTGTTCACTGTCTTGTACAACTTTCACCACTTCGTCGTTCACTTTCTTCCTCTTCAGGTCTTCTTTGATGAGTGATGTTCTCCTTGTCGGCTTCATCGTGGTTCATTTGTTCGTTTCCCATTATTGAACATTTCGCACCATTTTCTCACATTTCTTTCATTCATTACAGTATCACTTTTTGTTCCCACTTCTTTCAATTGCCGGTAAATTTCTCTTTTTGGTTTCAAATGTCTCATTTAAAAATTCGAATTTTGTTTCACCTCATTCTCTTTTTGATTATCAATCACGTCGTTCATTTTGTTTAACACAAAATTCACAATGGCGACTTGTTGCAACCAGTATTCTCTTTTTATGAGAACACATGTTAAGGAAGCCAGTTGACCTTCAAACAAGGAAGGGGAGTCAGCTGCGTTCGGCGGTATGCTCTTTTTGTCGTTATTTCCTGGATCCCCTCGTATATTTTGACAAATTCTGTAAATAATGGGTTTTCATAATATCTGTTTAAAATTGTCAGATTGGCTACATTTATAACCAGTCTTTTCCCATAAATCTCATCGGAACACAGCTAGCAACACTCCGGCGTAAAACTGACAAACTTCCATGATGATGTATCTTGCAAAATGAAAGTTAAACCTCCCTGATATTACTCTTCTTTTTCTGAGGTATTTTTTAATTTTTATAATTATGCTCCCCTTGTTCTCTTTGTGTTTACCTTGTTCCCTTTTGTTTCCCTTGTTCTCTTTTTGTTTCCCTTGTTGTCCTTGTATGTCCTTGTTCTCCTTATTTTTCCCGTGTCTTCCTCTTGTCTTCCCCTTGTTTTCCTTTGTTTTCCTCTTTCTCTTTGTGCTCCTCTTGTTCTCCTTGTAGGCTACTCCCCTAGTTCTATTTTTCTTTCCCTTGTTCTCTTTTTGTTGCCCTTGTTCTGTTGTGCTGGTCTTGTTATCCTTGTGTTCTTCTTATTTTCCTCGTGCCCCCCGTTGTTCTCCTATTCTTCCCCTTATTCTCTTTGTTTTTCCCTTTTCTTCTTACATTTCCCTTGTTCTCCTTATATTCCTCTTGCTCTCCTTGCATTCCTCTTGTTCACATTAATCTCATATACTTTTGTTCTCCTTGCATTCCACTTTTTTCCTTCTATTCTCCTTGTTCTCATTGCGTTTCCCTAATACTTCTTGTCTTCCCGTTATACTTGTATTCTGCTTGTTTCGTTTCTCTCATTGCCCAGACATAGTTCTACGTAAAGATGTGTAACCATACGTACAGTAGTTTTTACTCGTGTTACTATACAATACATCATAATGGATAAATGTATAATAGGATGCGAAACTGCGGTCAGCACCATCTGGCGGCGGGGGGCTGAAAGAAGATGATCAGCGCCCAACGTCCTAGGTGGAGAACATTAGAACTACGTGTTGTGTATATTACCCAGAGTTCTCTATTTATCCGTTCGAGATATTGCTCGAGGAGTCGAGATGGCAGACAAAAACTTGCTAATAAGTGAACATAAAGTGATACTACGTGTGTATGTTAAACAGTTATATTTATGGACGTTGTAAAAATAGTGTTGTTGAATGTATTGTAAAGTAATAGTAATATAATAAATTGAACTATCTAAGTAGTTCTTGCAGACTTTTCCATTGCGCTGTACAATAAATATCCAAAGAATACAATCCCAATTATCTAACCTTTTGCGTTTTTTTGTCTCTGGTTATATTTTAATCGGGTAATGTAAAATAGATCGTCTCTTTTATCTTCCTGTTGGCTCTGGTAAGAATTTTCAGTAGAAGATGCTGTGAGGAATAAAACTGTAAATGTTTTACTTTAAATTGGGTTAGTTTTGAATATCGATGAGGGCGGGAAGGAATACTTTCTGCACAGTTTAACATTTTCGTCACTAGGTGCGCTGCTAAATGCATGGATTAATTACTCTTTTCGCTACTTGATGCGCTGCTAGATGTAATAACGCCCCTCCCCTCAACAGGTGGCAGCAAGGTTAATTTCTACAACAGCGCCTGTAGTATGTGTTACGGGAAACTCAGTAAGTTTCGCATCCTATTATATATTCATCCATGACATCATGCTCTGACTGTCCTCTTGCTGAATAAAGCGTGGTAAAGACGCAGACAGTTTTAGCTGTGCGACAGGTGGCGTAATTGGTTCCGATTCCAGTGCCTTCTTTGACCTATTTATATCAGCCCAGTGATTCAGGTATCTTAAGCTCTGTGGACACATCTGCCAGAAATTCTTGGAGTTGAAGATGGGCTTCGTTAGCAGGCAGGAATGTCCCGTGAATACCACAAGCCCTACGGGTTATGTTTGTCGTGATCTTGTGCTGTAGTGGAATTGGTCATGCTACGGTGTAATCTTCCTGACTGGCATTCGTACATCTGCGGACGGATTTTTTTGCAACTATCCGAACTCCGTGTCCTTTTAAACTTTTCTGCATTCGGGTTCATCCAGACTGTGACATCCTAACTACCTACAGTTAATCATTTGAAAATTGAGGATTTTCTTGGCCGTCTCATGTTCCTACAGTTGGTCTGTAGTTTCCTTTAAGACAAAGCGGCAGAAGAATTGAAGACCTCGCCGGGAAAAGGATGTAACATCAAATTAATTAAATATGTAACTTATAGGTGGAAAAAAGTAATTTGGAAGCATTGATTTGAAAGGATAAATTATTGCAATATATAATTTAATAAACTTACTGTATATATCCTTTATTATTCAAATTGTTCTGCTAGTAAATATAGGCCTAAAGAAATATGCCTCTGAAATTATTCCCCTTTTTCCTGAAACGTGAATTATACAGATTTGTTGACTACACCCTTATTCCAAGGACTCTATCTTTCATTCCTATTGAAATAAAATTTAAATAATTGATTAAATGGCGATCTTACTCGTGTTAATTATGTAAGCATGTGCGGCTTACAGCTGTTTCGGTGCTATTCGACACCATCCTCAGAACCTACTAGATCTCGGCGCTATTTCAACTTCGCTGTCTGTTGTGTGGGTGCGTTCGTGTGATGAAGAGTTGTGTCAAATAGTGTGTGTGTTCTGAAATTGAACCAAAAACTCAATACACTAGAACAATATGAAATATACAGGCACACTAAAACACACCCCAATCAAATTCTCAACACAGACCAATTTCAGAACACACACACTGGGCCTATTTGACACAACTCTTCATCACACGAACGCACTCACACAACAGGCAGCGAAGTTGAGATAGCGCCGAGATCTGGTAGGCTCTGAAGATGGTGTCGAATAGCACCGAAACAGCTGTAAGCCGCACATGCTTACATAATTAACACGAGTAAGATCGCCATTTAATCAATTATCTATATTCAAGTGTTAAAAGTAGTGTACGAAAGATTCAACATGAAATAAAATTTGTCAAACTTGCAATACTTTATTCTGCATTTCTAAAATTTTCAAAGGACTGTTTTTATTAATAGTAATATCCAAAACTGTGATTGAAAATTATGCAATCATTATGGATTTCCCCGCCATTTCTCACAGATCCATGATGTACAATTGATTCCTACTTTAAAATATGTGTAATAGCTGCACGAGCAATATGAATTACAATGGCTTACCTTGGAAAGATGTCTTCTTCAATTTTAGAGTATGCATTATGTTAGTATTTTCACGACCCATATTATTTATAATGTAAATAATAAATACCGCATTAGAGCTAAGATTTTTGGTTTATGTTGTTATGATGTGGAAACTCATGCAAGGTTAGAAAATTTCATTAACATATCTCAAAAACTTTTTGAATTATCAGCAAAACAAGTGCAAATTTTGAAGTTTCGGATAACGAGCGATAAAGAATAAATTACCTGGAAATCAGAGCTGGACAAACTGCAACTAACATTGCTAGTTCTTAGTCTAACAACTAACTGTAAGAAAATGCGCGAATCGAATGTAACCATTTTTATTTGTCTGAAATTTGTAAGGTAATGAGTTAAAATAATATTGATGAACTATTTTTATATTTTCATTGTAGTGTGTCCCTGCTCTTGGAAGATATGCATCTATACCATTAATAAAGAGAAATGTTAGAATATCCAATAAATAATGCGCTACATTTGTTTTCTCGGTCTCCTTTCATTGGAGAAGAACAAAATCTTATATACAGCATATTAGAGCCTTCCTGCATACTAAAACACACCTTGAATGAGATAAAAAAAGATGTTTACTTACTTAACGGCTCATGTACTTGTAAGAATGTTTTTTCATATTTATAATTAATATTTAGAAAACATAATAAAATACTGTTATGCGATTAGTAATTGAATAGAAATTTCTCGTTTTTATGTAAAAAAAAAAAACTTTTCTTTGTGGAATTATGAATTTCCCGCTGTTCGACTAAATTTCACTCGAAATCAACATTGTCTCTAGGAGGCTATAGTAAGCAGAAGTGATGATAAGTCCTTTGAGCGAAATTTCTCTTTTCCTTAACTTCAAATTTCCTTCAAGGGCATCAATTTCTCAAATTTCCTTCAAGGGCGTCAATTTCTCCTCTGCTTGTTATTAGTTAGGAACAATAATCAAGTGAGCCAAAATTGGTAACAACTAATCCAACAGATACAATAGCAACTCTTTCTCTGTCGATGGAGTAATGAAGTATAGGTATGTAGCCCCTAAACGTTGGATGTTTCTCCATCTATAAAAAAATCTCGCACCACCGTTTTATAAACATGTCCACATTTTGACCAAAATTCAGTATAACTTAATATCATTTTACTACCTATTAAAAAACTTTTTTAACAGCTCTTAATACACAAATTTCAAGAAAATCTAGTTTTTAGTAGGTTATTTTACGACGCTTTATCAACATATTTGGTTATTTAGCGTCTGAATGAGATGGAGGTGATAATGCCGGTAAAATGAGTCCGGGGTCCAGCACCGAAAGTTACCCAGCATTTGCCTATATTGGCTTGAGGGAAAACCCCGAAAAAAAAACCTCAACCACTTAACTTGCCCCGACCGGGAATCGAACCCGGGCCACCTGGTTTCGCGGCCAGACACGCTGACCGTTACTCCACAGGTGTGGACTAAAATCTTGTTCAAAATAAATTTTTGGTAGCATTAAAAATTCACAGAGTCTTACACAGTTGGCTAAAAACATTTTAACACAATTAAGATAGTATCTGTTGTTAAATTTAGTAAAATTATTTGTTTTATTTTTCTTTTGTCAGCGATCTAGTTAATGTTATAAATTTTCTCATTTTCTTCTAAACCTGTAAATTTCGACGAAATACAGACCATATCGTCGCCTGAATGCAAGAACTAGGTAACTTGATTTTTCATATTTTGTGACATCGCCTATTTACTTATTTATTGCACTAAGGAATATGTCTCGTTTTCTTCCACCTATTTGTTATATTGGAAAATAGATGTCGCTGGTATCGTTCGATCAGTTACCTAGATCCTGGATTACATTTTGTGCGATTTTTGCTATGCTATAAAAAAGGTAACTAAAAAACGCAAATTTCGAGTTACCTAGTTCTTGCATTCAGGCGACGTTATGACCAAAGCTCGGAACTTGAGGACTTGTGTTTCATGTGCATGTGTAAGGTTACAGGTACAGCGTACACAAAGCTCACGCTGCAAGTGCTCAGGGACAGTCGTGTGTACTAAGAAGTGGTCACATCGAATGAGAGGAAGACGGACGAGGAAACTGTGCCATGTCGAAGACAATGACATTCAGAGAATTACAGATAAACGGTCTGTTTGAGGAATTAGAAAATACGTGTTATTCGAATGCATATTATACAATTTTCAAAATACATTTTTGTAAACTTTAGGTACAGAATTTCGTGGAGGAATTCGAAGGAGATACATTATTTTCTTCGAATGGAGAGTTTATATTTTGTAAGTTGTGCTACACACAAACTAAAGGCTGGAAACCGGCATTCATTGAAAGACATTACAGTCCCTTAAATAAGTGGAAAATTTGTCCATAGCCATGGATCAAGTAGCAGAGGAACCTACGTAGAACAAATTGAAAACTATTTTTGAGAAAAATTTAGGATATACTTATCTTTCTCACATACGAGATCAGCTAGCAATTGCTCAAAATCAAACAGAAAACAGTGACAGTGAAAACATTCAGTATTTTAAGTTTGCTCTCGTCACTTCATGTGACTTGGAAATAAGTTTTTCTTGTTTCATATCAGCGAAGAAGTTATGGGTTTGAAAATATTGGAATGTACGTAGTCATACACTGTAATAAAATGTACAGAGCAGAACAGTAAATTTGATATATTTCTCATGTTTATTTTTATTATATATGGTGTAAAATTATGTGTTTCAACCTACCATAATACTATCAATATGTTGTTCCAGTCAGAAACCACTTTTATAGCAGACCTGACAGTACCTCCGTGCTGGAAGCGGGAGTTTGTTGACATTGAAGTCCGGTCGCTTAGCCACGTGCAAAGACACAAGTCCCCAAGTTCCGAGCTTTAGTTATGACAAACAAATTCCTTTTCTCCTTTCTTTTAAAATCGAGAACTCAGTTTCTCCGAGAAAAGGAAATTTCCCTCGCCTTACCATCACTAAGCAGTGATCAGAAGTCACGTACGATGACATCATAAGAAAGACAGTACTCTAATGAAGTGTGTGATATTTTTTTTACGCTTCGCAATAACTGGAAGCTGTTGTGATGCACATAACATAAGTGTCGGGGCCAAGGGGCAAACCGAGCTGCGATCATAATGAACCGTGGGAGCCCGTCGTGTCGTCCAAATGTTGGAGGAGTTGTCGTGTTTGGTTTCCAAGGGCGTTCGTTGCTCCGTCGCGCGCGGCGGAAATGCCGCGAGTACTCTCAACTGCGGCCGTGACTGATCATGCGGCATGGCTCGCTTGGCACATGGCACCACGGAGGCCCAGGTGACTCCGCGAAATACTGCACAGACCTACAAGTAGGCTGTACTCTCAACTGTCAGGCACAGCAACTTAAACACTGTGCATCTGGAGCTGTGTTGCAATAAATTATCGTACAAACACTTATCGTACAGTACTAATTATATTGCTCTCTTTCTAGAGCAGAATGGGCATCGTGCCTCACTTGAGAATTTGTGCCTCACTGACCTTCACAGAGCTTATCGCTCTGAGTGACATCATCTTCACAGTCCCCGTTCCTCCCTCACGCAGCTCCTAGGCGTGGGCAGGTTCTATATCAGTTTCATAAGCAATATCAGTGGTCGCATAATGGCATTATCAAAGCAATGTGTACGCGTTAGAAAACGATTACTGTATTTCATGAGAAATGGAATGAAAAGTTTTTTACTGTTTAGAATGGGAGAACATACGATGTTTTTTACGCTCGAAAATCCTATTAGGCATTAATAAATTTAATATACAACGACATTACTCCTTATGTCATAAAGAACATGCTGAATTAGAAGGTAAGACAAATTAAATGTTATTTTTCGTACTATTCCGAAGAAATTTATGATCTTAACATTTGCATAGTATACTAAATACGACATTATACCTTAAACACGCCGCATTAAAAGGTAGCCTACGAGGAATTGTTGTTTGTACGTATTATAAAAAAAATATATCAAATGTGCGTAGAAAACGAAATATGATTTTCTGACATTATTTTAGGTCGAGAACGTGCAAATCTATTTAGTAATCTTGAGAAACGCCAGAATATTCAAGAAAATAATCGTAGACAACGTGATGGAATATTATTGGCTAGTTACGCAATTTCTCGCCTGTGATTTAAATGAATTCAGCTACGGAGAAACAGTAAAGAAGTTTATGATTAAAGCTGCCGAATTAATTTGCCAAATTGAATAAAAGTTTTCGAGTCTCTGACGTTAACCAAGCGCTTTCCTAATAATTCGCCACTGACCGTCTTAGCGATTACGATAAGGTGACGCAAGTCACAGCAGTTTATATTTCCCATCCTACTCTGCAGTCTCCTCTCCTAGTAAACAAACTATTTCAAATCCAGTGCCTCACGTAACCGAAAATTGTGCCCATGTATGTTCTAGAGTTTTCAAATGTACATACGGTACTTCATAAAAATCAAGATTTGGTTAATTTTCCAGAATTTTATTGTGCCAACTCCGAAACAGTTTTTCCCAAATAGAAAAGGCATTTTTCAGCAGGATCTTGCCCCTGCCACAAATCGAAAACATTAGTCCGTTTTCAAACGCATACAATTAGATTCCTCGACGGATCAGGCAATTCATCTGATACCAATATCATTGAAAATTTGTGGTAAATTTGTAGAGAAGAATGAGAAAACTGGACGTTACGTCGAAGGATCACATGATTTCAAGTTTGATATATGTTTTGTTTAGAGACGGAGAGGTGAAAGAAATGTGTGAAAATCTTGTTAAATATATACAAAATAGTATAGCCACAGGAGCTCATATTCAATACTGAAGTTTGTTTCTAGAGTGTAATAATGAAGTATATGTGACCTACAGTATATTTATAGTTGTGTTCACATTAATTTCCACTATACTTTAAAAAAGAATTATCTCCACACAAACATTAAAACACAAAACACTGTCCACAGCACATTAGCGTACAATATATGGAATGAAATTAAATTGAAAAATAATCATAATATGGATATTTAAACAATTTTGACAATGGTGGGCGTTAATTTCGATACAGGCTTCAGTTCTTTTTTGCATTTTATCGCACTATAGGCTATTGTACCTAATTCCAATTACCAGTTACTGGAAGTAATCCGATTTTCATCACGTATCCGAAGAGTCCAAAAGTTCATATAGGAAGATAATGCAACTTATTTACGGCAAAATATCGGAGTTTTATCACCGGCAGATACTGTAATATTTTGTATACTCAAATAAATTAGGCCTACGTTGTATATTCTTGCTAATTTTCATTCTGCCATTGCCTTGTTTTCGACAAATAATTATTTCATGGACTTCAGAAAGGCAATGAATTTGTAAATACCCCATTTATTACGTCCTTTCCGACGCAGATAGCACAGACAAAGAAATATTGTTATCCTCAGAAATGACGCGAGAAAGTGTACTTAGTTGTAACGCAACTTAAAACACGCAAAAGCTGAACAATGAAGCTTAGTCTGGAGTTGATCCAGTGGGCGTAGCTACCATGTACTACAAACACAAAACTCTGAGATAGTATCCGACAATGGAGCACTGTTGCCAGATGAAGAACAATTTTATTTTAATGTAAAGTGAATTACTTAGAATTGTGCTCGACGGAAATGGGAGAGGGTTGTCCACTAGTACAAGCCGTTTAATATAAGACATAATACAATACGTATTTTATATCAGATTGTTAGATTTGAAACTCTGAAGAGACAGATGCAATGCTAAGAAAGAAAACTGTAGGGTAAGAACATGAATAGGAAGCAAGGAAAATAAAAAGCAAGGGAATAGAGAAGAACAAGAGGAGAAGGACGAAGAGAAGAATGTCTGGATGGAGAATGAGGACGAAGATATCGGTTTAGAGAATGAGAACGACGAGAATGACGAGATGGACAATGAGGACGAGAGGAGTATGACCAGGATGAGTCCACCGCTGTGGAGTAATGGTCAGCACGTCTGGCTATGAAACGAGCGGGCCCAAGGGTTCAAATCCTGGTTGGGGTTTTTTCGGGGTTTTCCCTCAACCAATTGAAGCAGAATAATTGCTGGATAATTTTCGGCGTTGGACCTCGGATTTATTTCGCTATCATTAATTCACATATCATCATCATCATCATCATCATCATCATCATCATCATCATCATCATCATCATCATCATCATACGGTACCGTCACCGGGATTTGAACCCGGATTTTCTCGGTGCCGGAGAGAATTTTTTCTCCGTTCCACTGCTCTTTCATCGTACGATGACGCAGAATATCTACATGGAAACATCATTAAAATAATATGTAGAGGATGAGAATGCCTGGATGAAGAATGAGGACGAAGATAACGGTTTAGAGATGAGAATGACGAGATGGACATGAGGACGAGAGGCGTATGACCAAGATGAAAAGGACGAGGAGGAGAATGCCTGGATGAAGAATGAGGACGAAGATAACGGTTTAGAGATGAGAATGACGAGATGGACATGAGGACGAGAGGCGTATGACCAAGATGAAAAGGACGAGGAGGAGAATGCCTGGATGAAGAATGAGGACGAAGATAACGGTTTAGAGATGAAAATGACAAGATGGACATGAGGACGAGAGGCGTATGACCAAGATGAAAAGGACGAGGAGGAGAATGCCTGGATGAAGAATGAGGACGAAGATAACGGTTTAGAGATGAGAATGACGAGATGGACATGAGGACGAGAGGCGTATGACCAAGATGAAAAGGACGAGGAGGAGAATGCCTGGATGAAGAATGAGGACGAAGATAACGGTTTAGAGATGAGAATGACGAGATGGACATGAGGACGAGAGGCGTATGACCAAGATGAAAAGGACGAGGAGGAGAATGCCTGGATGAAGAATGAGGACGAAGATAACGGTTTAGAGATGAGAATGACGAGATGGACATGAGGATGAGAGGTATATGACCAGAATAAAAGGACGAGGATGAGAATGCCTGGACGAAGAATGAGGACGAAGAAACGGTTTAGAGATGAGAATGACGAGATGGACATGAGGATGAGAGGTATATGACCAAGATGAAAAGGACGAGGAGGAGAATGCCTGGATGAAGAATGAGGACGAAGATAACGGTTTAGAGATGAGAATGACGAGATGGACATGAGGACGAGAGGCGTATGACCGAGATGAAAAGGACGAGGCTGGAGAATGCCTGGATGAAGAATGAGGACGAAGATAACGGTTTAGAGATGAAAATGACGAGATGGACATGAGGACGAGAGGCGTATGACCGAGATGAAAAGGACGAGGCTGGAGAATGCCTGGATGAAGAATGAGGACGAAGATAACGGTTTAGAGATGAGAATGACGAGATGGACATGAGGACGAGAGGCGTATGACCAAGATGAAAAGGACGAGGAGGAGAATGCCTGGATGAAGAATGAGGACGAAGATAACGGTTTAGAGATGAGAATGACGAGATGGACATGAGGACGAGAGGCGTATGACCGAGATGAAAAGGACGAGGCTGGAGAATGCCTGGATGAAGAATGAGGACGAAGATAACGGTTTAGAGATGAGAATGACGAGATGA
Organism: Periplaneta americana; assembly: GCA_025594305.2. NCBI lineage: Eukaryota > Metazoa > Arthropoda > Insecta > Blattodea > Blattidae > Periplaneta > Periplaneta americana. Next base: position 195,979,662 of record JAJSOF020000005.1, read on the forward strand.
GAATGACGAGATGGACATGAGGACGAGAAGGCGTATGACCAGATGAAAAGGACGAGGAGGAGAATGCCTGGATGAAGAATGAGGACGAAGATAACGGTTTAGAGATGAGAATGACGAGATGGACATGAGGACGAGAGGCGTATGACCAAGATGAAAAGGACGAGGAGGAGAATGCCTGGATGAAGAATGAGGACGAAGATAACGGTTTAGAGATGAGAATGACGAGATGGACATGAGGACGAGAGGCGTATGACCAAGATGAAAAGGACGAGGAGGAGAATGCCTGGATGAAGAATGAGGACGAAGATAACGGTTTAGAGATGAGAATGACGAGATGGACATGAGGACGAGAGGCGTATGACCGAGATGAAAAGGACGAGGCTGGAGAATGCCTGGATGAAGAATGAGGACGAAGATAACGGTTTAGAGATGAAATGACGAGATGGACATGAGGACGAGAGGCGTATGACCGAGATGAAAAGGACGAGGAGGAGAATGCCTGGATGAAGAATGAGGACGAAGATAACGGTTTAGAGATGAGAATGACGAGATGGACATGAGGACGAGAGGCGTATGACCGAGATGAAAAGGACGAGATGCTGGAGAATGCCTGGATGAAGAATGAGGACGAAGATAACGGTTTAGAGATGAGAATGACGAGATGGACATGAGGACGAGAGGCGTATGACCGAGATGAAAAGGACGAGGATGAGAATGCCTGGATGAAGAATGAGGACGAAGATAACGGTTTAGAGATGAAAATGACGAGATGGACATGAGGACGAGAGGCGTATGACCGAGATGAAAAGGACGAGGCTGGAGAATGCCTGGATGAAGAATGAGGACGAAGATAACAGTTTAGAGATGAGAATGACGAGATGGACATGAGGACGAGAGGCGTATGACCGAGATGAAAAGGACGAGGAGGAGAATGCCTGGACGAAGAATGAGGACGAAGAAAGGTTTAGAGATGAGAATGACGAGATGGACATGAGGATGAGAGGTATATGACCAGAATAAGAAGGACGAGGATGAGAATGCCTGGACGAAGAATGAGGACGAAGAAAGGTTTAGAGATGAGAATGACGAGATGGACATGAGGATGAGAGGTATATGACCAGAATAAGAAGGACGAGGATGAGAATGCCTGGACGAAGAATGAGGACGAAGAACGGTTTAGAGATGAGAATGACGAGATGGACATGAGGACGAGAGGCGTATGACCAGGATGAGAAGGACGAGGATGAGAATGCCTGGATGAAGAATGAGGACGAAGAAAGGTTTAGAGATGAGAATGACGAGATGGACATGAGGATGAGAGGTATATGACCAGAATAAGAAGGACGAGGATGAGAATGCCTGGACGAAGAATGAGGACGAAGAACGGTTTAGAGATGAGAATGACGAGATGGACATGAGGATGAGAGGTATATGACCAGGATGAGAAGGACGAGGATGAGAATGCCTGGACGAAGAATGAGGACGAAGAAAGGTCTAGAGATGAAAATGACGAGATGGACATGAGGATGAGAGGTATATGACCAGAATAAGAAGGACGAGGATGAGAATGCCTGGACGAAGAATGAGGACGAAGAACGGTTTAGAGATGAGAATGACGAGATGGACATGAGGACGAGAGGCGTATGACCAGGATGAGAAGGACGAGGATGAGAATGCCTGGACGAAGAATGAGGACGAAGAAAGGTTTAGAGATGAGAATGACGAGATGGACATGAGGATGAGAGGTATATGACCAGAATAAGAAGGACGAGGATGAGAATGCCTGGACGAAGAATGAGGACGAAGAACGGTTTAGAGATGAGAATGACGAGATGGACATGAGGATGAGAGGTATATGACCAGGATGAGAAGGACGAGGATGAGAATGCCTGGACGAAGAATGAGGACGAAGATAACGGTTTAGAGATGAGAATGACGAGATAAACATGAGGACGAGAGGCGTATGACCCAGATGAAAAGGACGAGGAGGAGAATGCCTGGATGAAGAATGAGGACGAAGATAGCAGTTTAGAGAATGAGGACGAGGAGAATGATGGGATGGAGAATGAGGACGAGAGGCGCATGACGAAAGTGAGGAGGCTAAGGAGGAGAGAGACGGGATGCAGGATATGGACGAGAGGCGCATGACGAAAGTGAGGAGGCTGAGGAGGAGAGTGACGGGATGCAGAATGAGGACGATAATGACAATTCTGGTGATGAGGACGGTGAGAAAGACTGGTTGGTGACTGAAGACGAAGGGCATGTGATGGGAACGAGAAAGAGATTGTCTTGATGGAGCACAGGGATGTGGGACGGAAGGCGAATGACGAAAGGATGACTAGGAGAGACGAATGATTAGGTTATGAGGACGAGAAAATGGCGGTATAAAAATAATGATAGGATGGAGAATGAGAACGAGTATACATAATAGCGGAATGTAGAATTAGGACGAGGGGAAATAGGGACATATGTAATGACGTATGTGGAATAAGACCGATGATGACGATTACGCGATGAATTATGACGAAGATAATGACGAATGGAGAATGAGGACGAGGTGGAATATGAGAGCCAGAATAATAGCGGAATGCTTAATGGGGCTCAAAGAAATAGAGGACGAGAATATAGGAAAATGAAGGAGAATAATAATATGGATATGATTAAGATTAATAAATAGGATTACCGTATGAAGTATTGTATATGTTAAGTGGTGATGAATTTACCACGCATTTATTGATGTCTGATGTCCTCCATCAGGTCACTTCTTACATTCTATGCAGTTTAAATAATGGATAGTGTTTTTCACTAAATCAAATTTATTGCATTCAAAAATTACAGTTCTTCTTCTTCTTCTTCTTCTTCTTCTTCTAATTCTAACTTTTCGAGTTAGACCAGCGAATAGGGATTATAAAGAATGGACACTGAGCGAATTTTCCTGTTTTATTTCCCTGTGCGCCAGCGTTTAGTTCCACTTTCAAGCGCTAGAGGTTAGTGTAATCGAGCATAGGCTAAGATAATAATTGAGAATAGAGTTGAGACATAGGATCCAAACATCGCCTACCTTATTGCATAATCCAGTAACGCTTTGCTTCAAATAAATTCAAGTTAACAGCTTTTCTTTATTTCTCAGTAACGAACTACTTGTAATAATACTTTTTTTTATTTCAGATATAATAAATTATATTATAAAATAATATAATGCATTATAAAATTATGTATCAAATTCGTTTAATATTTTATACAATATAATATAGGTATATGGTTTTACTTCTCATAAGAGTTTTGTTTTTCCATTTTCAGTGCTATCAAATCATTACATATTTTAATTGTTGTTGGGGTCAACGTATCAACTCTCATTATAAAGGAACTCTAGAGTCTAGACATTACAGTTAATGACGGATTTATTATTTTATGGATCCAGTTTATTTTATTTGAGTACATAATATACCTAGATGTATTAATTATATATGTGTTATATTTCCGCTGTGTCGACTGCTAGCTGGTGTGATGTCAGCGCCAACTCTAGGGAGAAAGTAGAATCTCACGCTCTAGCTGGCTTGAAGGTCATTGAAATCAGTCCGGCTACATCAAAGGTACCGACGCGAAGTGTCCATTCTTTATAATCCCTATTCGCTGGTTGGTTAGACTATAGTTGCCTGTTAGACTGTTGCTTGTGTGACTATAATAGCTGAGTTGCTCTTTTCTCTCCTTTTTTTTTTTTTTTTTTTTTTTTTTTTTGACATTGTGGCCAATCTACGTAAAAATCCACTTCAGTAGTCATTAATTTGGATTTGTACCTATGTAGTTATGTTGCAATGATAATAATAATAATAATAATAATAATAATAATAATTTGAATACACGGAAAGGCCGAAATGTCACAGTGCAGCCAAATTACTACACGCAGAGTCGCTTCTCCGGAAACATGGCCGTGGGAAGTGACCTGGAAGGAGTGACAGTCATCGTCTTCGGGCGAGGTTCGGCAGGATTTGGTCGCGCTGTGCGTACTGCAAGTCACGACTCCTGATGAGTCTGCGGAGCGACAAGCGGAGTTCCCCCGCCCCGCGCCCGCCGTGCGTAAGTGAGCCGCATGAGTTCCAAGTTACAGGAGTTCCGTTGCATCGTCCCCAACTTTTAATTGGGTTACCAAGCACTTGCGGTGAACTCGTGGGCCTGCCCGAAGTCCTCTTCCAACAGGCTCCCGTTCTCAATCGATCATATTTATTTATTTGTTTGTTTATTTTTGATTATTTAATTATTTGATTACTTACTTATGCTTGTTTGTTTATATGTATTTATTTATTGTGGCTTTTATTGATTACGAAAAAGCTTTCGACCGTGTTGACAGAAATAAGCTCTTTCAAATTTTGGCAATTATGAGAACAATTTACGAATTATATAACCACAATATTATCAAAATTACTATCGGATCAGAACATACCGAATGAAGACCGATAAACTGTGGAGTTCGTCAAGGATGCCCCCTCTCACCACTTTTATTCAATATGTACATCAACTCCATCATAAGACATTGGCGACTAACAATTCATGCAAACATCCCGCTCTTCCGAAATTGTACTCTAGATACATTATTATATGCAGACGATCAGGTTCTTTTTGCTACAAATGAAGGCGAGCTGCAATACTCAGTACATCACCTGAATATAATAGCACAAAATTTCAATATGAAAATTTCCCCAAACAAAACAAAAATTATGGCGTCCCAAGGTAAGCAGCCAGTTAGGAGTAAAATTTGCATTGGAACTCATATACATTAGAACAGGTAAACTCATTTAAATATTTAGGTTATAATTTGACATATTTACCTGTTACTGATATATCTGAAAATATTCAACATTTTAATGGAGCCTTAAGAACCATCAACCAGGTTTTCACAACCACGAAAACCCAAAAACATACCAGATTAAAAGCATATAAAGTTCTAACAAGACCTGTCCTTATGTATGGTAGTGAGGCCTGGAATGTCCGAAACTCAGATGTTCAACGCCTAACAACTGCGGAAATGAGATTTCTGAGGAGGACTGCCGGCTACAGCTTGCTTGACCACAAAAGGAATTAACTAATTACAAAAGAATTGAAAATTACACCTATTTATGAACATCTCAACCACTATAGACAAAAATGGCTTAACCATCCCAATAGAATGGACCGTTCCAGACTCCCAAGACAAATTCTCCGCTATATACCACATGGAAGACGATCTTTGGGACGCCCCCTGAAAAGATGGACGGAGACCGTAACAGGCCACTAGACCTAATACCTGCAAGGACGATGATGATTTATTGCGATTTGACTGTCCTTTGTTTATATCCATGGAATGAAGTTTATTGATTCAGGAACATCTTATTTAAGGGGGTGAATCTGATATCTTACTTACTTACTTACTTACAAATGGCTTTTAAGGAACCCGAAGGTTCATTGCCGCCCTCACATAAGCCTGCCATCGGTCCCTATCCTGTGCAAGATTAATCCAGTCTCTTATCATCACACCCCACCTCCCTCAAATCCATTTTAATATTATCCATCTACGTCTCGGCCTCCCCAAAGGTCTTTTTCCCTCCGGTCTCCCAACTAACACTCTATATGCATTTCTGGATTCGCCCATACGTGCTACATGCCCTGCCCATCTCAAACGTCTGGATTTTAAGTTCCTAATTATGTCAGATGAAGAATACAATGCGTGCAGTTCTGTGTTGTGTAACTTTCTCCATTCTCCTGTAACTTCATCCCGCTTAGCCCCAAATATTTTCCTAAGAACCTTATACTCAAACACCCTTAACCTATGTTCCTCTCTCAGAGTGAGAGTCCAAGTTTCACAACCATACAGAAGAACCGGTAATATAACTGTTTTATAAATTCTAACTTTCAGATTTTTGGACAGCAGACTGGATGATAAGAGCTTCTCAACCGAATAATAACACGCATTTCCCATATTTATTCTGCGTTTAATTTCCTCCCGAGTGTCATTTATATTTGTTACTCTTGCTCCAAGATATTCGAATTTTTCCACCTCTTCAAAGGATAAATCTCCAATTTTTATATTTCCATTTCGTACAATATTCTCGTCACGAGACATAATCATATATTTTGTCTTTTCGGGATTTACTTCCAAACCGATCGCTTTACTTGCTTCAAGTAAAATTTCCGTGTTTTCCCTAATCGTTTGTGTATTTTCTCCTAACATATTCACGTCATCTGCATAGACAAGAAGCTGATGTAACCCGTTCAATGAATCTGATATCTAGTGTGTTAAATAATTCTATCTGATGTTGAGCGAAAGGGAAATAATTTTAATTTTAATTATGGCTGGCTATGGAGACAGACAACGATCTCATCGAGAGGCGGCGAATTTATTTAATGATATGCATCCGGATCGCAATCTAATTGCACATGCAACAGTGACAAGGATCGTAAGGAAATTCACTGAAACTGGAAGCGTAAAGGACTTACCAAGATCAGGTTGCCAGATCTTTTGAGTGGCAAAGAAGTGCTATTCAATCATCGAATACGAAGTTTCGGTAAGTTTCGGAGCGCCCGTGGCCCATAAGAATAAAATTGAAGGATTTCCTTCGAAGCAAGAGGTTGAAGTACAAGGATGTGCTTCGAAGCAAAAGGTTGAAGTATAAGCATATGCTTCGAATTGTAAGAATAACCTTTACCTTATCCTTTGACCTTCTGCTTCTAAGACAGGAGCATGTGCTCCTGAATGTGTCATGTATATTGTTTGGCGTTTCGTGCTTCACTACTGTGTATTTGTCGGCGCTCTTTGTCAACTGATAACGAGCATTCGGTTTCATAAAGGAAAACGATAAGCTGCAATGGTAAGCCTCTCGATAGCACAGCAACTTTCGTTCTGATGCTAATAAACCATGGTCACTTCCGTCAGTACTGGGTAGGAATTCTGTGTTTTTAAAATGGAGTCTTCCGATTCGGACGACGGTAGCTCTGTCCCTCTTGAAAATACAATGATATTTCTAGCGACAACTTCAGGAAAGTATCCAGAAATATTAGAAAAATCACAAGTTCCGGAAATGAAAAGGAAAAAGCAGGCAGCAATTAAGGATATGATAAAATTATTCGAAGAAAATTTCGGCACGCCAATAAATTCTAGGCAACTACTAAAAAAAATTAATAACATGAAAACAAGGCTCAAGAAGAAAACCGACAAGAATAGAACAGGAAACAAGCCAATAATTTTGAATACTTGGGAGAAAGAACTATTCACTCTGCTACAGGGTGACACAAATCCTGTAATCAGCAAAATTCCAGGTAAATGTATACCATCTATTACCATGGTTTTTAAATCTTTCATATAATTATTTTGTAATCTATATATTAAACGCATGTGTATTTAAAGTCAAAATTACATTTTAAATTAAAATTACATGCCGATAAGTCTACTTATATTTTTTAATTTGTTTTCAGGAGCTGTAAGTGTGGAGCCTTGTCCATCCACTTCTTCTTCTTCTTCTTCTTCTTCTTCTTCTTCTTCTTCTGCCTCATCAAACACTGAGTTTACATCTTTAAAATTACCAGGTAATTTTAATTACAGTTATTCTGTTGCGAAAGTTGTATTTATTGAAAAGGGCTAATTGGAAGTAATTATGCAATAGGAACCACTTTATTGCAATTTTACGTCTGTTGGTTTAAGTGAAATTAAATATAGACTAGCAATTAGAATTTGAATTCTGAAACAGCTAATCACATATTTTATTGAAACATAGCATTGCAATATAATATAACATCAATATGAAGTTTTATTTCATTCTTACATTTTTTCACATCTCTGTTTGCAGGCGCTACAAATCAACCTCTTGTACCTCTAGATTCAAGGTCATCGTCGCCAATGCCCAGCGAGGTTTCATTTACCAGACCGCTACCCACAAAAAAAACCTAAATTAAATTTACCAGAAACAGAGGAAACAAAAATACTCAGCACTAATGATTTACACAGGCTTGTATTGTTGGAGCAGTTAAAACTGACAAGAATTCAAACAGAGAAGGAACGCATGATAATAGACATTCTTAACCAGAAGATTAGCGAGGAAGCCAAGCAACCGCAGGAAGATAGGTCCAAGGATGAAAGTGCCAAAATATACACCATCTTGTAGAAATAGAAACCTACAAGTAGACTATAAAGAAGAAATTCAGCAGTACTGTACCTATTTACGTTTACAATCTTGCTTTGAGAGAAATCACAATTTCCTACAGTAATTGAGTGTTATAACAGTGTAATATTCACCACACAGCGATATTTTCAAGTTAATTTTTTTTTAATTGTGTTTCTCGTTAAATATGTTATAGTCAGGTTACAGTCTACAACTATATCAGTACCAGTATACTATATTACTAACTACAACTCAGTGATAAACAGTTATTATTTTACGTGAATCTAAATTCCTTCTAATATCTACGTATATTGTGTATTAACAGTGTCTATAATACAGTATTTTATATTAAATATATTACGAGTATGAGAAACAGTGATATTTTAAGTTTCTACGTTAATTTTGTGCACAGAGATTACATCAGTGAAATACGTAGTACCAGTACCAGTGCAGTGCAGTTCAGTGAACACATTTAAAGTTCATTTCCTATTAGAGTTGCAATTTGTTCCCTTTTCTCACGTCCTCTTATTAAAATTTCCCTTTCAGTGGTACATTCCTCTTGCTCTTCATCACTGTCATCTTCATTTAAATCCTGTGTATCGTCTGTAAAGTCATCATCATGCAGATACTTCGCCACATTGTGCAACACAAAGCAACAAACAATGATGGTTGGAACGTTAGAGGGAGCAACTCTGCAGACGTATTGTAGAATAGGAAACCTCCTTTTAAGTTGACCAAAGCAACGTTCTATTATAACTCTTTCTTTCTTTAAAAGTCTGTTGAAATTTTTGTGACTATTCTGTACAGCATTTCGATATGGTGTCATGAGCCATGGTTCTAAGCCGTACCCTTCGTCACCCAACAGGACAGTGTTCTTAAAACCACTTAACACATCACTCACTGATGAATTTTTCCATATTCTACAGTCATGAACTGACCCTGGCCAACTAGCTACAACACTCATAAAACATTCTTTTGCATTGCATGTAGCTTGCACGTTGATACTAGCAAAACCCTTTCTATTAACATACTCATCACCATGCTGTATTGGTTTAGGGATGCGCACATGAGTGCAGTCTATTACACCGATAGCACTCGGAAAATTGAATTTCTGTAACCATTCAGCCTTTGCAGCAGTTATGTCTTGCAATGATGACGGAAACTTGATCCATATGTTAGCTTTTTCCATGATTTTCTTAGATACACTAATAACAGTTTTACTCACAATTGTCTGATGTATACCCATCTCTTCTGCAATACCTGATTGGAACCCCGGATCAGCCATGTACCGCAGAAAAATCTTCATCTTCATTTCCGATGATAGTGCCCCTCCTCTTCTCTCCTGTGTTTCTTCTAGAAAATGAGATGCAATCCATTGAACATTTTCTTCAGTAAATCTATATAAGCTCTTATAATGCTCACTAGCGGCACACCGACGTAATTTGTAGCACTTTTGACGACGCAAAAAGACTGGTAATTGAGCCATGTCAGTAAACCACAGAGATGAGTCTGCTACTGACCAGACTTCACTTTTCAGAAGGATGTGCTTCATAATTGAAGGATATGCTTCACTTTATTCTTATCTTTTTTCTAATTTTGAAGCAAAAGGTTGCGCTCGAAGCAAATGCTTCTTCCCGTGAAGCAAGTGCTCTTTTCCTATTACGTCATCAGTAGCAGAAGGTTGTGCTCTGCATTTTATTCTTAAACTCTGAAGCACATCCTTCAAAATAGAGGAGGAAAAGGATATGCTCCACTTTATTCTTACGGCCCCGTCTGTACGCTGGCTGGCAAGCGGTTCCGTGTGACTCGCAGAGTGGAAACGGTTCCGGCCTCTGCCCTGGCGCATGCTCATTATCCATGCCATCTGTCTCCGGCCACGCGGGGCTTACCGAGTATTTGACATGTAATTTCCAGAAAACACGGCTGTTTACATGGAACTCGGTGTCCTGCTCGTGTGATCGCAGACATCGCTGTCCTTGAACGCGATCAGGAGACTGGCCTCTTCCTTGCTCAGCTATCCATCCTAGTCTGGTTTCTCGATGGTAACATAGGGAGTCTTGTCCGTGGTGAGGCAAAGGAATTGGAGAAATGCTGACGAGATTTCTTCAACCACAACTCTGTCATCATCATTGTGTACTCCGTAGGATGCACCGAAAGCAAATATTGGCGTGGCAAAGTGATTTGCACCTTCGGCCCTTCAACCCTGTGGAAGAACCTGTGGGTGAAGTTAAATGGATAACTTGTTGGTAATTGGTTCGAAAGATATAAAGTGGATTATTGGTTATTATACATAAATACAAATATATATATAAAGCCCAATACATATAAAATTTTAAAATACATGAACAGAGACATAAAGGAATCCGCCAAGATAAACCCTTGCCCCAAAATAGAAACATTCCTAGACTTTTACAAAAACTTATGGAACAATCCTACTTTTGGTTCAAAATTCTGGGACACAAAAACCCAGATGAACAATGCATTACAAAAGAAGAACTACAAGAAGCATTAAAGAAGACGAAAAATAGTAAATCACATGGAGAAGATAACCTAAATTCAGAATTGTATAAATATGCAGGAGATCTATTTCAAGAAAGATTACTAAGATTTCTAAACAGAATATATCTGATGCCACTTTACCGGAAGAATGGAAAAATAGTGTAATTATTCCCATATATAAAACAGGAGATAAGCAGAATGTTGAAAACTATAGAGGGATTAGTATCCTCAACACATGTTATAAGATATTTAGTAGGATTAAAAAAAAAAAAAAAAAAAAAAAAACATGCTGAAACTTTCCTTCTGGAGTGTCAAAATGGCTTTAGAAAAGGAAGATCATATGTAGATCCATTATTTAGTATCAAACTATTGTTAGAAAAAAGAAGAGAATTTAATTTAGAAACCCATATATCTTTTATTGATTTTGTGAAAGCTTTTGATAAAGCCCGAAGAGACCTTTTATTCGACATATTACAAGATAAAAATATTCCAAATTTGCTATTGCAAAATATAATAGAAATCTACACAGACAGCAAAATAAGTGTCAAAATAAATAACTGTATATCCGAAAGAAAATTAGTTATAATAATGGAGTTCGACAAGGTTGTCCACTATCACCAACTTTATTTAATATTTATATAAATGAAATTATTTTAAAATGGAACCAAATCTACACATCAGGAATCAAAATAACCAGTTCTCTAACATTAAATGCCTTACTCTATGCAGATGATCAAGTCATAATTTCCAATTCAGAGGATAATTTACAAAGAGGTTATATACATTAAATAAAATATTAAAAGATTTTGGGATGGAAATTTCAACACAAAAATCAAAAGTAATGGCATTTTTAGGAGATGACCCAGTCAGAAGTAAGATAAAACACAATAACCAATGCCTCGAACAAGTACAACATTTCATTTATCTGGGTTGTGAAATATCTTATCAAAATGAAAAAGATGTGAACAAGAAAATTACCAAATTTACACAAATTCTAGGAATAATAAACAATACATTAAAAGCTAAATTAATACAAAAATCTACAAGAATAAAAATATATAATACACTAGCATTACCCTCCCTTTTATACGGAAGCGACATTTGGACATAAAGAAAAAAGACATGAACAGAATCAAAGCAACGGAAATGAAATTTTTCAGGAGGACAGCAGGATATACTCTTTTAGACCGAAAAAAGAATGAAGAAATTTTGGAACAATTAGAAGTAGAGTCAGTAGAAGAAAAAATCAGCAGATACAAATTCAATTGGCTAGATCATGTAAGAAGAATGGAAAATTCAAGAATCCCAAAAATTATGATGCAGTATAACCTAAAGGACATCGTCGACCAGGAAGACTGCTAGATGGGGCCGAAACAGGTCTACAGAGGCCTAATTCGTGAAGGATGATGATGATGAATATGGGGAGTCTTGTCCGTGGTGCGGCGAAGGAATTGGAGAATAGTGAACGCTACTTCGAAATGCTGACGAGATTTCTTCAACCACAACTCTGTCATCATCATTGTGTACTCCGTAGGATGCACCGAAGGCAAATATTGGAGTCGCAAACTGATTTGCACCTTCGGCCCTTCATCCCTGTAGATGAAGATAAATGAATAACTTGTTGGTAGTTGATTCGAAAGATATAAAGTGGATTATTGGTTTACATAAATACGAAAAAAAAAAATATATATATATATATATATATATATAATATGTAGCCTATACACAGTGTCCCATGACCTTTGGGGCACTCCCATCACTAGTGTATTTTAGTCTATCTAAAAATATTTTTGTATGTACGCTATAGGGTTTACCAAAGCTTACCGTTTGAAGTAGTTGACAGATATACAAAAGTTTCAGCAATTCGTAGTAACACAAAGTTATGTATTTTTTTTTTATTTTAAATGGGACAGCCTAAATTTCATTCCATATACAAGTTTGTTGCACTCAACCTGATTCAAATGACATAAGCTTGAAATGCCGTAATTTTATGTTCAAGTTAAGTCTATTGAAATTTAAAAATCGTGTGTACATTTCAGCTAATTCATGGAAAAATATATTCATAGTTGTATATGTGGGTTGGTGAGTAAAAAGTAGTTGGTCGATGGATGGATGGATGGATGGATGGATGGATGGCTGCATAGATGGATGGATGGAAGGAGTTAAGGTTAGGTAATTAAATAAATATGTACACTAGGTCTAGCTAGATAGTTGGTCAATGGATGGATGGATGGATGGATGGCTGCATAGATGGATGGATGGAAGGAAGGAAGGATATGTGGTTAAATAAATATGTAGACTAGGTCTAGGTAGGTAGTTGGTCAATGGATGGATGGATGGATGGATGGATGGCTGAATAGATGGATGGATGATGGAAGGAAGGAAGGATATAGATGGTTAAATAAATATATACGCTAGGTCTAGCTAGGTAGTTGGTCAATGGATGGATGGATGGATGGCTGCATAAATGGATGGATTGATGGAAGGAAGGAAGGATATGTGGTTAAATAAATATGTACACTAGGTCTAGCTAGGTAGTTGGTCAGTTGATGGATGGATGGCTGCATAGATGGATGGATTGAAGGAAGGAAGGATAGATGGTTAAATAAATATGTACACTAGGTCTAGCTAGGTAGTTGATCGATGGATGGATGGATGGATGGCTGCATAGATGGATGGATTGATGGAAGGAAGGAAGGAAGGATATGTGGTTAAATAAATATGTACACTAGGTCTAGCTAGGTAGTTGATCGATGGATGGATGGATGGATGGATGGCTGCATAGATGGATGGATTGATGGAAGGAAGGATAGATGGTTAAATAAATATGTACACTAGGTCTAGCTAGGTAGTTGATCGATGGATGGATGGATGGATGGATGGATGGATGGATGGATGGCTGCATAGATGGATGGATTGAAGGAAGGAAGGATAGATGGTTAAATAAATATGTACTCTAGGTCTAGCTAGGTAGTTGATCGATGGATGGATGGATGGATGGATGGATGGCTGCATAGATGGATGGATTGATGGAAGGAAGGATAGATGGTTAAATAAATATGTACACTAGGTCTAGCTAGGTAGTTGATCGATGGATGGATGGATGGATGGATGGCTGCATAGATGGATGGATTGATGGAAGGAAGGATAGATGGTTAAATAAATATGTACACTAGGTCTAGCTAGGTAGTTGGTCAATGGATGGATGGATGGATGGCTGCATAGATGGATGGATTGAAGGAAGGAAGGATAGATGGTTAAATAAATATGTACACTAGGTCTAGTTAGGTAGTTGATCGATGGATGGATGGATGGATGGATGGATGGCTGCATAGATGGATGGATTGATGGAAGGAAGGATAGATGGTTAAATAAATATGTACACTAGGTCTAGCTAGGTAGTTGGTCAATGGATGGATGGATGGATGGATGATGGATGGATTGAAGGAAGGAAGGATAGATGGTTAAATAAATATGTACACTAGGTCTAGCTAGGTAGTTGATCGATGGATGGATGGATGGATGGCTGCATAGATGGATGGATTGATGGAAGGAAGGATAGATGGTTAAATAAATATGTACACTAGGTCTAGCTAGGTAGTTGATCGATGGATGGATGGATGGCTGCATAGATGAATGGATTGATGGAAGGAAGGATAGATGGTTAAATAAATATGTACACTAGGTCTAGCTACGTAGTTGATCGATGGATGGATGGATAGATGGCTGCATAGATGGTTGGATTGATGGAAGGAAGGAAGGATATGTGGTTAAATAAATATGTACGCTAGGTCTAGCTAGGTAGTTGGTCAATGGATGGATGGATGGATGGATTGATGGAAGGAAGGAAGGATATGTGGTTAAATAAATATGTACACTAGGTCTAGCTAGGTAGTTGATCGATGGATGGATGGATGGATGGATGGATGGATGGCTGCATAGATGGATGGATTGATGGAAGGAAGGATATATGGTTAAATGAATATGTACACTAGGTCTAGCTAGGTAGTTGATCGATGGATGGATGGATGGATGGCTGCATAGATGGATAGATTGATGGAAGGAAGGAAGGATAGATGGTTAAATAAATATGTACACTAGGTCTAGCTAGGTAGTTGATCGATGGATGGATGGATGGATGGCTGCATAGATGGTTGGATTGATGGAAGGAAGGAAGGAAGGATAGATGGTTAAATAAATATGTACACTAGGTCTAGCTAGGTAGTTGATCGATGGATGGATGGATGGCTGCATAGATGGTTGGATTGATGGAAGGAAGGAAGGAAGGATAGATGGTTAAATAAATATGTACTCTAGGTCTAGCTAGGTAGTTGATCGATGGATGGATGGATAGATGGCTGCATAGATGGTTGGATTGATGGAAGGAAGGAAGGATATGTGGTTAAATAAATATGTACGCTAGGTCTAGCTAGGTAGTTGGTTAATGGATGGATGGATGGATTGATGGCTGCATAGATGGATAGATGGAAGGAAGGAAGGAAGGAAGGATAGATGGTTAAATAAATATGTCAGAGATGTCAAAGCGCTTACATTGCGTGCTCTCAAGAGCCCTCACAACATTCGCTTAAGAGTGATGATGATTGTTCTTTCACTTGCAGAAAAGTGAACCTTGTTGGATTTGTATTGCTTGTAGTATGAGTACCTAATTCAGGCGCTTTGACATCCCTGAAATATGTACACTAGGTCTAGCTAGGTGTGATCGATGGATGGATGAATGAATGAATAAATGAATAAATGAATGAATGAATGTATGTATGTATGTTGCACAGATGGGTGAATGGATCGATTAATGGTTGAATAAATATGTAAACTTCTTTCAAGCTTGGAATGGGCCCAAATGTAAACAAAACAAATTGTATCCATCTGCCAAGAACCATACCTGTACAGAACAGAAAAAAAAAGAATAATGATGATACTGTTCAACGCATTATTGTGGTGCTACTTCCCTGTGAGTAGCGTATATTGAGGTCACTGGCATATGATCATTGTCTATATTAGGACCCTAAGAGGGAGCGGAGTATAGGATGTAGAATTAGTTGAGTGAATTAATTAAAGGAAGGAAATAGGAGGACACACATTAAAAGGTACGCGAAAACGCGTCTTTGCAAGGGAGTTGGGGCTGGGAAAAACTGAATACGTCAGCTCCAATCCTGTTGGCCACTTGTCTCACCCCGAGTTTCGCTGCTCCACTGAAGGAACTCTAAGGAATTTTGAGGGGGAAAGCCGAAAAGGGACATAATCTATTAACTATCACTTAAAAGGGAGAGGGGAGAGAAGCATGAAAGCAGCATCAGGAGAAGAAACGCCGGGTATGTAAGCTTGCCTGCACAATGAAAGGCACCGTGTCCTTCCGCAGTGCAAGTGGAGTCGAGTAAACTCGCCCGTGTATAAAGGGTAATTTGCGGAAGCCAAGCCAAGACTCTCTATTTCGAAGAGTTCTGTTTGGGAAAAATGCCAAACTTATGTGAGGATGAGGATGTAGATCCTTGGCCCATTTCCTTTAGGACTTCTCCCGCCTTAGGAAAACCACGGAAAATCTTTAGGTAGGATCCCCTATTCTTAAGCTCTATGCCAGGCCTGCACAAACAGCGCTCAACGAGCGCGCGCGCTCCTTCAGAGTGGGAGAGCGGTGTTTACCGCTCGCCGAAACGGAGAGGAAGATATGTCAGAATGACATACACTTGCTATAGGTAGAGGAGAGGGAAACGACCACTCAATTATCTAGTAGAGTGCAGTGTGTAGGCCTATTCTCAGTAACTGTTTCACACGTTGCTTACCTACTGCTACAGTACAGTATGGAGGAATCTAAAAGACGAAACATAACATTTAACGTTTAACTGATCTTCAATGTGACCTAAGGGCTAAAGATCGTTTGAATAATACTACTAGCCTGGTTGAGTTTTACAAGACTAAACATTAGCAATAATATCCACGACTACACAGGCTGGCTGTGAAAATTATTGCTATGTTTGGCTCAACATTTATATTGTGAATAACTGTTTTCTATAATCAACTTTAATAAAGGCAGACATGGAACATCTGTAACTGATGTTTCATTACGATCAGTAGGCTACTGTTCCTTTCAGCTGCCAACAGCATAAAACCTCGTTTTGATATACTGATAAATAAAAATATAACAAAATGATATTGTACATGTAAGTAGCTATAGAATTTATATTACTTCTGTAAAATAAATTTTTTTATTAATTAATAATAGTCCAAGATAGTTTTGCAAACACTGAACGGGAATTTATTTCATAAACACTCGTAATAGTACTTCCTTTTGTGTACATTTTGTACGATATCACCCCTTCTTCCAGTCCACCCTCATAACAGAGCGCAGTTAATATCTGCATTCCGCTCATGAGCTGTGAGCCGGCTCGGAGAGCGCAAACCTTGTGCAGGCCTGCTCTATGCCTTTATCTAATTAAAATTTTTCTTTCCTTTCAGGTAAGCGTACAAAACGTTGTGACACTACCATGAGAGCATTAGCAGTTCTGCGAAGAGCAGGTGAGTGATGCATGTATTCTGCCCACCGATTGTGAGTTCTTGGGATGTGAGCGGGAATCGAAGTAGGACGTTGTGACGTAATTCCTTTTTCGCATTCGCCACAGTCCTCTCGGCGTGGGACAGCCACCGGAACTTGTCATTAGCACGACCGACTCCGCCGCAGGTCGCTGATCTCTGCTTGACAGCTTGTCTCGAGGTTAAGAGTTAAAAGCTGCAAAGATTCAACTCGATGATTCAGGGGCGGCTCGTATCTCGAGTGCTAAAAATATTGAATAATGCGTTCTCTTGGAAGATAAAAGAAGAGAAAGTTAAAGTTTCATTTACGGAAACGACGTTCATAAAAGAGTTTGAAAACTGCGTTCGGAGCGTCTTGTACTCCTATAGGGATAAACATGAGATTTCCGCGAGTGAATTTATGAATGCTTGAGATAGTAAAGTAAATGGAGGCCGATGTATGCAAAATTTTTGTCATGCAGGTTACACGTACCCAGGATAACAGAGAGGTTTGGAATTGAACGGGTTACATCAGCTGCTTGTCTATGCGGATGACGTGAATATGTTAGGAGAAAATCCACAAACGATTAGAGAAAACACGGGAATTTTACTGGAAGCAAGTAAAGAGATAGGTTTGGAAGTACCTAAATCCCGAAAATACAAAGTATATGATTATGTCTCGTGATGAGAATATTGTACGAAATGGAAATATAAAAATTGGAAATTTATCTTTTGAAGAGGTGGAGAAGCTCAAATATCTTGGAGCAACAGTAACAAATATAAATGATACTCGGGAGGAATTAAACACAGAATAAATATGGGAAATGCCTGTTGAGAAGCTTTTATCATCTAGTCTGCTGTCGAAAAATCTGGAAGTTAGAATTTATAAAACAGTTATATTACCGGTTGTTCTGTATGGTTGTGAAACTTGGACTCTCACGTTGAGAGAGGAACACAGATTAAGGGTGTTTGAGAATAAGGTGGTTAGGAAAATATTTGCGGTTAAGAGGGATGAAGTTACAGGAGAACGGAGAAAGTTACACAACACAGAACTGCACTCATTGTATTCTTCATCTGACATAATTAGGAACATTAAATCCAGACGTTTGAGATGGGCAGGGCATGTAGCACGTATGGGCGAATCCAGAAATGCATATAGAGTGTTAGTTGGGAGGCCGGAGGAAAAAAGACCTTTAGGGAGGCCGAGACGTAGATGGGAAGATAATATTAAAATGGATTTGAGGGAGGTGGGATATGATGATAGAGAATGGACTAATCTTGCTCAGGATAGGGACCAATGGCGGGCTTATGTGAGGGCGGCAATGAACCTCCGGGTTGCTTAAAAGCCAGTAAGTAAGTAAAGTTACACGGACTTTCTAACATACAGGGTGATTCAGGAGAAATACAGTAGTAAATATTTTATGGGGTGTTAATATGAACTGTTCTGAGTAAAAAAATGTTCATACAAACATTTTTTGCGTGTATCATGTTGAAACTGATCAAGGAGAGAAAAATAAATTGGCTGGGTCATTTCCTAAGAAGAAACTGCCTACTGAAGGATGCACTGGAAGGGATGGTGAACGGGAGAAAAGTTCAGAGCAGAAGAAAATATATCAGATGATAGACAACATTAAGATATTTGAATCGTATACAGAGACTACGTTGAAGGCGAAAAACATGGAAGATTGGAGAATTCTGGGTTTGCAATGAAAAACCTATCGTTGGGTAGAAAACTATAAATAAATTAAATTAATTTACTTCAACAGTTCAATGCACTTTTCCTCTCTGTTCACAACAGTAAGAGCTGCCATTCTGAGGTATTTTGTTCTTTCATAAAGTCAGCACTATTCATAATTCGAGCGACCAATTCGTCCCTTATGTTTACTTTTTTTTGTGCGCTTCGCCGTTCATCCACCCCGCAGAGAAAAATCGACAGGAGTAAAATCTGGGGACCTTGGTGGACAATGCACGTGACCAACGCTGCCGATACATCGTTCGTGAAATGTGAGATGTAGAAGCTGTGTCAGTCCCGCGCCGTGGCGTCGTGGTCTAAGGCATGCTGCCTAGAACTCGCGTTACGGAATGCGCGCTGATTCGAGTCCTCGTGAGGGAAGAAATTTTCTCATGAAATTGCGGCCAGTGTATGGGACCGGTACACTTGGGGAGCTACGATAGATAGCGAAAATCCGGTTTCGCAATCCATCTATAACGGCTGGGAGAGTCATTGTGTTAACCACATGATACCTCCATTCTGGTTGGATGATCGTCCACCTCTGCTTCGGCATGTGGACGTGAAGCCACCATCCGGCTGGTCGGTGTTGGCCCTTCATGGGCTGTAGCGCCACGGATTTATAATCTTTTCGCTGTAAGAAAAATCCTAATATAAACAATAGCACGTGACTGAAGTGAGGCTTCATTGGCCGCTGTTTGGCGCCATAGATTCTCAGTACGTGTTCCCGCCTACTGTTGTACATTCTGTTTCATGTTAAACATTTCCCGTTAATCGTCAAGTAGGTCTAACCTCACTACTATGCATTCGTTTGCTTAGGAAACATTTACTTTATAATTATTGTAATTAAAATTCACTTAAGTTATTATATACATTTAAGACTATTTGTTTTTCTCCGCTTTTGAGAGGGTTTCGACTCTTATGTTTAATAACCCACACACACACCGAGGATGCAGAAGCCATACTTCAGTACCACGTGCTTACGTGAACAACTACGAGCTCGAGTGACGCCAGCTTGTTACAAGAACAGACTATCTCGGTATTACTTTTGGTATTCATCCGCGTTCATAGTACATAACAAAATATAAAAGTAGCTTTTCTTTTACATGGCGTTTTACATATGAGTGAAGTTATATGTTTCATCGTATTTAACAACTAGAATTCAATTTTTTATTTTCAAATAATACAACGTTATGGTTTCCAAGTGCGGAACTATATTTTCCTGCGTCGTGTGAGTGTTTCGACTGGGAGCCAATCACGGGCATGACAGCAAAGTGCTTGTGTTTACATTAGGATTTTTCTTACAGCAAAAACAGTATACTTTACTTACTTACGTTTAGATGCTGTGTCATCTGACAGATAAAATATACAGGAGTTCCGTCATGTTGAAAGAACATGCCCATCCTTGTGCTGCCCTAAGACGACCTCAGGCTATGTAGTATAGGCTATTCCTTTTTACGTATCCAATAGTACGTAGTCATTTGTCGCTTCTTCATACTATCTGTAAGACTTCTCCTGAGTTATCTTGTCTTAACGCGTTTCGGAAAATGAATCAATTAATCACATTAACAATGATTTGTTTCCTTTGAATGGAGGAGGAACCAGAAGGCTAGAACCGCAGTTGTATCTCACCAGTCCTTTATTTAGGAATGTTTTATGAAGTCCAAACTGTCAATTTTTGTTTGTTGTTGTTGTTGTTGTTGTTGTTGTTTTCTAATGCCAGCTTTGACAATAAAGTCATTTGACCTCTTGCACTCCAATATTTTTCAAAGATATTATCATGACTAGCCACTGAAGCACACATTTTGAGGTGTTCCGAATCCATTTCTTGGTTTGAGTTGCACAATGGGCAGTTAGGGGACTGATATATTCCAATTCTATGCAGGTGTTTGGCCAAACAATCATGGCCTGTTGCCAATCTAAATGCAGCTACAGACGATTTTCGTGGTAAATCGGGAATTAACTGTGGATTTTGATGCAGAGAGTTCCATTTTTTCCCTTGGGATTGAGTTATCAAATTTTGTTTGTTGAAGTCTAAGTATGTAGATTTAATAAATCTCTTCACAGAGTAATACGTAGATTTAGTAACAGGTCTGTAAGTAGCAGTGCTGCCCTTCTTTGCTAAAGCATCTGCATTCTCGTTTCCCAGGATTCCACAATGGGATGGTATCCATTGAAATACAATTCTTTTATTGAGTGATAATAATTGAGAGAGAGGATTTTAGTTATTTCTGCTGTTTGAGATGAAGGTCTGTGTTTAGAGACGATTGATAGAATAGCTGCTTTGGAGTCCGACAACATAACTGCATTCCTAAATTTATTGATGTGGCATAGAAGATTCCTGAGACATTCACTTATTGCAATGATTTCGCCATCAAAACTTGTTGTTCCATATCCAAGAGATCTATAAAGTGAGAAGAGACAGCACGTAACACCTGCACCGGCACCTTGTTCTCTGGAGATCAAGGATCCGTCAGTGTATAAATGAAGCCAGTTTTGTGGAGGGTACCTAATATTAATTGTCTCTAAAGACAATTGTTTCAGCATTTCAGTGTTTACTTCTGATTTCAGTATTTCTTCTGTTAAATTGAGATTATATTCTATATTTAATAGAGTTAAAGGGTTTGGTTTAATTTGTAAGTTTTCTTTTAAATTCGGGATATTGATTTTCTGTTTCAATTCTTGAACAATGGATATGAAACTTTTTTGAGTTTTAAATCTACAAAGAGGACTGTATGAATGCCAATTGTTTCCTGGTAATCTGATAAGTTTTTCATATTGAATCAGTGCTTTTTCTTCTAAATTTCTTTGTAAATGTCGTATCATTTGTCGATTGAGCCATGTAGACTTAATAGTTAGATGCAATCCCATTAGACTGCCCTTTCACACCGTACGAGAGCGCACCATGTGTCATTTGTACGCTAGTCAGGTGTAATACCATATCACGTAGTTTTCAATAATTTGAAGCCATTATTTGGAATAATCAAAGTTATATATATATATATATATATATATATATATATATATATATATATATATATATAAAACTGCCCCCCCCCCATTGAGGGTAGCTCTTACGGACTCAATATATCCTCAAAAAAAATTATTATACATATGTAAACATAGATACTAAATTTTAAAGGGAAACAAAAAAAAATGGCGTGAAAAAGTACAATTGTTATTAATGTGGCACCATGTGATTAATTAGGATTTGGCAGGATTTTTTAAACATAATTATCACAATGTCATCCCTCAGAGATGTTGGCAGAGCAAACTGCCGTCGAAATTATTCGAAAAAAGCTGGTATAGTCCCTCGAGCACCTATGAGCAAGCCGAATATCTCAACGTGAATTAAGGCATATTTCAGCTTGAAATAGTTGACTGTAGGCTCATAGATCGACTTCTTCTCAAGGTGGGCCTCGGCTGACTGATGACATTCTACTTCAAAACATATCGTGGGGTCCACAATGATGCCCTGTTTAGTGTCAGCATTTGTACGCTAAAATATCTACTCGTCTCGTTGACCCATTTTCAGCTAGACAGGGGATTTCTTCTTCTACTATCCAGCCCTTATTTCTTAATGCGGCAGCAATTTTCGATCTTACAAGATGATGTCAAGAGTTCCTCAAGAGCAATCCCTGTTCACAGAATCCCAAGACGTGTGCTAAAGTTTCAATCTCCGGGCAGCCATGTCTGCACCGGGTACCGTCGAGAGATCTGCCGGGAACGGAACGAACAGCTGCTAAATTTGCTGTCATTTTCAGGCTAGATATCACTAGAAGTACTCGGAGGTTATGGATCGATAATGCTACAACCTAGGCCGGGCACACATGCATGGCCCTTACGCGCGTTTTCGGACTATGACCGAATGGGACGCTCTGTGTGCGAACTGCGGAGTGAGTTGCTGTTACGGAATCAAATAATAAACTCCGACTTGCATTTAATTTCTACATTTTCAACAACAAACTTAGTCAGAGGACGTAATTAGAATGATAGTGATCAGAAATGTTGATGACAGAAGTGTTTTCGGTAGCGCTCCTTAATTAGTGCGTGCTCGTGCTGTACGTTGCAGCGGCCACTTGTGTTGATGACCATCCTGATTAAGGGGTTTATTATGCACGGTGCTACACAAATTTAAATACATTTAGGAATGCTGTTTGAGATGATTATATTTTTTATTTCAAGACAAGCCTGTTATGGTAAAATGCAGAAATTATTTTTCCTTAAAATAATAATAATATTATAATATTATATTATCAGTAAACAATTTTGTATGCAGTATGAAATGGACAATTAATTGCTTTTAAGTTATCATCTTATATATAAAAGTCAATGTGGCTATGTATGTATGTATGTATGTATGTACTATATATGTAATGTATGTATGTATGTATGTATGTATGTATGTACTCTATACAAATCTACACGCTTTGACCGATATTTGTCAAAGTTTCCACATTTAACGTTCATAATCAGGAGAAGAACATAGGCTACATTAAAATCGGATAAATGGACGTTAAATTAATTAAAAAGATAGAAAATAAAAATAAATACGATGAAACATCTATATATATATAATTTGAACTGGTAATGAAAATTACGGGAAAACGACTGAACGGATTTTAATAAATGACCTCTCATTTTGAAGCTTGGAACTCAAAGTTTTTCGGAAAAATAGTAGTTTTCAGTGAAATGTCAATTTTTAAACATAATTTTCCTATTTTCCAAAATCCATCTGTCGTCAGTTTTGACAACTAGCTAATAGCATTCATTCACCTGACTTGATATTACCTTCGCTTTTTTGTAATGGAGAGGCGAAGCGAGCATCAAGTCGGCCGTGTTGCATTTCAGAATAAAACAAAACACATACTATAGTAAACAATATTACACGAAGGCCATGATCTGCAAGAATGCTGACATATTTAGAGCTCAAATTAAATTGGTTATTAAAAACTTTACTTACTAAAAATAATTTACAGGTTCGATTCTGTGGTTGTAATTTCTGGGTACAGCTGTGTATTGGATATTAAAAACTACAAAACTTGAGGTGGTTTGATGACATTATTACCATTAGAAATGAAATATTATTGTAGTTAATGCCATGATGTGACTATTTTTCATTAATTAAGTATATTAATGCTATATTGATGATATGAAAGTGAAACGTTTTGGAGTTATATAAGTAGATGTAGAGAATAACTTAAATTAGATTTTGATTTCTATATTTTACTGAGTGGCGGCTATATAGTATATATAATATATGTTACTGAAAGTTATAAAACTTACTTAAGATAATAATATTATTAAAAATCAAATACTTTTATAATTATTAATCAAGTGGGGTTGGGTCTTTTTCATATATTTAATGGCGGTGTGGTGTAGATATTTATATGCGTGGTTCTCTTCAGTATTGGCTCGATAGAGAGTATCTTTCATTGTTATGGAAGCAAATAACTTTCCGAATGTCTGGTATTCTTTATTGAAAATAAATCTGAAAAATGTTTATGTGAACGTCTAATGAACTTAGTTTGCAGCATTTGCTGCACAAGCCGCTAGTTGATGTATAATATTAAAATGCAATCTTATACAGTCAATTACTCTTCAAGGAACGACCACTCATATAAATTGAGGGAAAGAAGGCAGAGGACGGACACTGGAAAGTTTTCTTTTCTCAATCGTACTATCAGGGACTGGAATGCTTTACCTGCAGACTTACTAAAGGCTTTACCAACAACCAAAAATGTATTTAAAAATAGGCTTAAGGACCTTACTAATAGACGGTAATTATACACAGTACTTAAAGGGTGTAAATGATATGTTGTTATTGAAGTGTTGTATCAGTGAAGAATTATGTTGTGTCAGTGAAGTGTGTTGTATCAGTGAAGAAGTATGTCGTGTCAGTGAAGTGTGCTGTGTAAGTGAAACGTGTTCCTGTCAGTGAAGCTGTATAGGTTATAGTGGCAGTGCAAAGTATTTGAACAGTGAAATGTTTTTGAAGTGTTAGTGAAATCAGGATAGAATCAGTGAAATGTGTCGTAGTTCCAGTGCAGTGAGTGAGTTGACAGCGAAATGAGTGTAATGTTGAAAGGTACTTGTGCAGATATGAACATATACTCGTGAGTTTTAGTTCGATCTTAGTTTTAAGATACAAACTAGAATATTTCAAATGTTATTTTAAGTGATCGTTTCATTTAATTTAGTATATTCCCTGTTGTTGTTGTTGTTGTTGTTATTATTATTTTTATTATTAGTAGTATTAATTATTAGTATTATCATTAATTGTATTTTTAATTAATAAGTTTATTATTGTCATTATTGAGTGTAATTAGTTACCACTGCCACCGGGTATATACCCATTGCAGTGTGAATAAATAAATACATACATACATACATACATACATACAATTGTTCTTTATTATTGTCTATTGTATTCAACATCGACTTCCATGAGGCCATGGAAAAATAACACATGAAATAAGATTGTTGATACATCATGAAGGCCAAAATCTAGACAATCTAGCTTGTGTGGCTGTAGCCTGTATATTTTTTCGTTTGGTTTTACTTTGTTTATAGTTTGATTTTCTATTATTTTATTCGTATTTCTGGCGGTGTGGAAGAAGGCCTAATGGCCTTAACTACATCAGAATATATATAAATAAACAAACAAACAAATAAATAAATAAACCAAAACAAATAAACATATATTAAAACAGTTGAACGTAAGGCATATGACGAAATGTTTTCTTTTCTATGCCTGATCTACAGGTGATTAAATTAAGTTAACCCTGGCAGGCATTTGGCTAAGGAGTTCATTAATTCAAGTACGTGAACGCTATAGAAAGATTATTTTTTTTTTAGGGATGAGGAAAGCTTAGTAAAGACAATTCGTTTTGATTGTCTGTAGTTGGATTTCCGAGATTTCCGAAAAGCCTAACAACCAGTTTAATTAGAAATAGAAGCAGAAAGGAAAACACAGGCAACGATGGGTGATTTCAGTTACTCCCTTATAAAAGTCATACGGAATTTTGAGTTAGCAGAGCATTGCCTCACTGTGACTGTAGAATCCCGGTGACGGTAGATCGTGTTTGTGTGGAGAGATCCTAGGTTTCTGAATGTTTTTCTCGAGATTATCCAGTTTCCCTCATCATCCCTCAGTCACTCTCCTTCTTCGTATTACTAATGATGTCAATATTATGTACCCAAAGTAGTGCGAGCCACCGGTGTGGCTCAGGCGATAGCGCGTTTCCCTGCTGATCCGAGGCTGCGCTCGGGCGTTGGTTCGATCTCCACTTGGGCTGATTATATAGTTGGGTTTTCTCCGAAGTTTTCCCCAAACGTAAGGCGAATATCAGGTAATCTATGGCGAATTCTCGGCTTCATCTCGCCAAATATAATCTCGCTGTCACCAATTCCATGTACACTAAATAACCAGTAGTTGATACAGCGTCGTTAAATAACCAAGGAAAAAACAGTGCGATGTGATATAGCATTGTGATTGGCGTAACCGATGGCGACAATTTGTGGAGGCAAAGTACGCTTTCGGGGGATGTGAAAGGGCATTGTAGAGCTAGAACTTCTGTTGCGAGCTTTATTCTATTATCTTGTATCCTGGTGTGTCGTACACTACAATTTTGGTGTGTTTTTAATCTCTTGGTCCATGAAAACTTTATGTATCGTTTGTAACATAAAGAGGCAGCTCCAGAATTTAGAAATTCATTCCTCTCCTCTATTAAAAATATACTTTCACTTGTTAATAGTGCTGAATAATGTGTTAAAACTTGGATAATAACTGAGCAGAAAATGTTTAATTCCAGTTGAATAGAAAATCTTTAAAAAGTATCCCCGCCCCCAGTTTTCCAACATTCAACATTTAATAAAACTGGAGCAGCCTTTCTGTTGTAAGCCCTTCAATTTGTGCAATAATTTTATATGTACGATTATCCTACAGCCTGAGTTGCCCCAACGAGAACTACATGTTCAGAATACTGAATTAGGAAATTTTAGGTTCCAATCCCCTGGGAAATAAACGCAAAATAGATAGATAGATAGATAGATAGATAGATAGATAGATAGATAGATAGATAGATAGATAGATAGATAGATAGATAGATAGATAGATAGATAGATAGATGGATGGATGGATGGATGGATGGATGGATGGATGGATGGATGGATGGATGGATGGATGGATGGATGGATGGATGGATGGATGGATGGATGGATGGATGGATGGATGGATGGCTGGGTGGGTGGGTGGGTGGATGGCTGGGTGGGTGGGTGGATGGCTGGATGGCTGGATAGATAGATAGATAGATAGATACATAGATAGATAGATAGATAGATAGATAGATAGATAGATAGATAGATGGATGGATGGATGGATGGATAGATAGGATGGGATGGATAGATAGATAGATAGATAGGTGGGATAGATGGGATGGGATGGGATGGGTGATAGATGGATGGGTGGGTGGATGGATGGATGGATGGGTGGGTGGGTGGATGGCTGGATGGGAGGATGGATGGATGGATGGATGGATGGATGGATGGATGGATGGATGGATAGATAGATAGATAGATAGATAGATAGATAGATAGATAGATAGACAGACAGACAGACAGACAGACAGACAGACAGACAGACAGACAGACAGACAGACAGACAGACAGACAGACAGACAGATAGATAGATAGATAGATAGATAGATAGATAGATAGATAGATAGATAGATAGATAGATAGATAGATAGATAGATAGATAGATAGATAGATAGATAGATAGATAAATTTTGAGATAAAAAATATGAAAATATTATTACGTTGAATCTAGGGATGGCTTATGTGTAGAGATGATGATGATGATGATGATGATTGATGATGATGATGATGATGATTGATGATGATGATTGATGATGATGATGATGATGACGATGACGTTGTTGTTGAAGATATTCATAGTGAAATAAATTCTCATATAGGAGGACAAGTATTCTTAATAGAAAACCCTTCAATATCAGATCAAGTGAACCACACGCGACCAGAGGAAGAAGTGCAGACGTGCGCTGTGCAGTATCTCGTCAGACTGGCTGGTATTGGAACAGGTTGCGCTTCGTGGCACACAGTAGCCGCCGCACACAAACACGTCCTGCTCCACACTTCATCGTGCATATGATGGTGTGAAAGGTCACGATTGCTACCTCTCATATCCATTACTGTTACACTGTGGTCATTTACCTACCTCTTTTAAGACAATCTCGTAGTAGGCTTACCAATCCGATTATAAAATTGAAAACTGAATTGAAAGTCATCGCCTTTGAAGGATTTTGCACTTGTTTCCGTCCTGTTCTTGCTGTTGGGAGGATTATTATCCGTTATTAAACATTTAGAGGTGCAGCTACTTACATATGTCAGCATGACGTCAGTCCATCTCTTAATAGAATCATAGGCAAATATATATAATTCCAAATCAATGTATACGATTGAGAGACCATTGAAACTGTAATATTGCCAGTGGTAACAAAAATCAGAACTAGATCTCACTTATCGTATTATAAACCCCAATCGGTTATTATTTTTAACTGGTTATTTAACGACGCTGTATCAACTACGAGGTTATTTACCGTCGACGAGATTGGTGATAGCGAGATGGTTTTTGGCGAGATGAGGCCGAGGATTCGCCATAGATTACCTGGCATTCACCTTACGGTTGGGGAAAACCTCGAAAAAACCCAACCAGGTAATCAGCCCAAGCGGGAATCGAACCCGCGCCCGAGCGCAACTTCAGACCGGCAGGCAAGCGCCTTAACCGACTGAGTCACGCCGGTGGCCCCAATCGGTTATACCAACATTATTATTATTATTATTATTATTATTATTATTATTATTATTATTATTATTAGGCCTATTATTATTATTACTCCCCAAAGAGTCGAAATAAAACTCAAAACTCAAACTTACTAGGCATTTGGTCAGTAATTGAGATTCGTTCAGGCATGGTTTCTTGTAAATAGTTCTCTTAATATATCACAAAATATTTCAATATCCGGTAATTTCATCACTATAGAATTTTGTTATTCTAGGTTTAATTTGTAATTCAGTAAATACAAAAATATTATTTGTTCTTAACTTCTATGGTAAAATGTCTAGCTTTCATTAATCTGGTAATCTTGTCGTACTTTAATTTTTATTGTAATTTTATTCTTCATATTATAGTTGTAATCCTCTGGTAGAGGGGAAGAGAAGTCCTGATGGCCTTATCTCTACCAGGTTAAATAAATAAATAAATAAATAAATAAATAAATAAATAAATAAATAAATAAATAAATAAATAAGTAAATAAATAAATAAATACTAATACTAAAGATAGAGCGTACAATGATTTATTTATTCATTTGTTGTTGAACATAACAGGCAAAGCCCAATTACAATGTTCACACTAACAAATTAATTTATAAAACATAAACAAGGAAAAGGAAATATACACTTATTAAAAACTGAAACAAAACAGAAATAAGAGAAAGAAAAAAAAGAGAAATTGAAATAAGATGTGAAAGTAGCTTCAAATTAACTAACAACAATATTCTGTAAAATATAATAACAAATAATTCTGTATCTAGAGAAATTGATATTGAAAATATCAACATTAGGATGAGGATGTAATTTATTGTAAAAGTGTAACATTTGAAAAACTGGGGAATTTTTGTGGGATTCAGTATTTGTTCTTGGTATGTAAAATAAATTTAGAAATTTCGTTTTAAGCTTAGGTGCATATAATGTTATATAATAAAATAAACCAACACAGTCCAACTTATTGTTAATAATTTTATAAAGAACGTTTAAAGATTGACAATTTCGTCTAATTTGCAAACTAGTAAAATAGAAACTTTAACTACAATGAGTGGGTATACCATTAGAATAAAGTGCATAAGATTTGCTGATGATATGGCGTTGTTTGCAGAAGAGGAGACTGTACTAAGGGATATGCTACTGGAGCTAAATGACAGCTGTGAGCAGTATGGAATGAAGATAAATGCAAAGAAGACGAAGAGCATGGATATCGGAAGAAAACTGTTTTGGAAAGACTAATTCTGAAACTGATCAAAAAGAGAAAAAGGAATTGTTGGGTCACTGGCTAAGAAGAAACTGCCTACTGAAGAATGCACTGGAAGGAATGGTGAACGGGAGAAAAGTTCGGGGTAGAAGAAGATATCAGATGTTAGACGACATTAAGATAAGTGAAAGGTCTGCCCTTACGCAGAAAACTGTGAATAAAGAGGCATATATAATTGTATGGTCTTTGGTTTAGGATGTGTATTATGTGAATATAATGATTTAATATTAAACTGACCTAGGATCGCCAACATATAAACACCGACTAGCTGAACTACAGCGGCTAATATTAATATTACTACTTTATATCCGACTAAGATTCTAAATAGTATACAGACAAAGGCGATTTTAGCACGTGTGACCGTATAATAATAATAATGATAATAATAATAATTATTATTTTTATTTATACTGGCAGAGTTAAGGCCATAGGGCCTTCTCTTACACTCTACCAGGTCACAAGGTATATAAGCAGTTAAAATTTAACAAAAAGTTAAAGAACAGAATATTAACATATTACAAAAAAATAAATAATAATAATAATAATAATAATAATAATAATAGCATAATAAAATCGACACTAAACGACATGAAGATAATACCATAATATAAAAAAGAAAGTAAAATACATTGGAATATAGTGAAAGCAACTCATTTAGTACAAATGGTTAATATGGAAAAACGTAAGGAAGAATATATCAAAATGGAATGTAATAAAATAATCATAAAAAAGAAAAGAAATACGAAAATTAAATAAAATTTATGATAAAATGGCTATGATAATAAATTCATCGACTGATAAAGAGCACAAAAAGGGGAAAGAAAGGAAAAAGAAATATATAACCTATATTTTTACAAAACTATGGCAGAGAAAAGGGCTTATAACTGAAAGGAATCTAATTCAAAAAGTGCAATTTTATTTTATTTTTGAAACTAGACAATGTCCGATAGTCTCTGACTGTATAACGAGCGAGCCCGGGTTCAAATCCTGGTTGGGACAAGTTACCTGGCTGAGATTTTTCCAGAATTTTCCCTCAGCCCATTAAGAGCAAATGCTGGGTAACTTTCGGCGCTGGACCCTGACTCATTTCGCTGGCATTATCACCTTCACATCACTCAGACGCTAGATAACCATCACATTTGATGAAGCATCGTAAAATGAACCATTAAAAAAGTTTTTATGCGTCTTATTATTGCCAACACATTATGGGGTTCCTCAAGGATCAATAATTGGCCCCTATTATTTTTAATAGCAATAAATGACCTTCCAGAATTCATTAAATCAATAACAATTATGTATGCAGATGACACTACTTTTCTATGTTCTTCCTCTGCTCTAAATTAATTACATGCTCTCAACAACGACACTCTATCACAAATGGCTTTATGCTTTGAATCTAATGGTTTCTTGCTTAATCAAGAAAAAACCATCAACTTAACTTTCAGCCTAAATTATCTAATAAATAAGGACAACAAACTCAACTACACAAAATTTCTGGGACTTTTTATAGACGCCAGTTTAACATGGGATAAGCACATTGAGTACATATGCACAAAGCTATCAAAAGTTTTATATTTGCTAAAGAAATTGACTACTTGCGTTTATCAAAATTATTTAAGATGTGCCTACTTTTCTTTCTTTCAGTCGATAATTCGATATGCCTTAATTTGCTGGGGAAATGGAACCAAAATTGGAAGCGTCTTAATTTTACAAAAGAAGGCCATTGGAATTTTATGTAAATCAAATTATCTGGAACATTGTCGGCCACTTTTCAGACAATCACGGATTTTAACAATCATAAATTTGTATATATATATATATATATATATATATATATATATATATATATATATATATAATCTAGTACTTTACACTAGACAAAATATCGATAATTACTCATTAGTGGCCAATATACATGATCATGAAATTAGAAATAGTGAACAAATGAATATTCCATATTGTAGATTACACAAGAGCAAAAGAAACTTTTTAATTATGGGGATGAAATTATATAATAAGCTCCCTAGTCAATATTATAAATTACCAATCAATAGTTTCAAAACTAGATTTTACAATTGGTTATTAAATAATCCCTTTTATTCTGTTGCTGAGTTTTTCAACACAAATTTGTATGAAATTGTATTTTAATAAATAAGTTTTAATTGCAATTTAATTAGTTTTCTTCAATTTAAAAGTTTCGAATTTTTTCATGTTTCGATTGTATTACTTAAATTTTACTGTTTCTGTTATTAGTGTTTTTTAAATGTATTTGTATGTTTTTTTTTTCAATGTATCCTGACGAAGCCTAAAACTGTATGTCTAATGGCCAAATAAATTGAATTGAATTGAATTGAATGTAACATTATGAAAGTGTTCCGGTGATTTCGAACGTATCTGTCTTAATATATAGATTAAATAGGCCTACAGTAGATTATCTTCATCATATCTTAGCGAAAATTAAAGAGAATGTAATTGTTACTACCATAATTTGAACACATCTGAACCCCACACGGGAGTGATATTCACTGCGGCAGTGTTGTGGTGTCTATATTATACAATCCACCTCTTGATACCCAGACGCTGATTATGAAATCTGCGGAATGTGTTTGCTTCGAGCCTTCACACTGCTTGTTCCGGGCTAATCGGCTCCTCCCAAGTTTGTGTAATTATACTAGAATTATTTGCGTAGCGCTATTCCCATATCCGCTTGCTCACTCTCCTGTCAATAACCATGATCCTCGACGCTCGGTGTTCCTCGAACTAGGAAGTCAGTAAGTAAACTCACAGGACCTTAGTTTTTAGGGGGCTTCAGTAATTGCAAAACTAGCGCTTCTGTAGGTCAAGCCTCGTACTAAATACCGTTTCTCATCTTTGTCACTAGGACTTCATTTTCTGTACAGACTCTGCTGCTTGTAAGGGAAAGATAAAGACATTAATAATCATTTAAAATGTAGTAACTGTGTGTTATTTGGGTATATTATTAATAGGTGCTATACACGCTTCTCCATTCATAAAGTTGAGTCATGTGACCAATCTAGAAGACTGCTGATTACATAGTCTAATATTGAATCGAGGGAAATAGCATATCTAACATTAGTGCGACCGTTAATGGAATACGGAACTACGTGTTGGGATCCCTATAGAATATATCAGATAAATTCCTTAGAAAGAATCCAGTATAGGGCAGCTAAATGTGTTAAAGGTAAAAGAGAAGATGGGAACGATACGATAAAAGAACTTAAATGGGAAACTTTGGAAAACAGACGTAGGAAAACTAGAATAACATCACTGTATAGAGCACATCTAGGTCAGAAAGCATGGGTAGACATAACGGCTCGGTTAGAAAAGCCAACGTACTATGGTAGGAACGATCATGATTTTAAAATCAAATGTAGGAAACAGAAAACGGATGTAGGTAAATTCTCATTTTTAAACAGAACTATAAATGATTGGAATGACCTACCTGCAGCGGTCTTTGAGGGCTGTCCTTCCTTAAGGAGATTCAAGAATAATTTAAAGAGTTGTGTATAAAGTGAAAATTAAAATTAAGGTGACATTCAACATTTAATTTTTTAAGGTGACATGTATTTATCTAGCCTTACGAGTTTACTTCTTTGGTTTGAATTGTAAATTATTTAAAAATAGCGTGTAAGAGGGCCTTAGACTAGAAATGTTTAGTTTAAATGTAGTTCTGTTTATAAGTACAGTATGCATAAGGATGCAATTATTTGACTTATTTGAACTGTTGTATCAGTGAAGCGAGGTGAGTCAGTGAAGTTATGGTTTTACAGTGCAGGGAACAGTTCCGATCAGTGATAATTTATAGCGTCAATGAAATGTGTTCTATAGTGTCAGTGAAATGTGTTACAGAGTGTCAGTGAAATGTGTGCTAAAGTGTCAGTGAAATGCGTCATAGTGCCACTACAGGGAATGAGATGAGAGTAAAGTGAAAGACTATTGAAACTTATGTAGGACCTATACATAATTATGTAGGTTGTGTTGTAAAAGTAAGTGTTTTATTTTATGTTTTATTATTGTGTTAAATTGATTGTGTATTCTTATTGTATTGTGTATAAAATTGTATATGTGTTGTAAATTGTATTATGTATTGTAAATTTTATTGTGTATTGCTTATCATTTTAACTGTGTATTGTTAATATAGTATATACCACTGCCACCGGGTGCTTGCCCACTTGCAGTGTAAATAAATACATACATTCCACCAGCGGAACTCAAACTTTGCTGCATTGAATTTTTGTTTCTTTTGAGAAGTGATTCAAATGCTCTTCATCTGATTTATCGAGTCCAAAGGTAAATTCCTAAAAAGGAGATTTGTTTATAAAATAGGAATAGATAGAATTTTGTGATTACAGTATTATTATTTTGTAGTTGTTTTACTGTTGAAAACTCTAATCTTGAAACCTGACAGGAATGCGACTTGACCCTACAGTTCGCGATAGTGATCCCTATTAGTAATGCTTGTCTGCTACAAGATGTCTAAAAAATTGTGTTCTGTTCCTACCTCACAGCAGAAGCTGTTGAACAAGTCATGTCAGCATCACATCCAGGTGCAGCGTCACTGTTTTCACTACTCCTACTGCCATCACCGTCATCAGTATTACTAATGTTATCACTATCAGTGTCGTAAGCCCCCTTAAATTTATAATACTTATGCTTGTAATGTTGGGGGGCCGATGGATGCGTTACAGTGATTTCAAGTTGACTATCCGTTCACCAGTCAGTATTCTAGCATGCGTAAACAGTGTAGCCGCTGAATAATAATGCCGAAGGTTAAAGTTTCTCAGGCTCATATTTTTGCAGCGGAATTTGGTGAGAGTTTTGAAGTGAATGACGGGAACATTACATGTAAATTATGTAATACAAACATCCGAGGTGACAAGCGATATTATATACAGAGACATTGTAGCACAACAAAAGAAAGGAGGAAACTAAAACCCACGAATAATTCTATAATAATTCTTCTCCATATAACGCAAGGTACGTAAAAATATATCTTTGTAATGCTGTGTTGCGTGTATTTATTTTTAGACCTATCCAGACTTGTTCATGTGCATCTTGTAATTCGTGTAATCGATCGTAGAACCAAGTCAATGTCCTCGTACTAGCTCACATCCCCGTCTATGTACCATACTGCAGTCAGTTTGTATAATCGGTCCCCAACATTACAAGCCTAATAATTTTATTAATCATATATGATTGGAGTCCATGATTTTCACAGTACCCTATTGTTTTTCTATATTTTCAATGTGTCTACAGAATTCTTCTCAGTTCGTGTGGACACTTACACTCTCATTTTGCCAACATTTTCGAAATGTCATATTGCTATTCATCCCGGTCTCGTCTATATAAAAAAAAACTGATCGTCCCTTGCTCCGGAATTCATTTATTTGCACCAGATATATCGAGCTCCAGTCTACGATGGCTGAAATTATTTTCAGAACGTCTTGTAATATTGAACACGTGCAATGATGATACACAAGCCTCAGTACGTTATGTGTTGTTTTTGATTCCCCGCTTAACCCCGCTCCTTCACCCCGCAAGTTTCAAGATTGGAGTTTTCAACAGTATGTATATTTGTAAGGAATCAATTTTACGAGATTTAAAACGTACATACCACAAAATAAGTATAAATTCTTACTTTTGTCATTATAAAGAATATATTCTACGCCTAATCCAAAGGGAAAAAGTTACCTTCTTTCAACAGCCTACAAATGTTCGATATGTACACCCTGCGACACACGGCATATTCTGTATATCAAGGCAGTAGTGTAATTCATGCCAAACGTATAGCAGCATATCTTCATCAAATCTTGAACAGCTAGCCTGATGCGATTTTTCATATCATCTATATCAATAGAAAGAGAAGGTATGAAAACCCGGTCTTTCTCATACTCCATAGAAAATGTCACGGGGTGATTATGTTGGGGCTTCTTGGTGGCCAAAGTGTGAGTGATTAGACTTCAAATGTCGCACGACCAATCCTTCGTTCTGGAAGAGTTGTATATCGAGAAGTTTACATCGAATCATTTTCAGTAGCTTCTGTAAAATTTTCCACACGGCCGGTTGTAAAATTTGTAGCTCCAGATTTATCCTTATTGTCGATTTCTTTGGATTGCTTTAGACGGCAGCAAGAACACGATCAACTTTCTCATGTGACACAATAGGTCTTTCAGGGCTTCACCCTTATATAGACATCCCGTTGTTTCAAATATCTTATTCAGATCATAGATTGGCTGCCTTGTCGGTGTTAATTTTCTGAAAAGTTTCCTAAAATGTCACAGAATTCGTTTTGTTTAATTTAAAAATCTGAAAAATTATTTTATAACAGCAATGGTGGCCATTTTCCCGCCATAATCGTTGTCGATACATATCGATACAAACTTTCATTGCTGCTGAACATAGCCTACAATTACAATGTTTTGCGTATTTAGTGGTCATCATTTTATAACAAGTTAAAATTGTCTGTCTTTTTTGTGATCATGGTTTGTAATGTGAAAATGTGTGTCATATTTCATATTTTATTTTTTTACTAATTCATTGAATAACGGAGTCAGTCTACCAATAACATATCATTTATAATGAGAATACATACAAAATGTATTCTGTATTTTTAAGGTATGTTTTTCAGTCCCTAATTACGGAGGAATTACTATAGGCCTATAATAATCAAAATGCACATGTTATGTTTATTGCATCCATAAGGAATTTGAAATTGGGCGTGACGTTATACCACAAATTCACCTCTGTGTAGTTCACGTTATGCTTGTTGTCTCCTTACATTGTCCGGCTGCATACAAGACACGGTTGATAATTCCAAATTGTCCTTCACAATGTAATCACCGTGGAAGTCCAAAATCTCATATAATTAGACTCTGTGGGTAGTAAACACATCGTAAAATGAGTAAATTTGAACAACTTGCATTAAAGAGAGGGAAACTTTCATGCTTCTTGACTCTTGTTAGGACTTCGGAAAGACAAGCACTATAATTTAAAAACCTAATTGACTTACAAAAATAGTGACATGTATCAGATTCAGAAGTTACATTACACAAATCTATATGTACATTACAATAATAATTAGCCTAATTATAGTAGAATGTGGAGTGAACATTGATTTCCTGTAACAAAAATAAAAGTATGGGCTTCGAAGAAAGAGATCCAACCCGGGTTCGATTCCCGGTGGGGGCAAGTTATCTTGTTGAGGTTTTTCCGGGGTTTTCCCTCAACCCAATGTCAGCAAATGCTGGGTAACCTTCAGTGCTTGACCCCGGACTCATTTCACCGGCATTATCAACTTCATCTCATTCAGACGCTAAATAACCTAAGCTGTTCATAAAGCGTCGTAAAATAACCTACTAAAAAAAGTAAAACCTCGTTAATCCAGATTAATAGGGGAGATAAGTTGACCGGTTTAAAGAAAGTCTGTGTTAAACTGAAATAACCTAAAATAACAGTAGAAAGTGCATTAAAACTCTGTTTATAGCAACAAAATGCGTTTATTATGGTATATTTACAGCATATAGACCTAAATATACTATACAGTAGTGTGAGATTTGAAACAATACATATAATGCAGTAAATACGTGATACCCATAATTATGATGCTGTACCCGACGGACCAGGTTCTGCATCACTCGAAACTCTTACTGTGGAAGTTGGTTTGAAGTACGTACATGTAAGTCTTAAAACAAGGTTCTTTGATTTTTAATAACTCATCGTTTTTTATTGCCTGTCCGGATTAAGTGAAGTCCGGCATGTCGGGGTCCGGATTAACGAGGTTTTACTGTTGGCCTATTTTTAATTACCTGGGATGCTCAATACCTTGTCATAATGAACATGATATCACTCCCAAGACAATGCAATCTCTTAAAAAACCGGAGTAATAAAGTCTTATTACATCTCACTTGACGATATGTGTCAGAGGAAGAAAATAATTGTTTGTATACATCTGAAGTGTGATTAGTGTAATATGTAGCTAATCGACGATGTATCCACTGGAGGGGGAAATAAATTAACCATCTCTCCCATTATCTCCTGGCCTAGTTGCCTCATAAGTGGTGCCTTCTTTGTATCATTTGTGAGGTTCAGACCTGTCTTCGGACAGTTGACTAAAGAAGATGAAAGTCTCAAAACCTTCTCAAGTCCAGAAACAAACAAGATTAAAAATGTACTTTGGAAATACAGTATCTACACTATTGCCCAATGATCTTCAATCTCACATAGTGAATTTCTATTCCTCCAGCTTAATTGGCCGATATAATATAGTTGATATGACGTATGAAATGACTCTCGTAATTTTAAGACATTTCAAGAAAATTGAGAGCTAAAAATTATTATGTAAATAAAAAATTTGAATGAATAAGTGTTTGATATTCAAAAATGTATTGTGCCCGATCTAAACTAGATTTATTTGTTTATTTTTTTATTTTATTTGGTTATTTTACGACGCTGTATCAACATCTAGGTTATTTAGCGTCTGAATGAAATGAAGGTGATAATGCCGGTGAAATGAGTCCGAGGTCCAGCATCGAAAGTTACCCAGCATTTGCTCTTATTGGGTTGAGGGAAAACCCCGGAAAAAACCTCGACCAGGTAACTTGTCCCGACCGGGATTCGAACCCGGGCCACCTGGTTTCGCGGCCAGACACGCTGACCGTCTAAACTAGATATCATGAATTTCTCAAAGTTAAAATATTGTCCGTGAATCTTAGTCTATATGAAAAAATATGAAATTGGTGTATTTGAATGTAATGCGTATGGAACATTTTGGT
The DNA here is from genome assembly GCA_025594305.2 of Periplaneta americana. Lineage (NCBI taxonomy): Eukaryota > Metazoa > Arthropoda > Insecta > Blattodea > Blattidae > Periplaneta > Periplaneta americana. The sequence continues at coordinate 196,018,446 of JAJSOF020000005.1, forward strand.
TACATTACTAATTTGCATAATTAAAATAAAATTAACTTCGAAACCAGGAGTCCGAATGGACTGAAAAAATTTGCACACATCTTCCTTATACATCTATGAAATAGTTAAATAAGTTAAATAATTCGGATTAAAATTGCAAAAATTTCAAAACTTTGTCTTAGTGTCCCTTAAGCGAAAGTGTCACACTTAATTTGCTGACATATTGAGTGAGGACTTGATTTCGAGTCTCCGTGCCGTAACATCCACCTGCGACAGGCGCTGGCTGTCCCTGCCTCCACGCATCTCACGTTGTTGTGAATAAATCGCGGCACAAATGGGATGGCGTGCTGTCCTTGAAGAAGTGAGGCGCATCTCACGCAACCCCCCCAGCGCGGCGCAGTCAAGTGCTGACTTCGGGCTTCCTGGCGTGGCCCATGAGCCCCGTACCCGAAATCAATACGGAGTAGAAGCCCTTGTCCAAGCGGGCAGCATCATCAACGGCTACGAGGATTCGTTCCGCTCACATGCGAAATCATCTTCCCATCTTCTTCGAAGGCGTCCTATGTCTCTCTTCCCGATGGGACTCCACATCATTGGTTGTTGAGTTGGTCTACAGCAGCGGTGGCGAAAATGCTATCGTGCGCCGAGCCACTGTGTAAGCTGCAACGTGCATAGCACCTATGGAGGGAGGCGGACACCCGAAGGGGAATTGAAGCAACTGTCTGACATTAACGGTTTTTCATTTTCCTTACGTCAAGCACTTAAATAAAATTATATATAGCACAAGGTTACAAACTAATGTTTAGTACGTGTAACGAAGAAAGAAATGAACAAAAAAACGTAGGACACATTATCACAACCTAAAATTAATTGTCTTCAGAATGTCTCTGCGGCAGAGTTTCAAAATCAGGAATTATGTCACTTACTGCCAGTCGTAGTTGATCACGAAGGTATTTGTCTGTCAGTCGTGATCTAAATTTGATTTTTTTTTTTTTTCATTGTTGAAAATAATTTTTCACAAACGTAAGTTGTAGCGAACATGGCTTCAACAGAGCAAGCGAAAGAACGAAGCTTCAAATATTTATTTTTTGCCAAAGATTTGAAAAGTTCAACATTTGTCAAGTCGTTACATCTAGCTTTCATTTAACATCACATTGTAAATATGTGAATTTAACCGCATTATTCGTACATCTGCTGAAAAAGGATCGACGTACAGCGATGATGATGATGATAATAATAATAATAATAATAATAATAATAATAATAATAATAATAATAATAACAACACTTAACCTTTTAATGTTTCATCAGTAACATGTAGTAACTTATAATGCCGTTTTATGTTATACAACCGTTTTCCTAGTAATACTTGTGAATAAATCATACATTTAATATTCTCATCATATTGTCAGCAAAAAATGCGTCCCCCCATCCTACTTGAAACTTTCGTTTTTATAGAGGTACATGGTTTCGAAAGAGACATTGCGACGATACGCCACTCGCAGGTCAGAGACAAATATACATGGAACGGAATTTGACTCCAGTGAGTGAGAGGGTGGGGGTTGTAGGTAGGAAGCAAGGGAAGTCCACTGCGAGCCACAATGTGCTCGTGAGTCGCATTTTCGTCGCGGCTGGTCTACAGCATTGGTTCCCAAAGAGGGGGACGCGAGCCCTTGGGGGTCGTGTAAATAGCTGAGGGGGTCGCACGTTGGTTCACAAAATAAAACAAAATCCGTCTTATTATCTTTTCCACATTTGGAACATCTGGTCGATATCTAAGCCTGACCATTAGGATCCAGAATACAAACGTAATTACAATTTGATTTGGGGAGAAACATGAGACAAAAGTACAATGAAGAATAATTGAAATGAAATAAATAATATTATGTATTGTTATAGGCCTACAAACGACTATGCTTTTATAACTTTTTCCTCTTTTTGTGCCAAATTAAGGATTGGGCCCAAGACCCGTTCCGAGGCTAAACTCTGTAATAATCGGTCCATCTCATCTTCGGACATCCTTGGTCGCGTTTCCCATTTGACCTATACAGTAGGGCACTAAGTGAATATCTACTGGTGGACATCCGCTGTTCATGTTGTCTTCATTTCTCTTAATATGTTCGTATTTCAGTTACTATGCTCTGTCTTCCGATCTCTTCACTCCGGATTCTGTTTCTTAATGTTACTCCAATAGTTGATCTCCAAAAACGCAATTCAGCTGCTCCTAATCTATCTCCTATTATTAGTACTGGTATTATCATTTGTTTATTGTTTATTTGGGGCTAAGAGGGATGAAGTTACAGGAGAATGGAGAAAGTTACACAACGCAGAGCTTCACGCATTGTATACTTCACCTGACATAATTAGGAACATAAAATCCAGACGTTTGAGATGGGCAGGACATGTAGCACGTATGGGCGAATCCAGAAATGCATATAGAGTGTTAGTTGGGAGGCCGGAGGGAAAAAGACCTTTGGGGAGGCCGAGACGTAGATGGGAAGATAATATTAAAATGGATTTGAGGGAGGTAGGATATGGTGGTAGAGACTGGATTAATCTTGCTCAGGATAGGGACCAATGGCGGGCTTATGCGAGGGCGGCAATGAACCTACGGGTTCCTTAAAAGCCAGTAAGTAAGTAAGTATTATTACTGTTATTACTTCTACTATTAGCGCTATTATCATTACTACTCGCAAATACCTTCTATAATAATACCGGACAGCTAGCTGTTCTGCGCGCGAACGGCGTAGGTGCTGCTACCTAGGCGGCAGGGTGTGTGGAAACCTGCGAAGCAAGCTGTAATCTACTGTCGGTGACTCAGGAGAAGACGAGAGCGGACTGAGGAGGAAGGGTTGTGAACAGATAACGTACGACAACACGTGCAATATTTGTACTGCAGTAAGCGGAAACATTAGGTCTCCTTCTGTTCAACTTAGCTTTAATTTCCATACGCATTGTTACTCATGTTTCCTGCACGAGTAATAACCTGGCTACTGGGATGCTTATCTGAGCGATGTTTATAATAATCAGCAGCGATAGTCAAGAAGGTCACATTCTTTCCGCTCGTCTTCTCCTGAGTAACGGACAGTACTACAATGTAGACCTGTCTTCGGACAGTTGACTAAACAACAACAAACAACATATAAATGGATTCCATTCCTGAAGTTTTTCCCCACTTTTATCGTTACATCCTGTATTCTCCGTAGATTCCGAAACTGTTCTGAAAGTTGTGCCATGAGAAAAAGATTTTGTACAGTGTCAAAATATAAAAATAAACATCAGTGGCTGTTATCGGGGGCATGTTTGCGTCCTCACTGACACCAGAAGCATTGATTGGATTGGTCATCCCTGGACGGAGTGAGAGAGTCCACACCACACAAACATCCCACACACTGAAATAAATCATTAACATTAAAACAACGGTTTATTTGGTGCGCTTTGCTTGGTCCGCCCGCCAGCCCGCTCGCCCGCGTTGACAGGAAGCTTTCATTAGCCGTCACATGAGTTGTTGATCCCTGACTCACTCGCTCGTTAAGCTGTCTGCAGAGGAGAGTTATCACGTTTTCTGGATGCACAATTTCCCATCAATTAAGCCATTTGCATGGGCCCGACCCTATTGTCGCCAGTTCTTAAAGCAGTGGTCAAGACTCCAATTGAATGACGTGTTCCTGCTCTCAGAACCTCTGTTCGGCATCCCACGACATTTACGAATGACTTGGTAATAGCCTGTTCTGAACATCTATTTTCGAACAGTTTACGTAACATTGTTATGTTTTGTTGCTTCTCCGAAGTTTTCAATTTAAATTATGTCTATGGGATTGCTAACTTTAATTCATCTTACGATGAAAGAGTAATGGAACGGAGAAAAATTCTCTCCGGCGCCGGGATTTGAACCCGGTTTTTCAGCTCTACGTGCTGACGCTTTGTCCACTAAGCCACACCGGATTCCACCCCGGCGTCAGAAGAATCGTCTCAGTTTTAAGTCCTAGGACCGAAGTCCACACATGTGCTGAGGTGCACTCGTAATGAGTGACTATTAGGCCGGGATCCGACGGAATAAGCGCTTAGGTTCATAGATATCTATGACGTAGTGCAGAGGGCGGCCACTAGAGGGAACCCAAGAGTTGGAACTTAAAACTGAGACGATTCTTCCGACGCCGGGGTGGAATCCGGTGTGGCTTAGTGGATAAAGCGTCAGCACGTAGAGCTGAAAACCCGGGTTCAAATCCCGGCGCCGGAGAGAATTTTTCTCCGTTCCATTACTCTTTCATCGTATGATGACGCAGAATATCTGCATGGAAATATCATATGTACTTCGGTACATTAAATTAATATATATGATATGCGTAAATCACTTCGTGATTTAAGACGGCGCTTATTCCGTCGGATCCCGACCTAATAGTCACACATTACGAGTGCACCTCAGCACATATGTGGACTTCGGTCCTAGGTTCATAGATATCTATGACGTAGTACAGAGGGCGGCCACTAGAGGGAACCCAAGAGTTGGAACTTAAAACTGAGACGATTCTTCCGACGCCGGGGTGGAATCCGGTGTGGCTTAGTGGATAAAGCGTCAGCACGTAGAGCTGAAAACCCGGGTTCAAATCCCGGCGCCGGAGAGAATTTTCTCCGTTCCATTACTCTTTCATCGTATGATGACGCAGAATATCTGCATGGAAATATCATATGTACTTCGGTACATTAAAATTATATATATGTATGTGTATATATATATATATATATATATATATATATATATATATATATATATATATATATATATACCTGTTAACGTCCGTTGGTTTGTTCTTCATATGAAGAAGAAAAGGATTTGAATGAGAAAATTATTAAATTCAACAGAGCAATGGGGATAATTAATCAGATATTCAAACCAACCTTACCACAAAAACACACGCGCACCAGAATTTATAAAACATTGGCCAGACCTATACTCTGTTTTGGTAGTGAAGCTTGGACGATTCGTAATATTGATTCACAAAGATTAACGGCGGCAGAAATGAGATTTATGCGTCGTACAGCGGGATATACGAGAATGGATCACATTAGAAATTTTGACATTATGAAAGAACTGCAGATTGAACCGATTACGGAATCAAAACTGGAGATCACATGTCATCGGAATGCCTCGTTCTAGAATTCCACGCCAAATTTTAAATTAGTATCCTGTGGGCAAGAGATCCTTGGGCAGACCGTTCAAGCGTTGGCAAGAGACCGTAACGGGCCACTAAGCCCAATACATGCAAGGATGATGGTGATGATGATGATATTCGGGATTCGGAATTACACCAGGGAAATCAGGAGAAATCCGCTTAAATCGGGATACCTGCCTACCCTGCTGGAGAAACTGTACAATCTGCTCACCGAAAAAGCCACAAGTCGTACACTGCTATGTTTGTTCCTAGCACCCATGTGCTACGCCCGTAATTGGCACAGAATTTCCTTAGTTGTCTCGCGATTAAATCACATAAGTAATCAAATACTTCATCCATTCACATTACAAAGACGTGTGCCTGTCCAGTTTGCATTGTCATTTAATTTAATTTGTGACCGCCAGAACAAATACCGGTTTTGTCATTGCTTAACACGGAACAATTACTTTTTTATGTTTTACAAAAAGAAGTTAACATTTCTGTGTTATAATCGGTCAGAAATTAACATATATGCCTCGTAGATAACTATACATAATTATCGAACTTTGTGGACTCCGGATTTTTATGTAATTATATGCTGTTTGCAACTCCTTCTTATCTACACATCTGGACAGCACAAATCTTTTTTAATTAGAATAATGCCTTTGATATATTGAAATTTAATTTAGCGCATTTTTACAAGTACGACACAAATTTATTTGCGTGTCAGTCTATAAAGGGTGTTTAAAATTATTGTAACAATTTTCTCCGGGTTCTATGACAGGTTATTTGGGGCCGTTTGAGATAGGGAATGCATGTCCGCCAAAGCCCCCTTTAAGAGCTCCGTCTTTATAGAAATAGGAAAGTTGTTCAAAATTTTGAATGTAGAAGTGAACTGAATGTTACCTTCAAAAATTGTTTTCTTTAGTGTCCGGATAATATATTAAATTGTTTTATTTATTTTATGCAAAATAGGCTATGCAGTTTTGTTAACCACAATTTTCAGAACATGCAGTAAAATTTGAACTTCTTACCCTATACTGGTTGAATGTGAGTAAATGCAGCAAAAATAAGGAAGTGGAAGAATTGTTTTAAAATGTCGATTTTCCGTCACCAACCAACAGTTGAGTAAATATTTGTTTAAATACATACAAGAAGCACAAAACACAAAAATTTGAATAATTATCAAGAGCATAGAGTATACTATAACCATTACTTTACATAGTATTAGCACAATACAGTTACGAAGCTCAATACGTAGTAAATATGGATCCATAGATAATTATGCTAACCACTAGGATCGCTAATATCGCCTCATTACAGATAATGCGAAATAGTACCGGCACAGTCTATTATTCTTAATACCCGCACAACTCAAGCTTCGTGACTGTATTGTATATACTAGACTGTGGTATTAGCACATTCTAGTATATACAGTCATATGTGAAAGGTCAACGATTAATTTTTTATTAAAAATCGAAAATGAGGTTTTTTCTCGATCAAAGGCTCGACCATCTCCTCCCTTATTGGGGGTCCTCTAACAAAATTATTATTATAAATTTTAAATTTAATAATTAATATATTGTTTAATGTTTTTGCATTATTAGCAATTTAATATTACATTATGCAACGAGCCTATAATGGTAGTAATTAAGACGCGAGTATGTTTATGAAACCATATTTCTAACTTGAAATTATTCATAAGTATTCATGTTATTCTTATCTGACTGAGGAGCGGAACTGACCTTGTGCAATACCTCGTAAATTGTGAGATGTGCGCAGACGCGAAAGTATTGATTTTTTCCGAGAAACAAATGTCGACATTGACCTTGATATAATTTAGAGAGTAAAATAAACATTAATCGTGATATAACCTTGAAATTGAATTATACATTGAAAAACGAGATGACAAATTGAATTTATTTGAATATTATTTACAATTAACGCTAATTATTATAGTAACGGAATTGACTTTATTTCAAATATAGGTGATTTATTGTGCAATTGGTGAAATGAATTTGCGGGAATGTGCTTTGTGAAAGGCTTTGTCTCGCGCTAGTTGTCTTACGATTGCATATCCGAGAATAAGCGATACTTGCGCTTTCATATTGCTACAATGGTATTTTCTGATTGGTGGAACATCTGAACTTTAATGAATAGGTGTACTTTAATGAGATCCATTAAAGGGCTGCTACCAGGTGTATAATTACTACATTTCGGCATGGTCGAGCATAAAATACTTTACAAGTTACTCCACGCCTTACATTCATTAACAATATCCCAATGCCCTAATCCATTTAGTTCGTTGTAATGTTTTTAAAATAAATCAAATTTAACACTACTATGCCCCACATTTTACACTTACGGCCAGGAAGCCATACTAAAGTAATGTGAGAAAAAGGTATCCTCATACATAATGCTGAGGAACACTGATACAGAATGTAAATAGAATAGATTAATATGAAATTCTGTATCAATTTAATAGTAGCCTACATTATGCAACGAGTCTATAATGGTAGTAATTAAGACGCGAGTATGTTTATGAAATGAGCGCAAGCGAGTTTCATAATTTTTATACGAGCGTCTTAATTACCATTATAGGCAAGTTTCATACGACGTTTTATGTTCGACCATATTTCTAACTTGAAATTATTCATAAGTATTCATGTTATTCTTATCTGACTGGGGTGCGGAACTGACCTTGTGCAATATCTCGTAAATTGTGAGATGTGCGCAGACGCGAAAGTATTGATTTTTTCCGAGACACAAATGTCATTGACCTTGATATAATCTAAGAGTAAAATAAACATGTATAAACATTAATCTTGATATAACCTGGAAATTGATTTAGACATTGAAAAACGAGATGACAAATTGAATTTATTTGAATATTATTTACAATTAACGCTAATTATTATAGTAACAGAACATAACCTTCTGCGACAGTATTGGATTTCCAGCCTCCGTGACTTTTCGCTAATTCTCTTTCGATTGCATATCCGAGAATAATCGATACTTGCGCTTTCATATTGCTACAATGGTATTTTATGATTGGTGGAACACCTGAACTTTAATGAATAGGTGTACTTTAATGAGGTCCATTAAAGGGCTGCTACCAGGTGTATAATTACTACATTTCGGCATGGTCGAGCATAAAAAGAAAACAAATTGTGTCTTTGTTCAATGCAAAAAATGTAATATTTACATTTTAATAGAACAGATTTAAATTGTTATTATTATTATTATTGTTATTATTATTATTATTATTATTAAATCCAGGCGATTGAGATGGGCAGGACATGTAGCACGTATCTATGGGCGAATGCAGAAATGCATATAGAGTGTTAGTTGGGAGGCCGGAGGGAAAAGGACCTTTGGGGAGGCCGAGACGTAGGTGGGAAGATAATATTAAAATGGATTTGAGGGAGGTTGGATATGATGGTAGAGACTGGATTAATCTTGCTCAGGATAGGGACCAATGGCGGGCTTGTGTGAGGGCGGTAATGAACCTCCGGGTTCCTTAAAAGCCAGTAAGTAAGTAAGTAAGTATTATCATCATTATTATTATTATTATTATTATTATTATTATTATTATTATTATTATTATTATTCGCCCTTTAACGACTATGCTTATCCCAGGGGATCGCAGTCCCCCGGTTGAAAATCAGTGCTCTAGCATGTCCAGTTTGACGATGCTTGGACAACCCTGGAGAAAGATTCTTGTTGATCTCCTCGTGCAGGAAGACGCTCCTGGAAGATGATTCCTGTCATCTGGGAAGCATGTTTGTACTGCACTCAGAGCGTTTTGTTGTGTGTGTATTTGGAAACACATCGCATGCTTAAGTGAATGCCTGCGTTTGTTGGTTTTGGATACGGCTATCCCTCAGTAGGCACGGGAAATAAATTATACAGAATACCAAGCAAATAAACAGCTATTTGGCAACGGCGCAATTTGGTTTCATAGACCCCAGTGAGTCGGTTCTTTGATCGCTATGATTGACCCAGCCCTCGTTCCGTGTACCGATTAACGCATTTATTGGTAATCGTGTTACCTGTCTGGTAATTTACGATTGTAAAAGCCTCTGGTTAGTTGACAGTCGTTGACAGTTCCCATATACACGGCCTCTCACAGACTGGATTGGATCAACCTAGTACAACAGCCAATCGCTGTAATACTGACACTGACAGGAAAAAAAAAAAAAAACAACTTTTACCTGTCATTCCATTTGCATTGTTAATTAAAATGGATGACTACATGAGTTATATTTTCCGCAGAAGTGAGTAAGTAGGAAATAATGGTATAATCTCGTAATACGCATTCGAAAAATTAAACTTACATGTTAAAAAATGTAACCGCGGAAAATATTTTGAAACATCACGTAACTCGAAAATGCCATTTCATTTGTATACCGTCATATATGATACAGGAGGATTATTTTTTTTCGTCTTTAGTCAGAGTGAAACTCTCTCCTATTCTTCGTATTTTCAGCACTGCCAGTTACGTTTTCTCCGTTCCTTCTATCAATTTTATTGAGTGTAATGCTTATTCTTTTCGAAAAGTTGCACATGAAAGAAATATTATATCTGAGTTATTTATTTAAATATATTTATTATGACCGTAGGTAGGAAGTTCGTACCAAAACAGTAGATTTCAGTTGAGTACAGCGAGGAGTATAGATGTCACCCGCACCTCGCCCTGCTCCCGCTCGCTAAGTTCACATAAACAACACATAGTATCATTCTGTGAGGCTGTGTAAAGTCGTGAATAGTTTGAAGAATATTGTTAATTTATATAAATATTAGCCGTACCCGTGCGCTCCGCTGCATCCGTTAGAAATAAATATAAAGTAATTACATAATTAAAATAGGACATTTGATCCAGGGAACATTCGTGTTTGATAGAAGGATAAATCGTTTAATATGTTACTTAATTTAAATTGCATCCAAATAATTAAAATGCGATCATTTTGGTCCAGAGACACTCATTTGGTGCAATGACAATTCCTTTAACATGATTCTTAATTTTTATTACATGCAACCACAGTTTAATGAAGATTGACATCATTTAGATTTAATGTGTATATTTTATTTCACGTGTTATAGGTTTCCATTGAATTATGGTAATAACTTAATTTTAACCCTTGTTTTCTACGTATTCAGTAAATGGCGCTTGGCCCACTATGGTTGTGAACCCTTCAAATAACTGAAATTATATTATATATTACATATTATATATTATATTATATTATATTATATTATATTATATTATATTATATTATATTATATTATATTATATTATATCAGAAGTTACTGTAATAACATTATAGCATTATGTCCATCTAGAGAAAGTACACTTTACTATGGTGAAATAATAATTAATTATACAAATCGGTTAATTTAGCATCTGATATTACTTCATACAAACACAGAAACATTCTCTGTAGGCTATCTTTCATAGCTTTCGATTGTTGTTGTCCAAGGCCCCTTATAGACGAAGTCATTTGTTATTTAATTCATTACACGGCCTTAGATGGCAGTTATTTTAATTCTAAACTTATTTATCTCATTAAATATCAGTCCTATCAAAATTTTTCAAGGAGTAAAACTTATCAGAAATCATTTTTAAAGAAACTTTTGTTATGTAACATTTTTCACAAAAATCAATAATAAGCGAGATATTTCGATTTATTTAATTCAGGTCCCCTTATAACCCCCCTTTTAAATAATGTATTTTGAATGCCATATAGCCTAAAATCTAAGATACAACGAACTTAATTTATATTCCAATTTTCATCGAAATCCGTTCAGCCATTATCGCGTGAAAAGGTAACAAACATACAGACAGACAAACAGACATACAAACAAAAATTTCAAAAAAGCGATTTTCGGTTTCAGGATGGTTAATTATATATGTTAAGACCAATTATTTTTGGAAAATCGAAAATTACCAGAAAAATTTCGGCTACAGATTTATTATTAGTATAGATTTTAGGTTCTAAACAAAGTGAGCTATTCTGTTATTATTGTATTATTTACGTAATGTTAATATTATGCATGATTACAAAAAAGTGAACTCCTCTGTTGTTAAATAATTATGCAAACAGGAGTGTGTAACACGTTTATTTTTTCCCGGATTATTCTTCTATATTTATTGGATATTTATTTATTTAATCTGACAGGATTAAGGCCATAAGGGCTGCTCTTCCATTCTACCAGATAGCACATATAAATATAAAAAAGAAATACAGACACTGATGAAAATAATAGAAATTCTTCGTTAAATTTTGGTTGAACGACAAGTTTATTTACCAGTTGTCAATAATTTTTGTTTTACTGGTCTGTTGACGTCTCGTGCTGCTGTGCTACTTTGCATTCGGTTGCGTTACAGTCCTCACTGTCCAATTTCATTCAACATCAGAATTCCGATACGAACTTCCTAGCTGTCATAATAGAAATGGAATATTTTCTTTAAAACAATTATGGGTTTAATATTATGTGCAACATGCGAGATACATTATTAGGTTCACAAATTTGTTGTTCACCTCATGATAGTAATAAATACTGTATCATATTTCAGATTTACTCCAGTAATGTCTTGTGACGTAGAACGAATATTTCCAGAGTACAATTTTTTTTTCTGAACATGACAGGAGTATTTCTTTCGATAGAATGAAAATGTTCATTGCTATTTGTTATAATGAGGCTAGAATCATGATTATATACTTTTTATGTTATTTTTATATGTATGAGTAAATTATTTTAGATTAGGATTTACGAGGTTTATAATTACAAATTATTGTTTTTTATATTATTCGTTTATTATTTCCTTCTTCTAAGGCCGCGGACGATTGGAGCACATGTTTGGTTACCATCCGGCTGTACATGTTTGTCGTTTTGGTTCATTGACATTGAGAGCGTCGCTACTACTTTTCATTTGGTAGAGATATAGTCCAAGTTCACACACATTAACAGTTTCAGTAGTTACATCCTAGCTCTAATTATTACATAAGATAGTAGCTTCGCATAGTCTATATACAGTATCCTCAGACTCTTATCACTTAGCTATCCCCTCATCTAACCCTCTCTAATCTAGTCGCAATCCTCGGCCTCTTTCTACTTAGCTATCCCCACATCCAACCCTCTCTAACCTAGTCACAATCCTCGGCCTCTTATCACTTAGGTATCCCCTCATCTAATCTACTCTAATTTGGTCACAATCCTCGGCCTCTTTTCACTTACCTATCCCCTCATCTAACTCTCTCTAATCTAGTCACAATCCTCGGCCTCTTATCACTTAGGTATCCCCGTCTAATCTACTCTAATCTAGTCACAGTCCTCGGTCTCTTATTACTTAGCTATCCCCTCATCTAACCGATTCTAATCTAGTCACAATCCTCGGCCTCTTATCACTTAGCTATCCCCTCATCTAACCCACTCTAATCTAGTCACAATCCTCGGCCTCTTATCACTTAGGTATCCCCTCATCTAATCTACTCTAATCTAGTCACAATCCTCGGCCTCTTTTCACTTAGCTATCTCCACATCTAACCCTCTCTAATCTAGTCACAATCCTCGGCCTCTTATCATTTAGGTATCCCCTCATCTAATCTAGTCACAGTTCTCGGTCTCTTATTACTTAGCTATCCCCTCATCTATCCCTCTCTAATCTAGTCACAATCCTCGGCCTCTTATCACTTAGGTATCCCCTCATCTAATCTAGTCACAATTCTCGGTCTCTTATTACTTAGCTATCCCCTCCTCTAACCCCCTCTAATCTAATCACAACCCTCGGCCTCTTATCACTTAGCTATCCCCTCATCTAACCCACTCTAATTTGGTCACAATCCTCGGTCTCTTATCACTTAGCTATCCCCTCATCTAACCCACTCTAATTCGGTCACAATCCTCGGTCTCTTATCACTTAGGTATCCCCTTATCTAATCCACTCTAATCTATTTACAATCCTCGGCCTCTTATCACTTAGCTATCCCCTTATCTAATCCACTCTAATCTATTCACAATCCTCAGCCTCTTATCACTTAGCTATCCCCTCATCTAACCCACTCTAATCTAGTCACAATCCTCAGCCTCTTATCACTTAGCTATCCCCTCATCTAATCCACTCTAATCTATTCACAATCCTCGGCCTCTTATCACTTATCTATCTCCTCATCTAACCCACTCTAATTTGGTCACAATCCTCGGTCTCTTATCACTTAGCTATCCTCTCATCTAACCCACCCTAATTTGGTCACAATCCTCGGCCTCTTATCACTTAGCTATCCTCTCATCTAACCCACTCTAATTTGGTCACAATCCTCGGCCTCTTATCACTTAGCTATCCTCTCATCTAACCCACTCTAATTTGGTCATAATTCTCGGTCTCCTATCACTTAGCTATCCCCTCATCTAACCCACTCTAATTTGGTCACAATCCTCGGTCTCTTATCACTTAGCTATCACCTCATCTAACCCTCTCTAATTTGGTCACAATCCTCGGTCTCTTATCACTTAGCTATCCCCTCATCTAACCCACTCTAATTTGGTCACAATCCTCGGTCTCTTATCACTTAGCTATCACCTCATCTAACCCACTCTAATTTGGTCACAATCCTCGGTCTCTTATGACTTAGCTATCACCTCATCTAACCCACTCTAATTTGGTCACAATCCTCTATCTCTTATCACGTAGCTATCACCTCATCTAACCCACTTTAATCTGATCACAGTCCTCTGCCTCCTGTCATTTAATGTCTTTTCGGCTGTCAGATGTTGCCACTATTACTGTTAACATATTCTCGTGACAGACCTGGTCCCATACCCAGTTAGGTGTCTGATGAGCCCCATGTCTGGAGTCCCAAGTCCTGAAACCCTAAATCAGTACTACACCCAAAACTTCACCCAGCGTTTTTGTAACTATTACTGCAGCGTCTGCTGTCTCCACCACAAAATCATCACGACCAAATCGGGGATCGAACTAAAGTCGTCTGGATGGAAGGCCAGTGGCCTAGCCTTGGATCACAGACGCAGCAAGGTCAAACCTTAGAATCAGTCTTGTTATCTGATGTTAACGCGATTTGAGGTCGATTGGGTACGAGATCATCGTGATGCTGATGCTCCAGACAGAATTCACGGAAAGTTGAAGTCGCCTTATTGACATTGCATCGATGATAGCGCTTCTGTGCTGGGCTGGCCTGATGACGTACTCCGCGCATGTTTGTCCACGGAGGAGACAATAAATCTGATACCGCGATGTAGTTACAGTTTGTGGCCGCGCATACATTAAGCCCGCTGACCTCTGCCGTCCCGTCTCCTTTCTGGAAACTGTCTGCTTGTTTGCCGAGCAGCGAGCTGCACCCCGGACCCTGAACCCGTTCCACCGGGTGAATAAAAATGCTACTGCAGACCACCCACCAAGAAGATCCGGGTTTGAGTCTTTGTGCATGACGAATTTCCCTTTGTCGGAGTTGGTTGTCTTGCGATGCATGGTGCTGTCGTGGCCTGAGTTCAACTGCGTATGCTCGAGAACAGAATGTCCTGTCCATGCTGGGCCTACCTGATGACGAAGTGAAGTCGCTGCTTACACAGTTTGATCACTTTCTTACATCCGCTTTCACTAATGCCAAGGCATTTGGGTTTTTTCAGGGGAACTTTCGTCAGTGACAGGTGAAAACTAGGTGTGAAAATTTATGTAGGATAAACATTGACATAATATAGGCCTGTTCACACCTGTGGAGTAACGGTTAGTGCATCTAGCCGCGAAACTAGGTGGCCCGGGTTCGATTCCAGGTCGGGGCAAGTTACGTGGTTGAGGTTTTTTCCGGGGTTTTCCCTCAACTCAATATGAGCAAATGCTGGGTAACTTTCGGTGTTTGTCCCCGGACTCATTTCACCAGCATTATCACCATCTCATTCAGACGCTAAATAACCTAACCTGTTGATAAAGCGTCGTAAAATAACCTACTAAAAAAATATATATAGGCCTGGGTAGCACAGTCGATATAGCCCTGACTTTCTGTGCTCGAAGTTACAGGTCGATGGCATTTAAGTGTGCTTAAATGCGACAGGCTCATGCCAGTAGATCTACTGGCATTCCTGCGGGACAAAATTCCGGCACACTGGCGACGATGATATAAACTCGGCAGTTGCGAGCGTCGTTAAATAAAACATAACATTTTTTTATACTCGACCATGCCGAAATGTACTAATTATACATCTGGTAGCAGTCCTTTAATGCATGCCATTAAAGTACACCTACTCATTAAAGTACAGGTCTTCAGCCAATGATAACTCAGCTTACATGTGTTTAGCCAATGACAAGTCAGCTTTGTACCGTTATAAAACCGCAAGTATCGATTATTCTTGGATATGCAATCGAAAGAGAATTAGCGAAAAGTCACGGAGGCTGGAAATCCAATACTGTCGCAGAAGGTTATGTTCTGTTACTATAATAATTAGCGTTAATTGTAAATAATATTCAAATAAATTCAATTTGTCATCTCGTTTTTCAATGTCGAATTCAATAATCAAGGTTATAATATTATAATATTATCAAGTTTAACGGGACTACGTCAAGGTCAATGACATTATTGTTCCTCGGAAAAATCAATACTTTCGCGTCTGCGCACATCTCACAATTCAAGACCTAGAACAAGGTCACTTCCAATCTTGTCAGATACAAATAAAATGTATACATCTGAATACCGGTAATTTCAAGTTAGAAGTATGGTCGAGCATAAAAAGTCGTATGAAACTCGCCTATAATGGTAATTAAGAAGCTCGTATGAAAATTATGAAACTCGCTTGCGCTCGTTTCATAAATATCCATATTCGATTCGATTCTTAATTACTATCATTATAGGCTCGTTGCATAATGTACTATTTTTCAACACACTTCCTATGTATACAATCGATCTCTTCGATTGCTCTACGCGAGGCTATTACCACGACACATGCATTGGCCATGTGATCATTGAGACCACATGAGACGGATCAAACGGGTTTCATTTGATCATCTATTGTATATTCACAAACATTTTTGACATTTTTGTATTAAAAATTTTCTTTCGAGCACATTATCTGTAGGCCTATTTGACATTGAGAGAGAGAGAGAGAGAGAGAGCGTATGTGTGTGCGTGCGTGCATGCGTCCGTATGGAAGCGTTCGACCTGATAATCCTGGAAATTCTGATGTTAGGCATAATTTGTAAGCTTTTGCAGTTGTAGACTTCACTGTTCATACTGTTCTCCAACCAGGAGATTAACCGTGAAAGGAATGTATGTATGTATGTATGTATGTATGTATGTATGTATGTATGTATGTATGTATGTATGTATGTATGTATGTATGTATGTATGTATGTATGTATGTATTCACACTGCAGTGGGTATATACCCGGTGGCAGTGGTAACTAATTACACTCAATAATGACAATAATAAACTCATTAATTAAAAATACAATTAATAATAATGCTAATAATTAATACTAACAATAATTAATAATAATAATAATAATAATAATAATAACAACAACAACAACAGGGAATATACTAAATTAAATGAAACGATCACTTAAAATAACATTTGAAATAAATCTAATTTGTATCTTAAAACTAATATCGAACTAAAACCCACGAGTATGATATGTTCATATCTGCACAAGTACCTTTCAAATTACACTCATTTCGCTGTCAACTCACTCACTGCACTGGAACTACGACACATTTCACTGATTCTATCCTGCTTTCACTAACACTTCAAAAACATTTCACTGTTCAAATACTATGCACTGCCACTATAAACTATAAAGCTTCACTGACAGGAACACGTTTCACTTACACGGCATACTTCACTGACACGACATACTTCTTCACTGATACAACACACTTCACTGACACAACATAATTCTTCACTGATACAACACTTCAATAACAATATATCATTTACACCCTTTAAGTATTGTGTATAATTACCGTCTATTAGTAAGGTCCTTAAGCCTATTTTTAAATACATTTTTGGTTGTTGGTAAAGCCTTTAGTAAGTCTGCAGGTAAAGCATTCCAGTCCTTGATAGTACGATTGAGAAAAGAAAACTTTCCAGTGTCCGTCCTCTGCCTTCTTTCCCTCAATTTATATGAGTGGTCGTTCCTCGAGGAGTAATTTGGCGGCTGCAACCTATTTTTTTATTTCTCTCCAGGCAGGCTCACCTCTGTATGTTTTGAACAGTGCGCATAATCGAATTCGCGTTCTCCTGTCCGTGAGTGTGTCCCATTTTAATGGTGAATTTTTCCGACAACACTTAAGAGCCCGTTTTTTAATCTTTTCCAGTGTCTTAATATGTTCTAATCTGTAAGGATCCCAACATGCAGCACCATATTCCATTACTGGACGTACTAGTGATTTATATGCAATCTCTTTGGATTTATCAGAACCCTTTCTTAGTACCCTCATCACAAAGTGTAACGCTCTCCATGCTTTTCCCGCTGTGTCTGTAACGTGTTCCCCCCAGCCGAGATCGCTGCTAAATGTTAGTCCGAGGTATGTGCTTCGTATTGCGTCATCTATAGGAGTGAAGTAGATAGATAATATTACCGTTATAACGTCAGTTTAAAAAACATGCGCTCTCCTGCATATGTTATTTCCTGTATGGAGGGATTAAAAGACCAGGAGATTAACCGTGATCTAATTTTGTAACTAGGGTAGTATAAATATGTGTGTATCAGTGTTATTGTTTGTGCTTTGAGAGTTAGGCAATGTAGATGCGTGTACCCACTTGCGTGACCTTATGATATCTTATGACATCAACATGCATTCATAACATTACCCCGCTGCGTCTCATTCCCCTGAGACTTTCTCCTGGTTGGAGTTGGCCTACAGTATGTACACTGGAGAACAAGATACACCATAATTATAAAAAAAAAAAAAAAATACACAAAACAATGTCCGAGAGCCACCAGCGTGTTATGAGTAGCGGACGACATTCAGGTTGTTTTCGGGCTTGGGTTCGAATTCCGTTTGGGATTATTATCTGCTTTTATTTTTTTCGATATTTTCACAAGCTTTAAGAAGAATATCAAATGTCTCCTATCCATTATTCAGACTCATATTATTGTACCAGACACCGCTCTGAATCAGCAACCCCAACAACTTTATACGAGTGTCAAATAATTATGTGGGAAACCTTTGCGGAATGGATAGAGGACCTAAAAGCAAGCAAAACAGTTCACATAAACATATAGTCAATTTCACTTTGTTTTTCAATTGCATGTACTTTTATTTCATGTGGTTTAATTTTTATATTAGTAGGTCAGTAGACCTCGTAAAAGAAAAAAGAGAATAGTGGAAGCTTCGACGTTTGTTATATGATTCATGCACGATGGGACCCGCATCATTTTTCTCACTCAGCAATTCTCTAATAAATGGATAGGTGTTGGGGGACCAACATTCTGGCCTGCTCGTTCCCCTGACTTCAAGTCATTATACTTTTACGTATGGGGATACTTAAAAGCATTTGTGTATTCAATACCTACTGAGAACATAGAGGTTCTTCGCCAACGTGTTCAAGAAGAATGTCAACAGATACAACAGACACCTGGAATATGGGAGAGAGCAAGACAGTCCATAATGCGGAGCTTAGAAGTTTGTGTTAGAACTCATGGTGACCATTTTGAGCACTGTCTGTAGAATTATGCAAGGACTTTGTAATCAGATATCTTTTCCTTCTTCTTTCTTTCGCATTAAGCCTGCAGCTTGTTGCGTCCATTCATCAATGCTGTGTAAGCGTATTTTTTCAGCTCAATTTTGGGCGTTCTAAACTTTTCTTTTCATTTGGTTTTCAATCAAATCAGAGATGTAAAAATAAAATTGTAATAAGCAAAGATGTAGATATGAATTAGAAGTGCCTGTGTCCAAATTGACTATACATTAACTTTTTTACTTGGGTTTTAGACCCTCTATCCATTCCCCAAAGGTTTCCTACATATTACTTAACACCCTGTATAACTGTGAAGTTATACAGCTTCATTAAATAAGCGATAACATCTACAAATGAAAAGTGTTTATTAGGTATTTCTTTACCTCACTTGTATTATACCGTACTACATAATTAATCAACTTTTATTTATTCATATCAAATGTGTTGTTGGTATACAACGCACTTAATGTAAAAATGTCGTATTTTCGTTCCTGAAATTGCATTTTAGACCTAGACTTCGTTCACTTGGTTCACTCATTATGACATTATGGGATTCATATTTTCCATCCCCTAGCGGAACACATTATATGCAGTTGTCTGCATTTCCTATCTTTTGTTCCAGCACAGTGGGAATGTTGTAGTTATCTTCATTGTTGTGTGATTTATGTATATCCAGTGGCGTAGCGTCTGGGGAGATTGTCTACGGAACGGAATATATAGAATCATATAGATATGAAGTAAAATTTTATTGTTAATTATTTGTAAATTTCAATGTTTACAATTCTACCGACGTCTAAACCTAACTGAATGTTTAAATTTTCTAATGAAGTGAAAATCAATGAATTCTATTACCTAATCTAGAAAAAGCAAACACCAGAACTGATAACATACTATAACATGTTTAAGTTACCTGAATATCTATACACGTAATTTGAACTGGTAATGGAAATTACGGGAAAACGGCTTAACGGATTTTAATAAATGACCCCTCATTTTGAAGCTTGGAACCCAAAGTTTTTTGGAAAATTAGTAGTTTTCAGTGAAATGTCAATTTTCGTACATCATTTTCCTTTTTTCCAAAATCCATTTTTCGTCAGTTTTGAGAACTAATTAATTGCATTTACGGCCTACTTCATGTTCGCTTCCTTAAGCGAAGCGAGCATCAAGTCGGCCGTGTTGCATTTCAGAATAAAACAAAACACACACTACAATAAACAATAGGCTATTACACGAGGGCCATGACCTACAGGATTGCTGACATAGAGTTCAGACGGCTCAGATTCTTTCCCATCTTAATGCCAATACGTCGACCTTCATTTGTGCAATTTTTTGATAACGTATAAAAAATAATTTACAGGTCTGATTCTCTGATCTGTAGTTTTCCGAGTACAGCTGTGTATTGGATATTAAGAACTACAAAACTTAAGAAAGTTTGATGACATTATTACCATTAAAAATGAAATATTATTATAGTTAATGCAACACATAATGCTATACTGATACAGTATATGAAAGTGAAACCTTTTGGGGATTTATGTAAGTAGACGCAGAGAAAGAATATTTTATATTAGATCACCATTTCTATAATTTACTGAGTAACTTATGTTACTGAAAACTATAAAACTTAAGTAAGGTAACAATATTGTTATTAAAAATGAAATACTTTTACAATTATTAATCAAGTGGTGTGGGTCCTTTTCATGGCATTGTGATATAGATATTTATATGTCTGATTCTCTAACTTTCCTTGGTAGTAATTGAGTCATGATTCCTATTTTAGCTGCGTCTTTAAACTACATCAAAATTAATTTCATATTTCTTTGGTTTAATTGATTAGATTTGTGATCGCTGCCAAGCATATTTTGTTGTAGAGAAAATAGCATGCCATTTCACTTCTTGCTACCGTGATGAGTAAGTTTATTTCCCGCAACCAGCAACAAATGAAACACTGAAGCCGCTAACGATTTACGATGGACAATTTTATTTAGGGCGCATATAAGATTCTACAACTCTGACATATCATTCGCCTCATTTTCCACATCTCAGCAATAAATTCCACACAACAGCCTATATTACAGAAAATATACGAAATAACATTCATTGTTACACAAATTAATCCAGCAGTATTTGATAGGTCAGTATTGTCTGGAAGAAGCGCAAAAAATTACAATTCATAAGAAAAGACCAAAAGGTATTACTTATTGGTAAAATAAGAGGCCTACAAGATTTTGTAGTCTCTTGATCACCTCAGCAAGATCTCTTAGTGGGAAAAAATGATTCACCTTCTATATTTCAGGGTAGTTCACGAAACATGCAGCAGCTATACCAAGATGCTAAGTCTTTTGTTCAAAGCATGACAAACCTTACATTTTCTTAACTTTCACATACAATCCGCAATGACCCGAAATAGCTACTGCATTACACCCACATGAAAAACCCACTGATCATCCTGACATTGTTACTAGCGATTTCGCATTGCAACTCAAGAACTGAAGACGGACAGATTCAAGGAAAAGTATTTGGCAAAAAAAAAAAAAATCAGAGGGAGTATGTTTCACTATCATGGAAGCAAATAACATCAAAATGTCTGGTATTCTTCATCTATACTAATAATGAATCTGTAGCCGAAATTTTTCTGGTAATTTTCGATTTTCCAAAAATAATTGGTCCTAACATATATAATCAACCACCCTGAAACCGAAAATCGCATTTTTGAAATGTTTGTTTGTATGTCTGTCTGTATGTTTGTTACCTTTTCATGCGATAATGGCTGAACCGATTTATATGAAAATTGGAATATAAATTAAGTTCGTTGTAACTTAGATTTTAGGCTATATGGCATTCAAAATACATTATTTAAAAGGGGAGTTATAAGGGAGCCTGAATTAAATAAATCGAAATATCTCGCTTAGTATTGATTTTTGTGAAAAATGCTACATAACAAAAGGTTCTTTAAAAATGATTTCCGATACGTTTTATTCTTTACAAAAATTTGGTAGGACTGATATTTAATGAGATAAATGAGTTTTAAAATTAAAATAACGCCATCTGAGATGGTGCAATGAATTAAGAACAAATGACTTCGTCTATAAGGGGCCTTGAGCAACAACAATCGAAACAGGGGCCTTGGACATCAAAAATCGAAAGCTATTAAATATAGCCTACGAAGAATGTTTCTGCATTTATATGAAGTAATATCAGAAGCTAAATTAACTGATTTGTATAATTAATTATTATTATTTCACCATTGGAAAGTGTAGTTTCTCTAGATGGACATAATACTATAATGTTATTACAGTAACGTCTGAGTAAATCGAGGACAGGTAAGATTAAAATAGCTTCTTATGCACAGAAAATTTGATAGGCTATTCTGTACATTCGTTTTCTGCATTTCTTAAAATAATATTTATGTGCACTCATTTTAATCTCAGAGAATTAACGAACAACGAGAGTGTTAGTATGCAGTAATAGTACGTTAGCTTAGCAATCCATTATTTTATAATTCAAATTTTAACTATGCTCAATTGAATCGTGTTAAAATACATAAACTATATATGCAATAAATGCAATGCAAAAAAAATTGGGTAATGAGCGAAGCAGATTATCTTGCGCTGTTGTAAAAGTTGTTCCCTGGATCAAATGTCCTATTTTAATTATGTAATTGCCTTATATTTATTTCTAACAGGTGCAGCGGAGCGCACGGGTACGGCTAGTTGAAAATAAATCTGAACAATTTTTATTTGAAAATTTTATGGACTTAGTTTGCCGCAATTGCTGCACAAGCCACTAGTAAGATATAATTACGTTTTGGATCACAAACTAAATATTTAGCAAAGTCATCTAATTCCCTCATTCTGGTTCAACTTAGAATTCTGTAATATCTTTCCTTTACTTATTTCTGTATCTGGAGAAGCAGATGAAATCAGAGTGCAGCAATTAATAAGATTCAGAGAATGTTTGAAATGTAACTCATCTCGCCGTTTCAATTGGAGACGCAACAAAAAGCAATAGGCCTATAATGAATTTCAGATTGGTCTCTCTGTCTTAATACTCCTCTATGATGAACTGAGATAATTAAATTTGCTTTCGTCTGTCTCTGACTTGAGCTCAAATGACTCATCTCTAGGACACGAGGTTGTATGTAGACCTAGTATTGTAGTGAGAAATATGAAGCAGAATTCCCGAAAACTTATAAGGAAATATGCAGTAATGAAAGCGAATAATAAGTTTTAATTTTTATAATGAAAACTACAGATTTATGGAATTTACTTTGACTCATAAAATATACTGAAAGCATCAAGTCTTCAAAACAGAACCCTTTGTAGGCCTATAGCATTTTCTGTTTTAGATAGGCCTATTAAGATCATGTTCTCCTTCTCGCATGACTATGTTACTTACTTACTTACTTACAAATGGCTTTTAAGGAACCCGAAGGTTCATTGCCGCCCTCACATAAGCCTGCCAGCGGTCCCTATCCTGTGCAAGATTAATCCAGTCTCTATCATCATATCCCACCTCCCTCAAATCCATTTTAATATTATCCTCCCATCTACGTCTCGGCATCCCTAAAGGTCTTTTTCCCTCCGGTCTCCCAACTAACACTCTATATGCATTTCTGGATTCGCCCATACGTGCTACATGCCCTGCCCATCTCAGACGTCTGGATTTAATGTTCCTAATTATGTCAGGTGAAGAATACAATGCGTGCAGTTCTGTGTTGTGTAACTTTCTCCATTCTCTGTAACTTCATCCCGCTTAGCCCCAAATATTTTCCTTAGCACCTTATTCTCAAACACCCTGAACCTATGTTCCTCTCTCAGAGTGAGAGCCCAAGTTTCACAACCATACAGAAGAACCGGTAATATAACTGTTTTATAAATTCTAACTTTCAGATTTTTCGACAGCAGACTGGTTGATAAGAGCTTCTCAACCGAATAATAACACGCATTTCCCATATTTATTCTGCGTTTAATTTCCTCCCGAGTGTCATTTATATTTGTTACTGTTGCTCCAAGATATTTGAATTTTTCCACCTCTTCGAAGGATAAATCTCCAATTTTTATATTTCCATTTCGTACAATATTCTGGTCACGAGACATAATCATATACTTTGTCTTTTCGGGATTTACTTCCAAACCGATCGCTCTACTTGCTTCAAGTAAAATTTCCGTGTTTTCCCTAATCGTTTGTGTATTTTCTCCTAACATATTCACGTCATCCGCATAGACAACAAGCTGATGTAACCCGTTCAATTCCAAACCCTGCCTGTTATCCTGAACTTTCCTAATGGCATATTCTAGCGCGAAGTTAAAAAGTAAAGGTGATAGTGCATCTCCCTGCTTTAGCCCGCAGTGAATTGGAAAAGCATCAGATAGAAACTGACCTATACGGACTCTGCTGTATGTTTCACTGAGACACATTTTAATTAATCGAACTAGTTTCTTGGGAATACCAAATTCAATAAGAATATCATATAATACTTCCCTCTTAACCGAGTCATAAGCCTTTTTGAAATCTATGAATAACTGATGTACTGTACCCTTATACTCCCATTTTTCTCCATTATCTGTCGAATACAAAAAATCTTATCAATAGTCGATCTATTACGCCGAAAACCGCACTGATGATCCCCAATAATTTCATCTACGTACGGAGTTAATCTTCTCAAAAGAATATTGGACAAAATTTTGTACGACGTCAACAAAAGTGATATTCCTCGAAAGTTACCACAGTTGGTTTTGTCCCCCTTTTTAAAAATAGGCACAATTATGGACTCCTTCCATTGTTCTGGTACAATTTCCTTTTCCCAAATAGCAAGTACAAGTTTATAAATTTCGCTATATAATGCACTCCCACCCTCTTGTATTAATTCTGCTGGAATTTGATCGATACCTGGAGACTTGTACTTTTTCAGATTTTCTATCGCAATTTCGACTTCTGAAAGCGTGGGTTCGGGTATAAATGGCTCAGCAGTTTGTATTTCAATTTATGTTACATAGTTCTATTAAGTAAATACATAACAGTTTATGGTGTATTTTGGTTAAAAAAATATTATTTCATTATGTATGAAAACGTTTCACTTATATTTCATTGTGAATGAAGACATGTTCTATTCTGGTTCAGAAATCATGTTCATCTTCCATTCTGGCTGAAATTTGTCATCATGTTTCATTCTTGTTGGAAATTTCGTGCAAAACTAACATTTAAGTGAAACATGACCACGCACTTTCCGATTAAATTAGTTTGGGATTATTACCTGCTACTTGATTGTTTATGCCTATATAACAGTTGCCAAAACAGATAAAAGTTCAGTCTGATATAAACAACTGTGACGATTCAAGGCTGCTGGACGTTCTAGAGTTGGCCACTCCCGATGTCTTGAACGATTGCTTACAAACAGTCGACGATGTAGGCAGTACTGTCGTGCGGGTTTTCGGCTTTGAGGGCGCTTTAGTCTTGCTTCCTCGATCGTTGTTCAACTCTAATAGTCATGTTCCATTATAGGCCTATTTGAAAACTTTTTGGTAATGATCCATTCTGATTTTAATTGTTAAAATGTTTAATTCTGATTCTAATTATTGGAGTTACCTTGAACATTACGACTATATTCCAATTTAGTGGAAACATTATGGTTTCACTGATATTTTATTGGAAACATTGTAGTCATATTATCCAAACATGTACAGGTGGCAATCTGTTTTTGTCCTGTTCCGATTCGACCGGAAAATATGCCGATGAGCAGTCCTACACATAAGCCTAGCTACGGCGCTCTCAAAGCCCACAGATCGCTCCCATTCAGTCATTCAGAAATGAATTGCTGAGAGATATTTTTAATCTCCCTGTGGCACCCACCGCTGATCCTCGGTGCGAGAAACTGGATGACTGCTGTGATCGCTTCACCGCTAAAGCGAAGAAAACACTGAATCACCAGTCTCAAACTGTAAGGTACAAAAGAGTTTTCATCACTAATGAGCAAATATTTGTGCTTGTGGACAAACAGAAATACATGAGAAGTGTTTTATATCGAGACGTGGTGGTAAGCGCACTGCCTGCACCACTCTAATTTCGTAACTTGTAAGTTACTCATTTTTATCTACGTATCAACTGCAGGCTTTATTTAACATTAGTGAAATGCTGGAGCGATTATGAAATGTAGAGCAAGACATTCGTCAAGAATCCATCGTCAGAAGGTGGTTAGTGGATACAGTAATTGCCTCTGAATCAATATTACACGGGTTTGATCCTAACTGGAGGCAATTGATTTAGGCGTAAAAGTACGTTTTTCTTCTGACAAGGAGTTGGGGGTAATTTGGGAAATAACAGTCAAGAAAAAATGAACCCTCTCCCGCCGCCACGAGGGGAATAAAAAGAAGGAAAAGGTAAGAAAAGGATAACAAGAGGAATACAAGTAGAATACGAGAAGAATGAGGGGAATATAAGGAGAACACGGCGAATACAAGAACAAAAAGGGGAATATAAGAAGAACATAGGTAAGACAAGGAGAACAAAGGGAATACAAGAACATCAAGGGGAATATAAGAACATAGGTAAGACAAGAAGAACAAGGGGAATACAAGTATAAGACGAGAAGAATGAGGGGAATATAAGGAGAACACGGCAAATACAAGTACAACAAGGGGAATATAAGAAGAACATAGGTAAGGCAAGAAGAACAAGGGGAATAGAAGAAAAAGTGGAATACAAGGGAAAAAGCGGTATAGAAAGAGAACAAGGGAAATACAAGGAGAACTAGGGGAATATGGTGAGAACAAGAAGAATATAAGGAGAATAAGGGGACTATAATGAGGACTGGGGGGCAAGCGGAATACAAGAACAAGTGGAATACAAGGGAAAAGTGGTATAGAAAGAGAACAAGGGAAATACAAGGAGAACTAGGGAAATATGATGAGAACAAGAAGAATATAAGGAGAATAAGGGGACTAGAGTGAGGACTGGGGGATAAGGGGAATCCAAGAGCAAGTGGAATACAAGCAAAAAAGCGGTATAGAAGGAGAACAAGGGAAATACAAGGAGAACTAGGGAAATATGGTGAGAACAAAAAGAATATAAGGAGAATAAGGGGACTATAGTGAGGACTGGGGGATAAGGGGAATACAAGAGCAAGTGGAATACAAGCAAAAAAGCGGTATAGAAGTAGAACAAGGGAAATACAAGGAGAACTAGGGGAATATGGTGAGAACAAAAAGAAAATAAGGAGAATAAGGGGACTATAGTGAGGACTGGGGGATAAGGGGAATACAAGAGCAAGTGGAATACAAGCAAAAAAGCGGTATAGAAGGAGAACAAGGGAAATACAAGGAGAACTAGAGGAATATGGTGAGAACAAAAAGAAAATAAGGAGAATAAGGGGACTATAGTGAGGACTGGGGGATAAGGGGAATACAAGAGCAAGTGGAATACAAGGAAAAATGCGGTATAGAAAGAGAACAAGGGAAATACAAGGAGAACTAGGGAAATATGATGAGAACAAAAAGAAAATAAGGAGAATAAGGGGACTATAATGAGGACTGGGGGATAAGGGGAATACAAGGACAGCATGGGAATGACAGGAGAAATAAATAAGTAGAAGATGAATACAAGGAAAACAAGGGGAATACAGGAAATACAAGGGAATAAAAGGAGAAAAAAGGAAGACAAGGAGATAAAAGGAAAAAGAAAAATATCAAGGGAAAGACAAGGAGAATAAGAGGAACACAGGGAGGACAAGGTAAATGCAAAGGGGACAAGGCGAATGTAAGGAGAACAAGTAAGAAGTCACCGAGAGTAAGGGGATTATAAGAAGAGCAAGGAAAAGTGTAATGAAAGTAGTAAAAGGAGAATACAAAGAGAACAATGGGAATACAAGGAGCACAAGGGAAAGACAAGGAATGCAAGGGAATACGAGGACATGAAGGGAAGAGGAAGAGAAGGTGACGAGGAGGACAAGAAGAGCGCATGGAGAATAGGAAGAGTAAAAGGAGAACAAAGAGAAGTAAAAAATAATAATTTATGCACCTGTCGACAGGTGATTGCATCCACACATACTGTAGCTCTACATAGTAGCATAGTAAAGCTCTGAGTACCCCGGTTTTCCATAGTTGCTCCTCTGTCGCCATGTCAATTTCCGGAGGCTGGTAGCTTGCTGTGGCTGTGGTCAGGAGGGCAGAACCGGACTGGCAGCTTGCGACAGTGCCGATCCGTCATCGTCAAGGGGACCTCCGCTCTCGTCACACCTGTCCACTTGTGGCAAATGCTTGCAAAATAGACGTGAACAGACCAGTTATCCTCATACGTCCAATTGCAGTCGCGACTTGAGAAAAAAAGTAGGCTTAAAACTTTAGATTCCCGAGTTATCCTTTCACATTTTGTACTTTATGGTACGGTATTAGTCATCCAACCTGAGCTGTTGTGGGCTTGTAGTTTTAAATATAAGCTTGGAAGTTAGTTTCAGATAGATACTATGGCATTTATATTTTGATTCGAGTAGTCATGTGGTCTGAAAGAACGTTTACCATTACATTCTGTGTCATTTGTAAATTTACCATAAGAGTAATCCATATGTTACCAGTATGGCCCGGAAGTTTATATCCTAAAAACTATTAAATATGTATGTAGATTGGATGAAGAGAAATGTAAAGATGTAGAGGATCTAGAGAGAAAAGAAAATACGCGAAATTAAATGTTTGGACTTCAAAAATAAGAACAGAAAATCCATGTGGTTGATAGAAGACGAAATAGGAAATGAAATAACAAACAAGGAATACTGAACACAGGGACGAAATATGTAGAAGAGTTATAATAATAATAATAATAATAATAATAATAATAATAATAATAATAATAATAATAATAATCATAATAATAATAATAATAATAATAATAATAATAATAATAATAATTCTTTATTTATGCTGGCAGAGTTATAATAATAATAATAATAATAATAATAATAATAATAATTCTTTATTTATGCTGGCAGAGTTAAGGCCATAGGGTCTTCTCTTACACTCTACCAGGTCACAAAGTATACAATCAGTGAAAATTTAACAAAAAGTTAAAGAACAGAATACTAACATATTACAAAAATAAAAATAATAATAGCATAATAAAATCGACACTAAACAGCATGAAAATAATATCATAATAGAAAAAAAAAGTAAAATACATTGGAATATAGTAAAAGCAATTCATTTAGTAGAAATAGTTAATATGGAAAACGTAAGGAAGAATATAACAAAATTGAATGTAATAAAATAATAATAAAAAAGAAAAGAAATACGAAAATTAAATAAAATTCACAATAAAAGGCTTTGATAATAAATTCATCTGGCGATCATGAAAACAAAAAGGGAAAGGAAGGAAAAGAAATAATTATATATATTTTAACATAACTATCGCAGAGAAAAGGGCTTATAACTGAAAGGAATCTGAATTTAAAAGGTGCAATTTTAGTTTATTTTTGAAACTAGACAATGTCCGACATTCTCTGACACGTTGTGGTAGAGAGTTCCAGAGATGAACTGCAGAGACGGTGAAAGATGAAGAGTAGAAGGATGTTCTGTGTTTAGGAATGGAGAGTGTGATATGGTGTTGTGAGCGAGTATCTATTTCGTGATATGAGGACAAATGTTGAAAACGAGAAGCTAAGTAGCTAGGGTTAGAGTTCTGAAGAATATTGAAGAGTAAAGTGAGAGAGTGAATAGGTCTTCGCTCTTTGAGACTGACCCAGAATAGCATATTTAGTGAAGGTGAGATACGGTCAGATCTACGGACGTTGCAAATAAATCGAACACATGCATTATGAACACGCTGTAGTCTGTCTGTCAATCTCATGTTAAGGTCAGTGTAGAGAGTGTCACAGTAATCAAAATGAGGCATTAAGAGCGACTGCACTAAATTCTTCTTGAGAACCAACGGAAGGAAATTTCGAATTCTTTTTAGTTATATGAGACAGGGAATATAGGAGACGAAGCAACCGTATCAGAAGTCGAAATAGTAATATACGTTACAAGAGCGGTATGTTGACGTTTTCATGGTCGAGGAAAAGATTGAAAAAGCGAAACGTAGTTGAGCTTTTTTAATTTCCGAGATCATGAAAACAAACATACCGCTCCTGTATCGTACATTATTTTGTGCGAAGATCGTTTATTACATACCTGAAAGACGAATTTCTAATTAGTTGCAATGAAATCTCCATGTTGGTTTCTGTTTAATGACGGCAACTTCGGAAAACCAAAATATCTTTCTTCAACATTGTTGTTATAAAATGTTTTCTGTGTTTACTATTCTCCAGCAGGCCGTGATATACGTCTGTCTTTTTTTTTTTCCGCAGTCTATAAATGCGAACTTAAAACAAACGGTAAGGTTATGTAATGATTTATTTTTCATTTTAATATTTTAACAATATTATTTATATAACATATTGCAGTAATAACATCGGCATCTAGAATCTTGTTGATTTTTTCACTGCTTCCTTAATGTTACTTGCATTACAAATGCAGTAACTTTTGTGGTGTTGTAGAGTTTACTTAATTTTTGCAAATATTAAAAAACAATAATTCACATTGCAATTTAGGTGAAATTGCAGTGGTAAGTTTCCAATTTATAATTATTACTATGTTAAACGTCTCTAAAAATAATATTTTAAAAGCCTAAAGCAGGAAAATGAATGTCGCGCTTAAGCGGTAAGAAGAGGGACATTGTTATGTGTGTTAGGTTGGGAATACTGAATGTGGTATTTCACACTTACCGCGTATTCGTTCTGTGCGGAAAACAAGCAAATACGCACGATCTCGCACAAAAGGATTTTCTATTTTAAGGGAAGAAATTGAACTAGCGCGTAAGCAAATGAAGAATGGGAAAGCAACAGGAGTTGTTGGAATTCCCATAATTTTGGTGTGCTCGCTAGCGTCGCGGTTAAGGCGCAACGTTGCAAGTCGAAAGGACGCGGGTCATGGATTTTTCCATTGATCTAATCCTTCAAGCCTCACTATGCCCTTGGGGTCTACTCAGCCTCTAACATGAGTACCAGGGGCATTTCCTTGGTAAAGGCGGCGGGTAGGACTGCTATTAAATGCCAATTGTCTGTAAAGTGGGAGGAGCCTTAACCTCTCGCCACCCTCTGTCATGAGGTTGACTTTACTTTTATCTTATTATTTTGCCTGCTCGACGACGATCTCGATGTTGCGATTTTGTACTTCACAAAAGGCTGGTTCGCAATAAACCGGGAACGAAAACCAGAGTGAAGACGAGAAGCAGAGAACGTGAATATGAAAATTTTTGATTCACAATAAACCGAGAACGTAGAAGACTATGCATATCGATATGCATGTCAATAACGATATGTAAAGTCGATATTACGCATTCTGATGTTATTTGTGTATAATTGACCAATAGCGTTCTCTCATGAGTACAAGGCAGCCAACATAAACACAGGTTAACCAACTTCAAAATTTCAACGGTACTATAAATATGCCCACGCATCTTTATTATCACAACCTATTTTAAGTCTACCATAACGTAAAATAATTAGAGAAGAAACATTTGTAATAGAACAAAAATGAACACAACAGTAGTTATTGTATTGAAGCATGAATATGTAGTGTGTAATACAACCAATACCTACTTACTTACAAATGGCTTTTATGAAGGTTCATTGCCGCCCTTACATAGACCCGCCATCGGTCCCTATCCTGTGCAAGATTAATCCAGTCTCTATCATCATATCCCACCTCCCTCAAATCCATTTTAATATTATCCTTCCATCTCTCCTCCCCAAAGGTTTCCCAAGTAACACTCTTATGCATTTCTGGATTCGCCCATACGTGCGCATGCCCTGCCCATCTCAAACGTCTGGATTAATGTTCCTAATTATGTCAGGTGAAGAATACAATGCGTGCAGTTCTGCGTTGTGTAACTTTCTCCATTCTCAAACTATCCCGCTTAGCCCCAAATATTTTCCTAACCTTATTCTCAAACACCCTTAACCTATGTTCCTCCATGAGAGTCCAAGTTTCACAACCATAAAGAACAAAATAAACTGTTTTATAAATTCTAACTTTCAGATTTTTGACAGCAGACGAGATGATAAAAGCTTCTCAACCGAATAATAACAGGCATTTCCCATTTTATTCTGGTAATACAACAAATACAATAAAATATGATTCACTTAAGATCGGTGTTCAAAGATGCATCTTTGAAAGATGTATTCTCCTTCATTTTCTCATCTTTATACGAATGCGCCGCTTATCGTAAACTTCAGGATTTTCCTCAACACTCAATATTAGAATCGTGAACGCCAAAGTTGAAACTTGGCCAACTCTCCGTTCCCGATCCCGGGCTCCGGCAAGCTTTTCGTTAATTGTGAATGCTCACATTTAAATGTACACATTTTAACAATTTTACCGTTTTCGTTTTCGTTCCGATTCTCGTTTCCGATTTATTGTGAACCAGCCTTAACAATGGAAAATCTGTCCCCAGCCCTGATACTTTTTCTCAGCCACATGTGCACAGCTCTCCTTGTGTATTTACACTCTTAAGGATGTAGTTGTTAACTTGAGACATTCTTTACAACGCTAGTCGCTTGCTTCAAGGACTACATACAAAATGGTCGACTGCTGCGTCTTATCGAGTACACATTAAATCAATTCTGTCGACGCTGATATATGGGCGCGGTGCACCTGCGAATCCATCCATCCGTCCTTTCATGTACCGTGGTTTGCTCTTATTATTATCGCTCTCAAGCCAGTTTTTTTATTATCACGATTGTAATGCAGTAATTCTTATTAGCCTATTATTGAAATCAGTGCAATTTAATTAGAATATGAAAATATCTACCGAGAAAACTAAAATATGACATTTGTAGGAGTCGATTAAATTGGGACTGAGATATTAATAGACAATAAAATTAGGCTTTACAGGTACCTAATTATACATACTAAGCTATCACATCATGACATCACATATGCAAAATCCTTCCCAGGGACACGTAAGTGTTCGTTGAGCTATAATTTTAAAGTAACTGCAGCAGCAACTAATGTTGTCAGGTTCAGTAAAAAAAAAAAAATCCTTCCAATTATCTAAAAATTTTCCGATTTTTTTAAAAATATCCACCTTAAAATACAGTTCTTAAAAGGGTTTTCGAAGGCAGAATTATAAACTAAACAACTTCAGAGGTCTAAACATGATGGCCTACAGTTTCATCTATATAATAATAATAATAATAATAATAATAATAATTCACTTTATTTACCATTAAACTTGTAACAATACGAATAATCGGCGAAACATATCTAGAGAAGAATAAAGAAATATATATGGTATTCGCGGACCTAGAAAAGGCGTTTGACAGAGTGGATTGGAACAAACTGATGGACATCCTGAAGGAAATAAGTATGGATTGGAAAGATAGGAGGCTTATCAAACTCAAAATGTGTGTATATATATATATATATATGAAACAACGAGTCAAAGTCAGGATAGGAGAAGAAATGTCTGAAGGAAGTGAAATAGGGAGAGGAGTACGACAAGGACGCCCTTTTATCATCTACTCTGTTCATCTACTTGGAGGATTTGGTGAAGAGCTGTTTCCAGAATATGGGAGGGGTGAAAGTAGGAGGAAGAAGAATAAAGCGTATAAGATTTGCTGATGATATGGCGTTGTTAGCAGAAGAGGAGACGAGCTAAATGACAGTTGTGAGCAGTATGGGATGAAGATAAATGCAAACAAGACGAAGACCATGGTTGTCGCAAGAAAAATAAAGAAGGTATACTTGCAAATTCTAAATGAGACAGTAGAGCAAGTGAACAGCTTCAGATATTTGGGATGTACTATAAGCAGTAACATGTTCTGCAGTCAGGAAGTCAAAAGGAGGATAACAACGGCAAAGGAAGCTTGTAATAGAAACAAGATTACCTTCTGCGGACCTCTGGAAAAAAACAAAGGAAGAGACTAGTGAAGTGCTTAGTGTGGAGTGTAGCATTGTATGGGGCACAAACATGGACATACGACGAAATGAAGAGAAACGAATAGAAGCATTTGAAATGTGGATGTGGAGAATGATTGAGCGTGTGAAGTGGATAGACAGAATAATAAATGAAGTTGTGTTGGAAAGATTGTGTGAAGAAAGAATGATGCTGAAACTGATCGGAAAGAGAAAAGCGAATTGGTTGGGTCACTGGCTGAGAAGAAACTGCCTACTGAAGGATGCACTGGAAGGAATGGTGAACGGGAGAAGAGTTCGGGGCAGAAGAAGATATCAGATAATAGACGACATTAAGATAAGTGGATCATGTGCGGAGACTAAGAGAAAGGCAGAAAATAGGAAAGATTGGAGAATGCTGGTTTTGCAGTGAAAGAACTGCCCATGGGCAGAACACTTATGTATGCCTGTATGTGTAGTAGTTTTCTTTAAAGATAATGGACCTAACATAGCATTAGATTCTTTAAAAAATCGTCAATAGTACAAAAATTATTATCATTTAAAATCCTCTTTACGAGAGGCGTGAAATGATATTGCTACGATTTTTTATTCTTCAGGCAATTTATTGTAAAGTGTCTCATCTAAAATGAAATATGACTTTTTACAGATTTCGATAAATTACAGGAAGCAATTACTTCCGTGAACCTATAGAAATCATAATATAGTCGCAAAACATATTGTTATATTTTGCTAGGTATGTGAGTCTGTTATTCAATTAGTGACAGTTTACTAATGTAATATTTACAATAATTTATATTGCGAAATTCCATGCTGTTAAAAATTCATATTACATAATCATATTGCATTTAATACGGCATAGTGAAGTAACAGGAGTTAGAAAAATGTATTCATATTTTGTTATTGATATTTAAAGAAATTGTGAAATAATAGTCGGTATGCGCTTTTCCCATTTTTCATTAAACATTTCCTTTTCCCAGTAGGAATAAGAATTTCCCATTTTCGGTAAATGTTGCTCCACCTGACAACACTGGAGTCCACACCTGTGGAGTAACGGTCAGCGCGTCTGGCCGCGAAACCAGGTGACCTGGGTTCGAATCCCGGTCTGGGCAAGTTACCTGGTTGAGGTTTTTTCCGGGGTTTTCCCTCAACCCAATACGAGCAAATGCTGGGTAACTTTCGGTGCTGGACCTCGGACTCATTTCACCGGCATTATCACCTTCATTTCATTCAGACGCTAATAACGCTAATAACCTAGATGTTGATACCCACAGCGTCGTAAAATAACCGAATGAAAAATAAATAAACACTGGTAACAACAAATCAAGCATTTAAATTTCAGCCACAACGACGACGTCTGTTGAATAATATGCAAATAGGAGAACAGCCAAGCGAAAGAAAATTATAAATATAATGCAGTAATTATTGCGTTCTCTGGTATAATGGTAGTTGGCTGTGAATTGTCAGTCGCCAATCAAGTTCATCGCAATTGCTAGGAGTGCATGTAATTGACACAAGAGACGCAGAGAGCGTGAAGTCTTGCTGGCAGACTCGTTGTTAATTAATAAGCCCCTAATTTTAAGGTGCAAATAGCTCTAATTAAGTTATTCCGAGGTGTATTTTATGTTGTTACAGGCGTTTAGCTTATTGTTTAGGATTTTAAAAGTTCTTTGAATAGAAAAGTAATACGTATAACTTACTTTCATGTTTAAGAAAGGACTGTAATTATGTAACACACCCTCACGCAAATGAACCACACATTTTCTAACCCTGACATGGGCAATATGTTCCCGCGCGAACACTGCTTACACCACCCCTTCATTTCTCCCTCCACAAATTTAATATTCTACTTGTCTGCGTGTACGTACAGTAAGCAAAGTTTGAAACCGGTACTATATCATTCTAAGTGGGGGTGTGTAAAGGGTGGAATGTGGAGAATAAAATAAAAGTTTCGTTTTAGTTTCCAAGAAGTATGGGAACAAGAGTATTTTGTCATTAATATTACGAATAAAGGTAAAGCTCAGTGTTTCAACTGTTAAGTTTCAATTCACACAAAACATTAGAATATCAGTCAGCACTTTGATCTTGAACATAACAAGGATTTTGTCAAACATGAACTTTTAGGTAAGAGTTTAAATTAGGATTGTTAAAGTGGTTTATATTAATAAAAGAGTTCTTGCATGCGAAGCAATATATTATTTTATGCTCGACCATGCCGAAATGTACTAATTATACACCTGGTAGCAGTCCTTTAATGCATGTCATTAAAGTACACCTACTCATTAAAGTACAGGTCTTCAGCCAATGATAACTCAGCTTACATGTGTTCAGCCAATGACAAGTCAGCTTTGTACCGTTATAAAACCGCAAGTATCGATTATTCTCGGATATGCAATCGAAAGAGAATTAGCGAAAAGTCACGGAGGCTGGAAATCCAATACTGTCGCAGAAGGTTATGTTCTGTCACTATAATAATTAGCGTTAATTGTAAATAATATTCAAATAAATTCAATTTGTCATCTCGTTTTTCAATGTCGAATTCAATAATCAAGGTTCTAATATTATAATATTATCAAGTTTAACGGGACTACGTCAAGGTCAATGACATTATTGTTCCTCGGAAAAAATCTATACTTTCGCGTCTGCGCACATCTCACAATTCACGACCTAGAACAAGGTCACTTCCGATCTTGTCATATACCCACAAATAAAATGTATACATCTCAATACCGGTAATTTCAAGTTAGAAATATGGTCGAGCATAAAAAGTCGTATGAAACTCGCCTATAATGGTAATTAAGAAGCTCGTATGAAAATTATGAAACTCGCTTGCGCTCGTTTCATAAATATCCATACTCGATTCTTAATTACTATCATTATAGGCTCGTTGCATAATGTACTATTAATTTAATTTGTTGTGCAGGCTAAAATGGAGTGAAAGTTTCCAAGGATTATTAAAATGGTTTATATTAATAAAATAGTTTCTGCGTGCGAAGCAAAGAGAGAATATCATCGAAATGATAGCCGTCCAAATCTTGGATTTAAAATATCGGCATCCTAATCAATTCAAATGAACAAAAAAGAAAATGTAAATTAATGTTAAAAAAATACATAATGAAATTTTAAAAAAGAATATTCTGCGACAAGATGTGGTGGCTATCAAAACTATAAAAATTTATTGAAAATAAATTATATACATTGAATATTATAAACATGAATAGAGATGGTGATTGATGATGTTCAATGAAGATTTTAAAATGGTTAATGCAATTGTCTGAAGAGCCTTATCAGGAACCTTTAATTTTCTGAGTATCTCCAATGTAAATTTGGGAATTGTTCCTCGCCCACCAAACACAAGTCCAATGAAATTCCAATCTTGAATATTATATTTATGACTGAGATCATCACAGCATGGAAGGTAAATAGCGCGTTTCTCTTCATGTACCTGCTTTTGTTGATCTTCATTAATTTCGAACCTTACTGTTGGGTCAAGAATGAGACCAGTTTTTTTTTTATCTCGGTCAATTATTATGATGTCAGCACGCCGTGTAGATCCTTCCCTAGAAAGACATTGAACTTCCTCATATACTTCGTATTCACCATGTTCCCTTAATCTGTTAGCAATTATTGAGCGGACTGTGTTATTATTGTTATATTATTTTAATTTAATTTGTTGTGCAGGGTACAATAGAGAGAAAGTTTTCCAAGGATCTACAAGAAAAATTCTTGAGGTTCAAATTTTGCGATTTTGAGATCATAATACTATTGAATTCATTAGGGTGAGATCTATTTGAAGGTAGGTATACTCTGTTAAGTTCTGGGGCGACTGACATTCGATTTAATGATTAAAAAATACGAAAATATATTAGGGATATAGTACGGTAAGTCCTACATAACTCTGCTTATTTCTATGTGTGTCTTATAATTTTCAAGGTAAACTATGGTTACACTATGTTAAAAATAAAAAGAATACCTTTGTAACTTTACCAAGCATGAAAGAGAAAAGAAACTGAATTTTTTTCCTGTATCCTAAAGTTGATATATGGATTTATCATAAAATACCTTTGAGGCATAGAATTGTCCGTAGAGAAAACAAATCGCCTGGGAGTATTAACCAATCAAAATATATGGTATTTTTTCATGTACAAAATGTAACTTCGAAAATTGAGAAATTCTTTACGTCATAATGTGGTTCAGTAAAGCCTACTATGACAAATTCTTTACACAATATGGTTCAGTATATTATACCCGATTACCTCTGAATAGTTATTTATCATACAAGTTCGTAAAGGTTTCACAAACACATGAGGGCCAAAAAGATAACTTTAACTAATGTGTGTCATACAATGTTTTTTCTACGATAGCACAAATTTACATGAAATAAATATTTCAAGTTGGAGAGGTTATAAGATCACCAGCTCACGGCCATCTAAACGCAAAACTGCTAAGAAATAAGTATCAATAGAATTATAGTATTTTTATTCATGATCGCGGTTTCATGACTGTCTAAACCGGCCATATAATCAACAAAGCGTTTAGGGAAAGTTGCCTGCTACATCTTGTTGCAAAGAGTCTACAGATGTAACTTTAGAATAATACGAGCTAAATGCAAATATGAATGTTAAATTTGTTACTTGTATCACGTGTAATATTTACGTTATGAAAAATCAAAGTAATGTATTAATTTCCTATCGAATGAAGTTTTTACATTGAATATTGCATTTTCTTTGGCAGTGTGTAAAATGAACATCAGTGCGTAAATTGATTACTTTGTTTTAAAGGCTCACTTTACGCCAGAGTGGGCATCGTGCCTCACTTGAGAATTTGTGCCTCACTGACCTTCACAGAGCTTATCGCTCTGAGTGACATTATCTTCACAGTCCCCATTCCTCCCTCACGTAGCTCCTAGGCATGGGCAGGTTCTATATCAATTTCATAAGCAATATCTGTGGTGGCATAATGGCATTATCAAAGCAGTGTGTACGCGTTAGAAAATGATTATTTCATGAGAAATAGGAGGAAGAGATTTTTTTGCTGTTTATAAGGGGAGAACATGCGATGTATGTTATGCTCGAAAATCCTATTAAGCATTAATAAATTTAATATACAACATTACTCCTTATGTCATAAAGAACATGCTGAATTAGTAGGTAAGACAAATTAAATGTTATTTTTCGTACTATTCCGAAGAAAATTTATGATCTTAACATTTGCATTATACTAAATACGACATTATATCTTAAACACGCTGCATTAAAAGGTAGCCTACGAGGAATTAAATGTTGCTTGTACGTGTTATTTCCTAAAGAAATTTATAAAAAAAAATATCAAATGTGCGTAGAAAACGAAATATGATTTTCTGAAATTATTTTAGGTCGAGAACGTGCAAATCTATTAAGTAGCCTAATCTTGAGAAACGCCGAAATATTCAAGAAAATAAACGTAGACAACGTGATGGAATATTGTTGGCTAATTACGCAATTTCTCGCCTGTGATTTAAATCAATTCAGCTACGGAGAAACAATAAAGAAGCTTATGATTAAAGCTGCCGAATTAATTTGTCAAATTGAATAAAAGTTTTCGAGTCTCTCACGTTAACCAAGCGCTTTGCTAATAATTCGCCACTGACCGCCTTAGAGATTACGATAAGGTGACGCAGGTCACAGCAGTTTATATTTCCCATCATACTCTGCAGTCTCCTCTCCTAGTAAACAAACTATTTCAAATCGAGTGCCTCACGTAACCGAAAATTGTGCCCATGTATGCTTTACGCACTCATAAAAGAGGGTAAAATTTACGCACTATCATAGAAGAAATATTATTTTCACGTACCTGCTACATATACGGCTAACACCCTGCATGGATTAAAAAATAATAGCGAACGTCCACAATCTTGTACCAGATCTTTGTTTATCTGAATGATTATCTTTTTTGCATTATTGAATTGAGAAAATTGGAGTGAATTTCAGAAAACATTTCTTGAAAGACAATCTGCAGTTGAGTCGAAGCGGGGGCGACAGTCTTACAGTGTTTGTGGATGACTGCCTGGAAGCGACTGTCTCGCGTCTCACAGAGTGACTCTCGCGCGGGCACGCGGTGCGTTGCTGTCGGTGATTCGGACCTGCAGCGCGCGTCTTCGCAATTTATTAGCGTCGGGTTGAGCCGGCCGTGACCCGGGCCCACGATCTGCCCCCGCAATCTCGCTGCCGGCATCTCGGTGTCGTGCGAATCGAGAACAGCTCACCGCGCCTCGCGGTCTAGGAACGGCACCCCAACACTGCAGCTCCAATGGCTTGCAAGTTACGAAATACAGATACTTTTCATTACGCAACAGATCCCTGAGAATCCAACATCTTGGACTCTTGACGAGTGCCAGCGTTACACGAAATAAATTAATCTGAAATCAAATGGCTACCAGATAGAGCGACAAGAAACAAACATCATGAACACCGCCATCATCGTCATTATCATTATGATTTTACGAACCTAAACCTGAAGCTGTATCTATTTCAGCTGAGAAAACATGGGAATATAAGAGTACAGTGCATCAGTTATTCGTAGATTTCAAAAAGGCATATGACTCGGTTAAGAGAGAATTTTTATATGATATTCTTATTGAATTTGGTATTCCCAAGAAACTAGTTCGATTAATTAAAATGTGTCTCAGTGAAACGTACATCAGAGTCCGTATAGGTCAGTTTCTGTCAGATGCGTTTCCAATTTACTGTGGGCTAAAGCAAGGAGATGCACTATCACCTTTACTTTTTAATTTTGCTCTGGAGTATGCCATTAGGAAAGTCCAGGATAACAGAGAGGGTTTGAAATTGAACGGGTTACATCAGCTTCTTGTCTATGCGGATGACGTGAATATGTTAGGACAAAATCCATAAACGATTAGGGAAAACACGGGAATTTTACTTGAAGCAAGTAAAGAGATATGTTTGGAAGTAAATCCGGAAAAGACAAAGTATATGATTATGTCTCGTGACAAGAATATTGTACGAAATGGAAATATAAAAATTGGAAATTTATCCTTTGAAGAGGTGGAAAAATTCAAATATCTGGGAGCAACAGTGACAAATATAAATGATACTCGAGAGGAAATTAAACATAGAATAAATATGGGAAATGCCTGTTATTATTCGGTTGAGAAACTATTATCATCCAGTCTGCTGTCAAAAAATCTGAAAGTCAGAATTTATAAAACAGTTATATTACAGGTTGCTCTTTATGGTTGTGAAACTTGGATTCTCACTTTGAGAGAGGAACATAGGTTAAGGGTGTTTGAGAATAAGGTTCTTAGGAAAATATTTGGGGCTAAAAGGGATGAAGTTACAGGAGAATGGAGAAAGTTACACAACACAGAACTGCACGCATTGTATTCTTCACCTGACATAATTAGGAACATTAAATCGAGACGTTTGAGGTGGACAGGGCATGTAGCACGTATGGGCGAATCTAGAAATGCATATAGAGTGTTAGTTGGAAGGTCGGAGGGAAAAAGACCTTTAGGGAGGCCGAGACATAGATGGGAGGATAATATTAAAATGGATTTGAGGGAGGTGGGATAGGATGATAGACACTAGATTAATCTTGCACAGGATAGGGACCGATGGCGGGCATATGTATGGGAGGCAATGAACCTCCGGGTTCTCTGAAGGTCATAAGTAATTAACTAAGTAAGTATTCTTAATATTGTAGTTGTAATCTCCTGATAGAGGGAAAGAGGAGATATGATTTCCTTGTCTCTAGCATGTCAAATAAATGAACACACATTTTCTGAAGTTAATGTGTAGAAGATGTTCAATAACAGTAGCATCAAAGTAAAACCTTCAGATAAAAGGAACAGATTTTTCCTTTGCCATGTTCATTTATTTATTTTCATTTAGTGGGAAATCAACTATGTTTCCAGAAATAATTGCAAAATCGCAATAAATTCAGTAACACTTGCCAACACACTTTATCCGCAGCAGAGGTGTAAAGAAACACTTTCCGCTTTGTAAAACGTTCTACTCCCCGAGGTAGTCATGTCTTAGGTTGAAGCACGCGTCTACATTTTGATAGCAGCATGCCAAACATCCATTAGTGAAATTTATTTTTTAGCAATCATATATTAAAATAGACTGAAAATATAATTTTGTAACGTCTATGATATTTAATTTTCTCTGGTGGTTTCAAATTTACGATACCAATGGTAAATTACCTTCCTACTTGGTGCTTCTTTTCCGTACTTGGTCCGGAATTTTCGTTGCACATCGGTAGCACTCTTGTTTGTATGAAATCATAACACGCAGAAAGCTCTCTCAGTATTCGCCATTGTTGTTACTAACGCCAGCTGTCGGTAAATTATGCAACTATGCGGTAGTATTCGAAACTTTGAGAGTTTGACTTTAAACTGACGTGTGTTTGAAAGTGCTATCATTAGTAGTTTTTGTATAATAAAATATTGAAAGTGTTACCGGACTTTTGATATGCCCTGTACTTTGTATTCGACTTGAATTTCTTTTTCACGTACCAGAGAATCTTTAAATCACGTGTAATAAAATTAAGACCAGTCAACTTGTCTATGTATGAATTTTTCCTCGTATCCACAACTGGGTTTCCATAAGCTGGTATTCGAGCTTACACTACTCGAACACATAACTAGAGAGCGAATATACATTGTTATTTCCGTCTAGTAACTTTTCTCACATTCTGGGAGTCTGCGGGTTTTATGGTTGCCGTTAGGTCAACATTTTCAAAATTGGCCTTAATGTGTCGCCATTAATACTGAGATGTTTCATAGAAACGGGTCAATTAATTAAAAAATTGAGCGTTTCTTTCTTCGGTAGAAGTCCGAACAGAGAAACTGCCCTTCGCACCGCGGTTCCCCGCTCCCGGCAGGTTCCCAAAACAACGCGCACACCTGCCTGACCTCAACCTGATCCCCTGACTTGATTGATCGTAGTGGGCGATCTCGTGCTTGCCAGGTACCGGGTGAACCCCTCTCACATATCGTACGAAACAGAACACTCTTGTTCAAGACGAATTATTTTGATAGTCAATTACTGATTTTATCCTTCCACGTATTTAATTTATTTTAACCTCTTATGGATTTTAGCACAGATCTGGCGATTAGTTTTTGATATGACATAAGACGAAGTTTGTAATATCTTGGTTGCCTCTCCCATGTTCGAACATTGCAGAACACTAATCTGTACACCGAATTTTGACAAAAAGAAAATGAAATTCAGGTTTTTATCGTTTTTCGGTAGTTTAATATGTGTAAAATGATAATATGATTTTATTTCTTCTAATTGTCAGCTTTTAGCTCTATCTTCAGCAAAAATATTGTAGTAATTCTTAATGCAAAAAATATCATCAATGACTTTTTTTTTTCCAACCGCTGAGTGAAATTTTAAATTTATCTAATCGATTCTGTACATAAAAGTATGTTACATATGTCTTATTTTTTCTACGTTTTTATCTTTATATCACTTCTGAGAAAAGTGCTCCGAAAATTGAGGAATTAAACATTACAAGATATGGAAAATATGACACAATTTTTTTTGCACTTTCTTATTTTTGTGACATTGGTACAAGAAAATTACCAAATTTACACAAATTCTAGGAATAATAAACAATACATTAAAACGATGAAAGAGTAATGGAACTGAGAAAAATTCTCTCCGGTGCCGGGATTTGATCCCGGGTTTTCAGCTTACGTGCTGATGCTTTATCCACTAAGCCACACCGGATACCCACCCTGGCGCCGGACAGAATTGTCTCAGTTTAAGTTCCAACTCTTGAGTTCCCTCTAGTGGCCGCCCTCTGCACTACGTCATAGATATCTATGAACGTAGGACTGAAGTCCACACATGTGCTGAGGTGCACTCGTTATGAGTGACTAGTTGGCCGGGATCCGACGGAGACGATTCTGTCCGGCGCCAGGGTGGGTATCCGGTGTGGCTTAGTGGATAAAGCATCAGCACGTAGAGCTGAAAAGCCGGGTTCAAATCCCGGCGCCGGAGAGAATTTTTCTCAGTTCCATTACTCTTTCATAGTATGATGACGCAGAATATCTGCATGGAATATCATATGTACTTCGGTACATTAAAATAATAAATACATTAAAAGCTAAATTAGTACAAAAATCTACAAGAATAAAAATATATAATACATTAGCATTACCCTCCCTTTTATACGGAAGCGAGATTTGGACATTAAAGAAAAAAGACA
The DNA here is from genome assembly GCA_025594305.2 of Periplaneta americana. Lineage (NCBI taxonomy): Eukaryota > Metazoa > Arthropoda > Insecta > Blattodea > Blattidae > Periplaneta > Periplaneta americana. Next base: position 196,062,427 of record JAJSOF020000005.1, read on the forward strand.
TGAACAGAATCAAAGCAACGGAAATGAAATTTTTCAGGACAGCAGGACATACTCTTTTAGACCGAAAAAGGAATGAAGAAATTTTGGAACAATTAGAAGTAGAGTCAGTAGAAGAAAAAATCAGAAGATAGAAATTAAATTGGCTAGATCATGTAAGAAGAATGAAAATTCAAGAATCCCAAAAATTATGATGCAGTATAAACCTGGAGGATATCGTCGACCAGGAAGATCTTTTAGAAGACTGCTAAATGGGGCCGAAACAGGTCTATAGAGGCCTAATTCGTGAAGGATGATGATGATGATGATGGTACACTTTTCTCAGAAAGTTTGTACCCAGAAGGCTGAAATTAATATACAATATCAATGTCATGGCATGTTACGCAGTAGGTTAAAAAAAACGAGATTATTTCTATCTTCAGCAAAAATAAAAAATAATTTGTAGTAATTCTTAATGCAAAAAATGTTATCAATGATTTTTTTTGTGAACCGCTCAGTGGAATTTTAAATTTATTTAACTGGTTGTATACATAAAGGTACGTTACATATACCCTATTTTTTCTAAATTTGTATCTTTTATAACTTCTAACAAAAGTGCACCCAAAACTAAGGAATTTAACATTGCAAGATATGGAAGTACGGACTCCCCTTAAGTGAGCCATGCCAGATTTCCCTGAAAGTTCCGTCACACTGTAAATGCGTTTTTAATCAGTTAATTTTGTACGTTATTACACAAATGAAGCGTTTTTCGAAGAAATTACAAAGGAATTTTTTTCGACTTGTTCTTCGCGTTGATATCTTACCACTCATACGTCTCAGTACCCAATAGTTTTACCATAAAAGTCCACACCTGTGGAGTAACGGTTAGCGCGTCTGGCCGCGAAATCAGGTTGCCCGGGTTTGATTCTCGTCGGGGCAATTTATCTGGGTGAGGGTTTTTTTTGGGGTTTTCCCTCAACCCAATATGAGCGCTGGCTAAGTATCGGTGTTGGACCCCGGACTCATTTCACCGACATTATTACCTTCATCTCATTCAGACTCTAAATAACCTAAGCTGTTGATAAACCTCGTCAAAAATAACCTACTAAAAATTACCATAAATGGGATTCAAACTTCAGACACAAATATTTTTTTTTAGGCTAAATCGTTATTCTATTGCCACAAAAGGACATTTGGCTTTTTGTTTACTTACAATCTACAGATTCCGTTGTTAAAATTAATGCAGTTATACGCCTTTCACTGTGCATAAAACAGCCATACTATACGGGAGGAATTAAAACAAAAAATCTCATTAATTTAAATAATAAGTTATGAACTCGTAAAACGAATAGAAGCACACAGAATGTCATTACAACCCAGATGGTAGAAGAAATATTGGACGCCGAAGAAAAAGTTCGTCAAACTAGGGGAATCTATAACTGAAACTTGATTAATATATTTCAGTATTATCTGTGTTTATCCTGGTAATAATGAACAGTTTGACTCTTAGACATTTTGTTTTTCAGCATTAATTTCCCATGATTGCATGAGAAGATTCGAAGAGAACGGCAGTTACGTAGACCTTGCCCCCCCCCATTATACCAATAATGCATAACACAATGTCAATACGCCGGTTGCTGTCGTCTGCGTTACAACGAACTTTACGGTTGATTTTCGAGTTCGTCATTTTTTTCCTGGCTATTATGTGCTTATTTAAATTGTGTTAACTCTCGCTAAGTGTTTTTATATTTTATTTTATGTCTTAGTAATTATTTTATTATTGTAAATGTTTTTATGCTCGACCATGCCGAAATGTAGTAATTATACACCTGGTAGTAGCCCTTTAATGCAACTCATTAAAGTACACCTATTCATTATAGTTCAGTTGTTCAGCCAATGAGAAATCACCATTGTACCATTATAAAAGCGCAAGTATCGATTATTCTTGGATATGCAATCGAAAGACAACTAGCGAAAAGTCACGGAGGCTGGAAATCCAATACTGTCGCAGAAGGTTATGTTCTGTTACTATAATAATTAGCGTTAATTGTAAATAATATTCAAATAAATTCAATTTGTCATCTCGTTTTTGAATTCTAAATCAATTTCCAGGTTATATCAAGACTAATGTTCATGTTATTCTCTAGATTATATCAAGGTCAATGACATTCGTGCCTCGGAAAAAATCAATACTTTCGCGTCTGCGCACATCTCACAATTTAGAAGGTCAGTTCCCCTCCTCACTTACATAACCATAACATGAATACTTATGAATAATTTCAAGTTAGAAATATGGTCGAGCATAAAAAGTCGTATGAAACTTGCCTATAATGGTAATTAAGACGCTCGTATGAAAATTATGAAACTCGCTTGCGTTAGTTTCATAAACAAACATACTCGCGTCTTAATTACTACCATTATAGTCTCATTTATAATGTACTATTGTTTTATTATTATTATTATTATTATTATTATTATTATTAATTTATTAATTAATTTGTATTACTATCTTTGTATCATATCTGTCACGATTATTCTATTATTATTATTATTATTATTATTATTATTATTATTATTATTATTATTATTACTATCATTTGTATCATTAACATTATTATTGATCTCTGTAAAATTTATGTAGACTACTGGACTGTACCCGAGCACGAGCATATGCTCATTTCAGGTATCAATTCATATGTATCATTTCAAATGTAAATTGTGAATAAATTAGAATTAGAATTAGGATATTAAATTACTTAGAAACCAGAACATGCCTTCTGGCTTAATCCGTGGAATAAAGACGACGACGACGACGACGACGATGATGATGATGATGATGATGATGACGACGACGACGACGACGACGACGACGACCACCATAGAACTTCAATGTAGCTGGCACTACAAGCTTCTAATCATAAAATTACCACTGGAATCGCTGATTCACAGCATTCTTGCCAATAATTTTCCAACATTTAAATCTGATCGTGGGATGTTTTGATACTCCTACCTGTGCGTTAATTCCATTTAGGGGTGTGTGTTTTTGGGTCCGATCCGCCGCCCCCGCGACGTGTCACGCCAGAATTGGCACTAGATGCGGTTCAGGGACCCGTGCGCTCATTTTCACGCATCCCTTGCCGCGTAACCATGGTGATTGCTCTCCTAATGCAGAAGGAAATTTACTACTTTTAATGAAGGGAAATGTATTATTTGCTTTCGTCGGATGGAACCAGACGCTGAGACATGTAATCATGGGCGGTGAACAAAAATCTGGAGAGAATGACTCGCCGTACGAGACGGCTGCAAGATTGCTTTCTGATTGGGGCTGCGTCCGCTGCAGTTTGCATTTCCATGCGATGCTGGTATCCTTGACCTGTCATTACATGCTTTACTGAATGAAATCTGACGTTACTGGATAATTTTTCATGGCATTCTTGAGTTGTAAGGAAGTCAGCTCATCCGTTTGGAGTCTCGCTTACTTGGCAGGCATGTTCTGGTACAGCACCGGCTTTTTTGTACTTTTAAATTACGTCTTTCCTTGATTTAGAAATAGAATTAAAATAATGAAAAACTGATAGAAAAGACATTTGGTACTTTTTTGTGACTTATACAGGGACATCATTTTATTTTTACTTCAATTTTTATTGTACCTGAGTTTTTGAATGTACTTCACTCCCACCCCTTCTACTAAGGAAGTTCCAACTCCACACAGAACCAAGACCGCAGATAGTAATCAGTACTGAGTTACTGGGTATAGTACGTTCCAGAAATATGTTCGCGTTTTCCAGTGACGAAAGAGCTTTCAGTATTGAATCATATTTTTGCACAGGTACTGTCCGTTTGCCTACGTCGCATCCCGATTTCCCTCACCTGCTTCTGCTCGCCCCTCTGTAAAAGCTGGGCTGTCTTAGCTCTTTTCTGAAAACATTAATTTCTCTTAGGAATTGGACGTTTACGTAATATTATACAGCTGTTTAATTTAACTTAAACAAACGGGCCTCGTTAAGTAATTAACTGTCACGTGATTTCCTCCCTTTCTACAATTCTGCGGCATAACCACTTGGACGTACAGTAGATAGCATGTCTGAGTAATTTTATATTTTCGGGTCGGGCAGAAGTGAAGATTGAATTCACAGTACGTAGAGTAGGTACAGAATTATTTCAACATGAATTACTAGTACGAAGGACGAAACTGGCAATTGGAATTAGATGCAATAGTCTGTAGTGCGATAATATGCACAAAAGAACTGAAGCCTGTATCGAAATGAACGGCCACCATTTTCAAAATTGTGTTTAAATATTCATATTATGATTATTTTTCAATTTAACTTCTTTCTCTATATTGTACGCTAATGTGCTGTAGACAGTATACACTGCATAATGAATACGATCGCATGGATAACCACTTCGTGAGTAAAAACACTTATTCTTAATATAGTACTGTACTTTGATTAAAGAAAAACCTAATGAAAATTATCAAACTCAAAATCGCGATATTTCCTAGTTTACGTAAATGGATGAACTACTTTTCTTCCATCCTATACCTAGTAGAGTGATTTGTGTTTTACGCCAGTATCATCGAACTCCAGTCTTGGAGTGGAGAGCAAGCGGTGTTTCCGGTTCTCTAAAGGTATAGACAGGTTAATATTAAAAATGTTAGTAAAAATAAAATGATGTCCCTGTATTTTAACCATTTCAAAAGAAAAAATCGAAATATAGCCTACTGTATTTTTGTAGCAATATGTAGGTCTATATAAACAGTTTTGCAATGACCAAGTATCTCTCTGTGCTCAAATTTGTATTCTCCAAAATCCTCTGTTTTTCCAGTCTCCTAATAATTTCTGTTGCATTTCTCTTCTAATTCCTTCCTGTAGGTAATGTTCCAATATGCCATTAGGAAAGTTCAGGATAATACAGAGGGTTTGGAATTGAACGGGTTACATCAGCTGCTTGTCTATGCGGATGACGTGAATATGTTAGGAGAAAATCCATAAACGATTAGCAAAAACGCGGAAATTCTACTTGAAGCAAGTAAAGAGACAGGGTTGGAAGTAAATCCCGAAAAGACTAAGTATATGATTATGTCTCGTGATCAGAATATTGTACGAAATGGAACTATAAAAGTTGGAGATTTATCCTTCGAAGAGGTGGAAAAATTCAAATATCTTGGAACAACAGTAACAAATGTAAATGACACTTGGGAGGAAATTAAACGCAGAATAAATATGGGAAATGCGTGTTATTATTCGGTTGAGAAGCTTTTGTCATCTAGTCTGCTCTCAAAAAATCTGAAAGCTAGAATTTATAAAACAGTTATATTACCGGTTGTTCTGTATGGCTGTGAAACTTGAACTCTCACTTTGAGAGAGGAACTGAGATTGAGGGTTTTTGAGAATAAGGTTCTTAGGAAAATATTTGGGGCTAAAAGGGATGAAGTTACAGGAGAATGGAGAAAGTTACACAACGCAGAGCAGCACGAATTGTATTCTTCACCTGACATAATTAGGAACATTAAATCCAGACGTTTGAGATGGACAGGAAATGTAGCACGTATGGGCGAATCCAGAAATGCATATAGAGTGTTAGTTGGGAGGCAGGAGGGGAAAAAGACCTTTAGGGAGGCCGAGACGTAGGTGGGAAGATAATATTAAAATGGATTTGAGGGAGGTGGGTTATGGTGATAGAGACTGGATTGATCTTGCTCAGGATAGGGATCGATGGCGGGCTTATGTGAGGGCGGCAATGAACCTGTGGGTTCCTTAAAAGCCAGTAAGTGTGTAAGTAAGTAAGTAAGCTGATGTCAATATAATAGATAAAAAAAAACAGTATAATATCGGATCCATAAAATAACAGTGTTTCATATTCTAATAATGCGCCAACAAGCATCAACAGTGATAAATTAATTTTTAAAACAGTTGTTTAATTTACCTGCAAATTTACAGATACGTGATATCACTTTTTAGCCATCGTTATAAGTTACTGTTGTGAGTGAGCAAGATATAAATAGTAAAATCAATTTACTTAGATACAAGGAAATCGTCACTAATAATAATATTGTATAAAATAAAGGCGGTAACTACACTCTTATATGGAAACGCGAGATAGATAATTACAAAAGAAACTTAAAGAAATTCATCCAGCTGAAATGTATTTTATGCTCGATCATGCCGAAATGTAATAATTATACACCTGGTAGCAGCCCTTTAATGGACCTCATTAAAGTACACCTATTCATTAAAATTCAGGTGTTCCACCAATCAGAAAACACCATTGTAGCAATATGAAAGCGCAAGTATCGATTATTCTCGGATATGCAATCGAAAGACAACTAGCGAAACGTCACGGAGGCTGGAAATCCAATACTGTCGCAGAAGGTTATGTTCTGTTTCTATAATAATTAGCGTTAATTGTAAAAAATATTCAAATAATTCAATTTTGTCATCTCGTTTTTCAATGTCTAAGTCAATTTCAAGGTTATATCAAGATTAATTTTATTTTACTCTCTAGGTTATATCAAGGTCAAGGACATTTGTTTCTCGGAAAAAATCAATAGTTTCGCGCCTGCGCACATCTCACAATTTACGAGATATTGCACAAGGTCAGTTCCGCTCCCCAGTCAGATAAGAATAATATGAATACTTATGAATAATTTCAAGTTAGAAATATGGTCGAGCATAAAAAGTCGTATGAAACTTGCCTGTAATGGTAATTAAGACGCTCGTATGAAAATTATGAAACGAGCGCAAGCGAGTTTCATAAACATACTCGCGTCTTAATTACTACCATTATAGGCTCGTTGCATAATGTAGGCTACTATTGTCAGGAGAGGCGATAGTTGTAGAATGACTGAAAAATAAATAGATATTAGGAAGTGACTTCAAATATTTTGTGCGAGATCGGGCGTATTTGCTTGGTTTCCGCACAAAACCAATACGCGGTAAGTGTGAAATACCACATTCAGTATTCCCAACGTAACACACATAACAATTTCCCTCTTCTTACCGCTTAAGCGCCATATTCATTTCACTGCTTTAGGCTTTTAACATATTATTTTTAGAGACGTTTAACATAGTAACAATTATAAATTGGAAACTTACCACTGCAATTTCACCTAAATTGCAATGTTAATTATTGTTTTTAAATATTTGCAAAAATTAAGTAAAGTCTACTACTCCACGAAAATTGCATTCCTGATACAAGTAACATTAAGGAAGCCGTGAAAAAATCAACAAGATTCCAGATGCCGATGTTATTACTGCAATATGTTATATAAATAATATTGTTAAAATATTAAAATGAAAAATAAATCATTACATAACCTTACCGTTTGTTTTAAGTTCGCATTTATAGACTGGGGGAAAAAAAAAAGGCAGACGTATATCACGGCCTGCTGGAATATAGTAAAGACAGAAAACATTTTATAGCAACGATGTTGAAGATAGATATTTTAGTTTTTAAAAGTTGCCGTCATTGAACAGAAACCAAGATGGAGATTTCATTGCAACTAATTAGAAATTAGTCTTTCAGGTATGTAATAAACGATCTTCGCACAAAATAATGTACGATACACGAGCGGTATGTTTGTTTTCATGTTCTCGAAAACATCAACATACTTTCTTTGTAAATTTAAAAGCTCAACTACGTTTCGCTTTTTCAATCTTTTCCTCAAACATGAAAACATCAACATACCGCTCTTGTAACGCATATTACTATAACATGAATAAACACATCACTCAGACTAATTGGTTACTACATATTGAGAGACCGAATGGACACAAGTAGATTACCAAAATTAACTTCAACACATAAACCTAAAACCGAGGGAAAACAAGAGGACGTCCCACGCAAGATGGGATATCCAAGCATTGCTTCAAATCGATACGGGCCAATCAGGCCCAATCCATGGAAGCTAATGATGATTAGTATATGAAGAGTGTCCTTACTAATGCTGTTACATTTTGCACGCTCTTGTTCCACTATAGGCTATAGAAATGGCGCTGGTATTGGTCCGATATCCGTGCGCTGTAGTATTTATTCGATATCTCGTTCTCTTCGTGGGCATTCCGGACATAACAAAACCCACGAGCTTATGAATAATGCGCATGCGCTAATGCCCGCTAGAAATTGTGCCGTGTTATTTGCTGCTTGCATAAAGACTATCATCAATTCTGAGCTTCCCCGTTCTCCGTATTCCCAGAGAGCTTATAGCTACTGCTGGGATCAAGACGGGCCCCGTATCCCCAGGGTGGAGAAGGCTCCACGTTAGGGGTATGTAATCATTACCGCGGAGGGCTCTGATGGGAAATCCGCTCGTGTACCGCGTACGACGCACTTCCTGAGCAGAACAAGCGTCCCTTTGTCCTTCAACCATACGTTTATCCGTATTGCCACTATCAGCATTGTTGCCAACTTTGGAAAAGGAGGAAAGGATGTTCCTAATCTGAGATAGGACGGGCTGCTTTAATTATGGATTTTTGGTAGTTCACTGAGTCCCTTCATTTGAATCGTCCTTAGGCCATAATACTGATATTTGTCCTCTGACCAGGCACCACGCAAGTTTCATGTGTTCTCTGGTCTGACAAGTGAAAGGAAATTTGACACAGTCAAGTCCGTAATGTAGAGGAGAACGAATGAAATCGTGGACTGTGGACATTTTCGCGAAGTGTTTAAATACATTACGGTTTACAGCAGATCTCTTTCATGTATATGTTGTTGTTTTCTAATGCCAGGCATTTGACAATAAAGTCATTTGACCTCTTGCACTCCAATATTTTTCAAAGATACAGTATTGTCATGGTTAGCCACTGACGCACAGATTTTGAGATGTTCTGAATCCATTTCTACGAAAATGGCAAGTTGTAGCCGATTTAAGTGAACACCATGTTTTAATGTTTTGGTAGCTACTTCATTCACACACAACCCCCAGAATGTCTGGAGGACCACACCTGCTGTTGGTCGACGGGTCCACTGGACCTAGTTGGGAGATCTTGTTGATCACCAACTTTCCTTCCTTAAGCCACTGGAGGACGATTTTAGTGCCATAGCAGGTCAGCACTAGGAACAGAAAAGTATAATCTTTTCGCTGTAGGAAAAATCCTAATGTAAACAATAGCACGTGACTGAAGTGAGGCTTCATTGGCCGCTGTTTGGCGCCATAGATTCTCAGTACGTGTTCCCGCCTACTGTTGTACATTCTGTTTCATGTTAAACATTTCCCGTTACTCGTCAAGTAGGCCTAACCTCACTACTATGCATTCGTTTGCTTAGGAAACATTTACTTTATAATTCTTGCAATTAAATTATCACATAACTTATTATATAAGACTATTTGTTTCTCCGCTTTTGAGAGGGTTTCCACTCTTATGATTAATAACTACACACACCGAGTATGCAGAAGCCATACTATGACAACTACGAGCTCAAGTGACGCCAGCTTGTTACAAGAACAGACTACCGCGGTGTTACTTTTGGTATTCATCCGCGTTCATTGTACATAATAATATATAAAAACAGTTTTTCTTTTACATAGCATTTTACATATGAGTGAAGTTATATGTTTCATCGTATTTAACAACTATAATTCAATTTTTTATTTTCAAATAATACAAGATTATGGTTTCCAAATACGAACTATATTTTCCTGCGTCGTGTGAGTGTTTCGACTGGGAGCCAATCACGGGTATGACAGCCACGTGCTTGTGTTTACATTAGGATTTTTCTTACAGCGAAAACAGTATAGAAAGGGTAGGAAGGAAAGGGAAATGAACCCCTATGCCTCGAATGCTGTAATACCGTCGTGGTCGAAGAAAGTAAGAGTTCAGTCAGAGGACTGGATAGGAAAGAGTTAAGAGGGGATTAGGTATTGAATAGAGGAAAATTATACAAAATTCAGTCATTAACTCATCAAGCTGACCAGTGCTAATTGATGAGTAGCCCCTCCCTTTAGTTCAGCTTGTAAAATTATACGATGAAAGAGTAATGGAACGGAGAAAAATTCTCTCCGGCGCCGGCATTTGAACCCGGGTTTTCAGCTCTACGTGCTGATGCTTTATCCACTAAGCCACACCGGATACAACCCCGTTCCATTACTCTTTCATCGTATGATGACGCAGAATATCTGCATGGAAATATCATATGTACTTCGGTACATTAAAATAATATATATGATATGCGTAAAATCACTTCGTGATTTAAGACGGCTCTCATTCCGTCGGATCCCGGCCAACTAGTCACTCATATCGAGTGCACCTCAGCACAGGTATGGACTTCGGTCCTGCGTTCATAGACATCTATGACGTAGTGCAGAGGGCGGCCACTAGAGGGAACCCAAGAGTTGGAGCTTAATCTGAGACGATTCTAACCGGCGTCGGGGTTGTATCCGGTGTGGCTTAGTGGATAAAGCATCAGCACGTAGAGCTGAAAACCCGGGTTCAAATCCCGGCGCCGGAGAGAATTTTTCTCCGTTCCATTGCTCTTTCATCGTATGATGACGCAGAATATCTGCATGAAAATATCATATGTACTTCGGTACATTAAAATAATATATTGTAAAATTATGCTTACTAACAGCTACACCACGGGAAGGTAGGGATGGGACATTGCGTATTTGTCCAGGTTGGTTCCTTAAAGTCTTCAATGGGAAGGATTAATGGCTCTCCCCCCTGTATTCGACAAATACCTTTTTGCAACCTCTTTCATATATATGATTACGAGACTTCGAAGTTGAGGAACCAGTCGGAGCGATTCAGGTTAACTTATAGCGGAGTATTCGGTAGAGGTGGAGTAACAGGCTAGGGCTTGTTTACTTTTCCGTCTTCTATCCACTGCGCTGTCTGTCTACGTATGGTCGACGTTGAAGGTTTCGTTCGTACTAGCACTGAAGATGGGACATTGGGACAACGTGAAGTCATTGCGATATCGAAAACGAAATGCTATTATAACAAATGTTACGTTATTAACTTCCTTCCACAATGAAATAAAATAAAATAAAATTTTACAAGACGAGGCAAAATGCATCACACGCACCTGCAATCAGGAATTTCCGGACCTATGTGCATATAATCTTTTTTTCTTCCCTATATTATGAAGAAGTTTGGTCCACTATTTTCGTTCAACCCTGTATAATAATAAGAAATAAATGAAAGGATTAGAGAAACAAATATAAAATCAAGAAGTATAACTGGAAAAATTAGAACATCAAGATATATTTAACAAGAAGAGGAGAAGCAAGATTTTTAAAATCAAGAAATATAAACGAGAAGTATGTTATTATTATTATTATTATTATTATTATTATTATTATTATTATTATTATTATTATTATTTTTGATTAGCCAGTATAATATAATCCTACATATACAATCATATATATAACTCAATAGACATTTACAACTAGATTCATTAGTTGATTAGTCTTTTTGCAGACGATTTAGCTCTGGTGGCATCCTCAGAAGATGAATTACAACGTTCAATTTTTAATTTCAACAAAATTGGAATTAAATATGATATGAAAATCACTTAAGAAAAAACTAAAATTATTGCCTTCCGCGTAAAATACCCTGTGCCTAGCAAAATATGTTTAGATTAAAAAATATTAGAAAGAGTCAATTATTTTACATATCTCGGATACACATTACCTTTTTTCGATGAAGTAGACAGTTCACAGAAAATTTCTAAATACACCAAAACAATGGGGATAATTAACACTATTATGAAACCCTCCTTAGTACAAAGGCATACTCGAATTCGTCTTTACAAGACCTTGGCGAGACCTGTACTTTGTTACGGCAGTGAGGCATGGACATTGAGGAAGAAAGACGAAAGCAGAATAACGGCTAATGAAATGAAATTTATGAGATATACAGCGGGATATACGAAATGGGATCACAAACGCAATGAAGATGTAATGGAAGAATTACAACTATAACCTGTAATTAATCACGTAAAACATTATCAAAACAACTGAATAAATCATCTGCATCGCATTCATAGAGATAGAATCCCAAAAGTCATGCTCCACTATCGTCCAAACGGGAAGAGATCTCTCGGTCGTCCAAAGAAGCGCTGGATTGAAAATTCAACTGTGAGATCGTAACAGGCCATTTGGCCTAATACTTGAAGGGAAGAAGAAGAATAATAATAATATAATCCTATTTTTCAAAGTATAGTAAGTCGAGTTTCCATAATATAAATAAGTAATATGACGCAAAGAAATAGAAGGAAGAAATCTGAAATTGGAAAGATAAAGTATAAATAAGAATTACAATGTAAAAATACACTAGAAATGAAATATAGAACGTAAAACATAAGAAGTAAAAGTAACATGTAGGAAGTTATAAAAATTAAAAACAAAGTAAGCAAGTTGGGAGTAGTGTTCTAGACAGTCGAGGCTGGACAGGTGTAATTGTCATGCTGGTTCATGTCCGTCCTCACAAAGGAAGGCATACATTACGTTGTAGTCACGATAAGGTAAACAGCTTTGTAATGTATGTGCGAATTTCAAGCCTGTTAGAGGAATGCTGTCCGAGTACAGTTACGCGTGTAATGAGAAATCCCGTATTTTCATATCAGCTGGAACTTGCGTTCGGTGATGAATTTATTTGTATGGACCGGGGAAATTCATTTCAAGAATTAGATTTAAAATTTTAACATGACATAGTTTCACCAGATTCATAAGCAATGATCTCAAAGTTATTAACTTCCCCCAGTGACGGCTGCTGGGAAGAACTCTGGACCGTCGCCCTTGCTGTGAAATATTTTTAATTTTCTTATATGTTCGCTTCCCGATCGGGTTCAAGTAATTATGGCATCTCAAAGCTCTCGCTGTGCATCATTTGCTGTTCCAAAATTGAAACGATTTTACATGTCATTTAATTTCTAATAAGTAATTCTACTGACTACCTATGTTACTTCTTTATACAGGTTTAAAAAATTTAACCGAAAAACTCCGGGTGGTTGTATGGGATACCAAAACAAACACTTTTCTCTAATGTCATATTGTGCTGTGAGGCACTATTTCGCAAGGACACCAGATCTTAATGTAACATAAACCATTTCCATGGTTTATTGCTTCAGTCTCTTATAAAACTTCTACACACCAAAATCACTGCAAAAGATATTCAAAAATACCTCCATTGATTTTACATAAAGGTTACATCGGCGGGACATGGATTGTCTAACGGGGTGAAAGACTTCAGGATTATAGTTTATTTCTCCTGCTGCAGCAAAGATTACGCATCTGTCCCCACACAAAAAAACCAGAGGGGTCAAATCAGGAGATCGGGAAGGCCAAAGTACAGGACGGCCTCTGCCAATCCACTTCCCTGGAAATTGTTCAAGGAGTCACGCACACGATGTGAATTTATAAAGTAGTCATGAACTGAAGAACGCATACGTCCTCTGCCAGTTTAATAAAGCACTGTACTGGGTCAAGACGTACAATAAAATGTGAATTTGTAGATTAGTCATGAACTGAAGAAAGCATACGTCCTCTACCGGTTTAATAAAGCACTGCACTGGGTCGAGACGTAGGACAAAATGTGAATTTGTGGAGTATGTATGTATGTATGTATGTATGTATGTATGTATGTATGTATGTATGTATATGTATGTATGTATGTATGTATGTATTCACACTGCAAATGTGTAAATACCCGGTGTTAGTAGTTTGTTAACTTGGTTATTTAACGACGCTATATCAACTACGAGGTTATTTAGCGCCGATGGGATTGGTGATAGCGAGATGAGGCCGAGGATTCGCCATAGATTACCTGACATTTGCCTTACGGTTGGGGAAAATCTCGGGAAAAAAACCCAACCAGGTAATCAGCCCAAGCTGAAATGGAACCCGCGCCCGAACGCAACTCCGGATCGGCAGTCAAGTGCCTTAGCCGACAGAGCTACGCCGGTGGCTGGTGTTAATGGTAACTAATTACACTTGATAATGACAATTAATAATAAATTAATACTAATACTGATAGTAGTAGTAGTAGTAGTAGTAGTAGTAGTAGTAGTAGTAGTAGTAATAATAGTAGTAGTAGTAGTAGTAGTAATAATAATAATAATAATAATAATAATAATAATAATAATGAATATCCTAAATTAGACGAAGCACGATCACTTAAAATAACATTTAAAGTAAATCTAATTTGTATCTTAACCCTAAGTTCGAACTAAATCCCGCGAGTATATGTTCATACATGCACAAGAACCTTTCAGCACCACATTCATTTCGCTGTATACTCAATCACTGCACTGAAACTACGACAAATTTCACTAACATTTCAAAAACATTTCCCTGTTCAAATACTTTGCGCTACCACTATGAACTATAAAACTTCACTGACACAACACAGTTTACCACTGTAGTAATCATGAACTGAAGAAAGCATACGTCCTCTGCCGGTTTCATAAAACCTCTGAAGATAATAATATATTAGAGAAAATCGTTTTGTTTTGGTGTCCTATACAACCTCCCGGAGTTTGCCGGTTTAATTACTTTTCATTCTGTATGAAGTTCATCCCGACAGTTAGAAGCAGCGTCCGTCGTGATTTAGTTAATACTCCACATCGCTGTCGTGGAGTAGGAGCAAACCGTATCAGTGTAAACATTTCGATTTTCTCAAATTTGGAGAGTGATGCAATGCTTTAGTGGAGTTCTCACATATTCTTTAGGCTAAAGTTCTCTGTTTTGTTTTTGTTCTCGGTTTGCATATTATGTTACTACTCCTGCGGTCAGTACAGCGTACTTATAGTTATGAAATTCTACTGAATTTTGTAAATTGCCATAATTACTGCTGAGCATTCGGCAGTTCGTTCATGCATTCAACCCATTCTATGAATATTAAAGTAATTTAGGCCTAATGCTGTTTGATGTGCTGAGGTCTATGTATATATTATATTGATAGTATAGTGCAGTGGCGGTTTCTCGGGGGAGGGAAGGGAGGAACGTCCTCCTCACATTTTTCTTCTTTTGAAAGTAAATACCAAATTAAATATATGCCTTGAAATTCGAGGAAGATTCGATAATTTTTAAGTTCACAGCTATAAGAAAACTTCTGTTGATCGAGTTTTAAACGACGCGCAATCATGTGCTGCTAGAAAACTGTGAGAAAGATGCGAGATTGCTTGTGTGGAGGAAAGTCAATCCATTCCTCCTTTACTGCAGTTAACACACATAGACAACAGCGCACTAGCGGCGAGAAACAGAAGCAGAGTTTTAAAGCAATTAAATGAACGGAGAGGGAGGAGATCCTCCTCTGAATCAGCGCATGGGCGGGAAATATAGAAACCGACTGGTTGTGCAGGAAGATCGCTACCTCTGCCATCTAACGATGCTGCATTCAACCAGACTATAACACATCTAGGAGGAGGCACAATAAAAACAGTTTTAACGCAAAGCTATGAAAGACCCATATAAACTTGTTTTTTAAATTATAAAACGAAATATATTATTCATTGCACTTTATATAAGCTACTATTCATGGTTTGAAACTTTCGAGGATATCTGAAAGATGAAGTTAGATTTATATAAAACAAAGAGGAAGTAGTTCTAAGTTAGTATCGCAGATCGTTTTGGCCCCTGAAATTCACTTCCATTCATTGTGTACGAGACAGAACAACAGCCAAGTTGTCAGTTTTGTACAAATATATTTGAAATTGAAAGTACTCCAAACTACATTATTTTCAACATAAAAAAATAAATCGGTCACCTGCAGCTTTGAACAATAATGATAGTACTATACAAGAACTGACATTCTTCAAAAGCATGTGATACTGAACTTGTAAAATGTACCTGTGGCAACACAGACCACGTGAGAGGGTGCAGTGTTCTCGCTTTCCTAACAGATTATTTCCCATTCCCACTTCCGTAAAACGGTTCTGGTTGTGTTAGTAGCTAGTCTCTTCCAACAGGTGTGATGCTGTAGTGTGCGCGAAAGATGCTGCGAGTTTGTGAATTTCCTTGTAATTGTTAATTTGTGCAATTATCCAACAATGAATGGAAGTGAAAACATATTTTGGACAACTTAGGAAACTCAGTTTACAAGAACAGATTATTGCTATACAAAAGAGAAGGCCAACCCTAACACTATTTGATCTTACAAGTATGCATGTAGGCTAATTTGTAGCTTGTTTCTCTCAAGAATGTGTCATTTTCCGCTGTTAACTTCTTTCCTCCTCTTAAGAAATATGCAGGAGCCGCCACTGGTATAGTGTGTTTCTTCCGATAGTTTAGTTCCCTTCCATCGCGTTCTAGTGTCGCCCGTCCTGAGCAGCCGGTGCGCTGCAAAACTAACCCCAGACGTCTGCCTGCTTCTCGCTGATTGTTCGGTGTCGTGTTTCCGAATCCTCGTTACTAGCGGCGCCGACTGCCCCCCACATTTCTCCGAAGTAGCCTTCCTTGTACAATTTCCCTGCAGTTTATTAAAAATTGTAATTCTAGAAAGTCTTGCTGCCACAAAGACACTGCCCTTCGCGCAGAGTGGGGAGAGGTTCGGGTTGCGGTCCTCAGCACATTGGTGTTTACCACGAGATTGATTTCTGGAAACATATCAAATGTTGTAATGGTTTCTCAAAATAAGTTACGCGTATCTTTGGAGACAGTCAAGAGATGTAATTGGAAATTCAATTCTTATGTACTTGTAACGCCATTTCTCTGTCAGAATATTTGTTTACTATTTAGTTTCCCATTTATTTATTTATTTATTTATTTATTTATTTATGTATTTATTTATTTATTTATTTATTTATTTATTTACTTACATATCTACCTACTTATCTTCTTACCTACTTATTTATTTAATTTATTTATTTAATTTTTTAATTAATTAATTTTATTTATTTATGTATTTATTTATTTAATTTATTTAATTTAATTAATTTAATTTAATTTAATTTATTTATGTTATGCAATTAATTTAGTTTAATTACTTTAATTAATTAATTAAATTAATACATTAATTTAAATTATTTATTTAATTAATTAATTTAGTTAATTAATTTATTTAATTAATTAATTTGTTTATTTGTTCATTGTTTATTCGTTTATTTATTTATTTATTTATTTATTTATTTATTTATTCTACACTTAAAAAAATTGTCACTGGCATGAGGAAAAATGCTGAAAAAATCCTGCAGGTTACAGTTAGGGCACAAATGTGTCTCTGCAAATATATCTTATATCACAATAATGTATAAAATATAGTGTAGTATAAATTACTGTACTCTCAAGACTCAGGACGATAAAGGCTAGATTTAGGAAGACGATCGTCTCAAATAACAAACATTTCATCTTTCAATCAATCTATATACTGCGACGATTAAATGTAATCATTTCTTCGACACGTTTGTTTTTAACACAATTGTATGGCGTGTTTTGTGTATTTTAGAAGTTATGCTCAGTGCTGCATCAGGATTTTGAGAGAAGTCAGACGTTTTTACATCCAACTTGTATTATTTCTTGTTGCGAGGTTTTTAGATGTTGCACACATGAATAAACGTTGAACATTTCGGATTCCACTCCTTTCCCATCAGTGTACACAAATCATGCGTTACAGTTGTCGCTCGCTCCTGGGCACCAGCTTCTCGGACCGGAACCTTCTTCTTCTTAGTCAGCCGTCTCGTCAAAAAGGTTAGCGACCATATGATTATATATGTCACGCTCCTTAGCCAGTCGTATCAATGTACTTGTATTTTGTTTCAATGCCAAACCATTCTCTAAGGGTCTGAAGCCAGAGAAATATCTTTCATTCAGAGCCTCGTTTCCTATATTTTCCTCAATGAAGGAACTGACATTCATCACCACGAAAGATGTACCAAGCGTGATATTGACTCTATTTCGGAAGATGAATTAATACGTGTAAACGCACATTTCCTAAAAAGATACCGGGAATGTGTGGATGAAGGGGAACAACATCTGTCCGAGTCCACAGTCTTTCTCGGTATCATAACTTAAATACTCGGTCACGATATGATGACACGCTAGAAATACCACTCCACACATCATCTCTTTATTCTTCATCTTTCACTGTTGCTACTTCTCGTCACTGGAATTCTCTGCGGCCTGAAGTCAAGGGCTGCCTAACTTTAATTTCCTTTAAATGTAAATTAGAAAAATATCTTATGATGAGTTGCCAGACCTAACGCGTTGCAAATATTTAATGGCATGTGTTCCACAGTATTTATTTTTATTTATTTAATTTTTGTTTCTTAATTTTATTATCTAAATCGTGTTTATTTATCACTTAACGCCAATATATATCCCACTGTGTTGTTGTTTTTTTTATTAATCTATTTTTTGTGTACATTTTATTCAATTGTCGGTTTCTGGTTTGATTATGTAAATCCTACTTAATCGTAATCTAATTCTAATATGTATACTAATGTGTTTATTTTTATTTTTACTTTGTACATTTTTTTATTGAATTATCGGCTTGTTTTTATGTGATTCGTATTTGATTCTAACAACATTAATATGTATTTCACTATGTTTATTTTTATTTTATGAGGTAAATTTTATGTAACTACCTCTTTTGATCTCATTATGTACCTAAATTGTATCAGTATGTAATTTCTTAATTCCGATCCAGTTTTATGTTCAATTGTGTAAGCAAGTTTTAATCCTGGTTGAGTGTAAGAGAAGGCCTTACGGCCTTAACTCTTAAATAAAGCCAGGTTAAATTAAATTATTATTATTATTATTATTATTATTATTATTATTATTATTATTATTATTATTATTATTATTATTATTATTATTATTATTTCCAATATCTCATGTTATAAGGTAGGTACGTGATTATTTTTCTTTGTAATTTTACACAATTGTACATGGTCATTTTCATTGTATATTTGTACTGAATTGGTTGCGGGGTAACATCGGCCGCCGTGCAGCGGGGGTTTTGCTTTCGATTGGCCGGAAACTGGGCTATCACCGGTTGCTATCGCCGGCCGCCGTGCAACGGGCGTCTCGACAGGGAAAGGCACTGGAGAAAGGAACTTGGAGAATGATGCGATTCTAATACCCCATGCTTATTAATTAGTTATGTTGGTCACTCATCTGGTCCAGTAACGGAATATCAACATCAACTGATATGTGGCGAAAAACCTAATGGTCACACAGCTTTGGGAACTGATTAAATATGCCTGTAAATTAGGAATATTTGGCGTGTATGACGTGAATAATTCTATTCTTTCTGTCCGAGTATGGATGACAGTATGAAAACGACACGTCGCTTAAATTCATCTGCATGTGCACGTTACATCACGTAATAATAACCAGGGAAAGGGATTTGGAGTATTATAACGAATGGTGAAACGTAGTATAGATATTCGTAGCTCAGTGACTGTCAAGCGAGCTGCGTCACAGAGCATGGACGAGTACAGTCCACTTCATACAAACTTACACGCAACGTGCTGTAAACGTATTTCAGAATAAACATATGGAATAGTTTAATGACATATAGTGGCCTACATACATAATCTGCATTTCATCTTGAACTACATGTGTTTTTCTTGGCAACGCACAAGACACCAATAAACATTACAAATATACATAATTAAATATCAATCTCTGCGTCCTCGCGTGTCAGTGGAAATATTGATGGCTGATAGTTGTCTTCTATATGGAACTCACCTCTGAATATGTGTGTTTTTCTGTCAGGAGCGTGTTAAATTGAAACCTTTATTTACAATATCATGAAATATGATAATATGTATACAACGTATACTACAGTATTTACAATATATGCAATATACTACAATATTTGCAATATAGTCTAATAGAGTATCATTAAATGTTGAACAAAATGTAGAACCAAACGAAATAGCATTTTCAATTAATGCTATGTTTTGTTGATGAAACAATTATTCCTGCTGTCCCTTGTTATAATAAATTGTAAATATCATTTTCAAATTTTTGAAAACACAACTTTGCTCTGTTGCAAGGAAGGAAATTTTTTAACATGGAAAAGCTCCGCTCTACATCTGCAGAGATAATTGGAGAGTACTTGAAACAAAATACGTCAATTAAATTCACATGTTGAATGACGTCATTGGGACACGTGTTTGTTAGTGCATCTGAAATCCGACTAAGAATACTGTACCTATCATTTTTAATCAAAACTCTGTTCATTTTTTCACCAACACGTTTTCCTACTTCACCTTCCACTGCACTCAGTTTATTTACAATAGTCCTCATAATATTTATTTGCTCAACTACTTCTACCCCTGACTTTTCTAACCAAATAATGGCATCCGGTAAATATAACAAATTTGACTTAATATCCGTGACTTATTTTTTTTATTATTCTATCATTTAGCATTCCTGTCATAGTTGAATCGCAGCCGCGTCATAAGACTGGACCACTTTCTTCACAGATTGGAGGTGATGTGCGTAATAATAATTATTGCAAGCTTCTAACCATGACCCCCATCTCTTAAGAACTGGACATGGGGGAAGCGACAATTTAGGGAATTGTTTCCTGAATTTTGATACTCGATCTGAGCTTTTACAAATATAGGCTAGTCTTTCAATTTTGTATTGTTAGTTGGTTTCACTTTCGGCATTGTACCTGCACTTCACTACTCTGAACTGCAAACCTGCACGTTGAAGTTCTTATGCGACAACTGTCCCGTTCACCTGTTGTTGACGTGCAGAGATCTGCGAGTATGTCATGGAGGGGAGGACTTGGTATAAAGGGTTGTAAACAAATTACTGTGTAGATGCCAATACTAGCTTTTACTGCTCCAAATTGCGTTCTCTAATAATAACAGATAATGGACACCAGATGAGCCAAGAATCGCGAATGAGGTTCCAGTGTACGGTGTGTCCATAGATTTATTCGGGTCCACACCTGTGGAGTAACGGTCAGCGCGTCTGACTGCGAAACCAGGTGGCCCGGGTTCGAATCCCGGTTGGGGCAAGTTATCTGGTTGAGGTTTTTTTCGGGGTTTTCCCTCAACCCAATACGAGCAAATGCTGGGTAACTTTCGGTGCTGGACCCCGGACTCATTTCACCGGCATTATCACCTTCATATCATTCAGACGCTAAATAACCTAGATGTTGATACAGCGTCGTGAAATAACCCAATAAATAAATTTATTCGGTCCTTTTTTTTAAATATAGAAATAATTAACAATGCGATGTACACAAGTCACCTATTGATTTAGGCCTGAATCCAAACGAATATTCTGAGTTTTGTACAGAAATTTCACTTGTGAATCATGGTAACATTTGGAAACGAGGTTTAATTTTAGCTGTAGGAACTTATAAAATATACGTCATAAATAATTAAAGCGAGATGTTTCCATGCAGGATTGCCAACTTACTGAACATAATTGCCGGTAATGGTCGGGGGCAAGACCGCCCTGATGCCTCCATTAAGACGCACAGATTCTTCGGCGATGAAGTCATTTGATTCGCTCACGATCGCTGGCCGCGGACGATCTGCACCGCGTCAGTCAGGGTAACGAGTTTAGAAGCGAAGTACGAATTAACTGCGGCGTGGGCGCGCTCGGAGCACGACAGCGCTGCGCTAAGCCAGTGTTCTTATTTTGCCCCTTTCATTTCGTATACTTCTTCTTATTCTAATTCTTTCAAGAATTTGACCTTCGTTTCAACGCGTCACAAGTAGTGTTACTATCAGAGTGCAGCATTGGAGTTAAATCGCTCGCTTGAACTCTGTCGAGTGTCGCACCCTCGAGTGAGATAAGATCGGTCGTGGTACGCTCGTAATAAATAGAAGCACAGTACAAGGTCATCTCACTGACATGTCTTATCTTGTATGAAAGGCGACAGATAAGATACACATATGTTTTGCCCACACGGTAAAAATAAGGCTTTATTTTCTGCGTTTATGACAAACGTTTAATGGAACAGTCAATGGAACGTACCAAAACTGGAACATGAAGTTATAAATAAAATAGTATGAAAAACTTCGATATACAGTTATTATTGCTAATTAATAATTATTCAATATTTGATTTACCACATATATAATATGATAGGTCCATACATAGTGTTCCGCCTATATACTGCGACAATGTAGAAACGTTTTACAAAATATTACTGATATAGCAGTAGATTAATAACAATATTAGTACAGAGATAACGTCACAGAAAATATAATGGAACGAAAACTTGATACAGTTCTTGCATTATCGTGATTGTGTTCTCCGTTTATAATAATTACATTTACATCCGATAACATCTATCAGATGTGGCAAAAACAAAATCACTCCTTTGTAAAAAAAAAAAAAAGAAAAAAAAAACATTTACCTACAACATTTATATTACATTTTAAAGCAAGTTTTGTAGTTGTACTATGGAGAAGTTAGTTAAAACACTGCAAAGTTTTGAAATGATAAACATCTATGATGTTACTAAACAGTTCATCACTGTAACAAGAACGAATGTCTAACGCTCGGCTTATACCGTTCGAGGATTTATCGCTCGTGACAATTTTACCCATCATGCATGTGCGCTACCCTCGGGTTATGCTATGAACTACTTGGCGCTCGAGCGAAAACGTCCGATGCAGACCTCTGGTTACTATCACTGACGGATTGTCCAGAAGGGTGAAAACTTCTAGTCCTTATAAATATTAAACTAAACTAAACTCACTGTGAGATAGATATAGGCCTGTAGAAATTTTCAGAAGTAGGAGATAATTTTTATGCCTGTTATTACTCGGTTGAGAAGCTTCTGTCATCCAGTCTGCTCTCAAAAAAGCTGAAAGTTAGAATTTATAAAACAGTTATATTATCAAAATGTTATTAATTGGTCCAACAGAATAATATCTGTTATAGTGACAATTAGTCACTCAGCTGAGTATAATGGCAGTTGACTTTAAATATAAACGACAATGTATATGCCCAACTTGGAGTCAGGCGACAAAAGGAAAACAGTGCAGGAGGAGAATTCGATCCGGGCCTGTGGATTGAATACGTCGTAGCTCAGTGGTCAGAGCGCTTAGTACGTAGAACCAAGGACCCGGGTTCGATCCCCGGCACCGGAGCGAATTTTTCTCCTCTAATATTAGTTATATTACCTGTTGTTCTGTATTATTGTGAAACTTGGACTCTCACTTTGAGAGAGGAACAGAGGTTAAGGGCGTTCGAGAATATTTGGGGCTAAAAGGGATGAAGTTACAAGAGAATGGAGAAAGTTACACAACGCAGAACTGCACGCATCGTATTCTTCACCTGATATAATTAGGAACATTAAATCCAGACATTTGCGATGGACAGGGCATGTAACACGTATGGGTGAATCCAGAAATGCATGTAGAGTGTTAGTTGGGAGGCCAGAGGGAAAAAGACCTTTGAGGAGACCTAGGCGTAGATGGAAGGATAATATTAGAATGGATTTGAGGGAGGTGGGATATGATTGTAGGGACTGGATTAATCGTCCGCGGAACGGGACCAGGCTCTATCACGGGCTCAGGCAGGATGGCCCACCCTCCAGCATAGCATTCACGAATGCCATCCAGGCCACGTGTGGAAATTGGACAATCATCACACATATAGGGCGCACAATGAGCTAAATCGTGCCTAACGGGTCCAGTCCTCGTAAAGCCAGCCAAGCCAAATTCCGTACTGGGCTACTGTTACTGTTATAACTACTACTACTACTACTACTACTATTAAAACTGAAATAAACTAAACGAAAACTATTAAAATTATTACTATAGCATAGCCTTAACTCTACCAAAATAAATAAATAAATAAATAAATAAATAAATAAATAAATAAATAAATAAACCATTACAACTTGTAATATCACCACTATTATGTCATTAATAAAATTATAACTAGTGCTACCAGTAATACTATGCAATTAAAGTAAAAAGAAAAATTGATTTTAAAATGTTTATGGTAGAAAATTGTCAAAAGGAGCAGATAAATATTTTTAAAGTTTTAATGGTTAGCGCGATTGGTTTAAACATGCACTAAAACCAAACGTAAGTGCAAGTTTGAACCAATAAATTACCGAGATTTGCGATAGATTAAGTAGTTTAGGAAATTGTATATTTATTATGTATAGGGACATCACTTTATGTTTACTAACATTTTTAACATTAACCTGGCTAAGTCTGTAACACTTGTTAACCATTACAATAATTTGGAGTTGCTAGTGCAATTTAAACAAATCATTTTACTAGCTATAGGAGGAGAGAAAAGTAGTGTATCCATTTATGTTACAGGGAAATATAGTATTATCGATTTTCAGTTTGGTCATTACTTTTTATTTTATCAAAAAAAATAACGGTAGAATAGTAACAATTTTTTTCATCAAACTCAAGTCTTCAGGCGGCTATATACATTATGTAATGTCTACTTTATTCAGCATGTTACTCCTAATATTCCTGAGAATTTTGTGAGCACTTCCGTAAGAAACCCCAATTTCTAGAGCTAACTTCTTGACAACTTATGACCTCGCTGCATCCTTTCTCTAGCATCTTCTACAGCATCTTCTGTCACCTTTGTTGGTCATCTTACACTTTTCTTCCTTTCTGTACACTCTGTTGCTCTAAATTTATCTACCAGATTAATGACATTTCTACGAAAATATTCCGTAATGATATAATCAGTGTTGTTAAAAAAGAACTGTTGTTCACATTCGGTTATATTGTAATTCCAGTTTCCATCATCGTCCCTCATACCTACAAATAGTAAAACAAAACTCTTGTTTAAATAATGCTGTTAAATACCGTACCATATTATAGGGTGCTGTACTTTCGGTAATTCTAATCTTCACTTGTGCTCATCCACACAGATAAATTCAGTTATGCTACACACCATACTTGTGTGAAAAAAACAATAATAAAGAGCTCTTTCTTCTATAGAAAACGCAACATATTTCTGAAACACACTGTACTTTGTACTGTTTACTTCACTGAGCAACAGCATTACGTAAGTTTGTGTGACTGACGTTAGCAAGGACATTAGTGAAAGGGGTGGGAGTCAAGTACATTTAAAAACGCAGGTACAATAAAAATTGAAGTAAAAATAAAATGATGTCCCTGTATAACTACTTTTGTATATACTGCATAGATCATTTTTAAATTATTAAGTCTGTACTTTTGTGAACCAATATCAATAATTCTATCTATCTATTTAATACTATGCAATTACTACCAGTACTATAACTCCTGTGTTACTACAACCGCAACTGTACCTCTTACTACTACGGCTACCATTACTATTGTCACAGTTCTCATTTTTATGGTGTAGGCTATCATTCAGAGTTATAAGTGCCAAAAAGAGTAATTTAGAAACTTAGTAATGCTTCGTTATTGTGTAAGTTAGTATTAGCAGCACTGAAGAGTGAAATTTGTATTATTAGTAATAGGGTAGCAGAAGCTTCCTTCTGCCCATAACAAGCATACAGGGGGCTGGCTTAGGACCGAGAGGTGTTGCCTGCTCGAAACGTGGGTACACAGCGAACCTTAGTGTAGTCAGCCGGTGTAGGCTTGGGAATGCTCCTAGCTTGAGGGTTAGCGCAATAGATAATAAAAGATCGTAGTGCTGGGTAATAGTGCCACTCCAATATATTACATTGAATTTAATTCAAAACTCATAACAGGAGTGTAGTGTATTGGTTTACAGTGATATCATTCCAAATTCTTTACAGCGCCGCAGATCCGGTCACAATCTCTACAACTAGGCTACAGTTTCTTCTGCTGTATCAATTAGAACTTCATTAACTAGAACCTCTGCTATATTCATACTGTCGAATTCTCGGTACACACAAGTAATTTCTTTCTCTTTTGACTATTAGTTCATGTGCATTTATGAACTACTTGTTGCTTTTCATTCGAACCATCTCTCTTAAGGGGAGAGGATGGTATTTTTGGTGAAAAATGAGTAAATTTTAAAAAATCCTTAAAATACTCTGTGATATGTGTGGAATGCATAGCATAACATTTTGTGGGTATTTGTGCCCTTATCAGATGTTGAGTCGCCATTTTTAAACTTCCTGCGTTATGGATTTTTAAATCATTCGCCCACTTTTATTGTTGTTTTCGGTCAATTAAATTTTCAAAAAAAATTTTTTTCTTCTTTAAAATACCCTTTGATATATGTGGAATGCATTGCATAACATTTTGTGGGTATTTGTGCCCTTATCGGATGTTGAGACGTCATTTTTAAACTTCCTGCGCTATGGATTTTTAAATCACATGCCCACTTTTATCGGTTTCCAGTAACTTCATTTTTTTTGCTACATTGCCAGACAAAAATGGATATAATTTCTGAACTATTAAATATACATGCATGAAATTTAGAACACACATTCTTTAGACTATTAGGAAAGTTTTGTCTATAACAGAATTTTGTTAATTGATTTCATTTTAAAAATACGTCCGTTTGTTTGCAAGAAAGGAAATCAGAAAATTGTTATTAAATTTTAATTGTTTATTTTACAAACGTAGGGACTAATATCAAAATTCTGTTAGATAGTTTGTAGAACATGCTTTTGCAAATACATTGCAAAAAACTGTTTGAAATTATCTTTAAAAATGGTTTAGATATATCGGTTTTAGTACAATCCTGCATTGGGTGTATTTTTTCAAATTTGGACCACCAAATAATTTTTTTTTTCAAAATATTTTTATTTGGTTAAGTTGCCACAGCTATGAGCTCTCTACATACAAAAAAATTAATATTTTACACCAAATAGGAAAAAAGTTTTAAAAAATACCATCCTCTCCCCTTAAGTCGTTGAATTAGTTGCGAACAGAATGCTGGGATAAGTTCAGGCAGCAGGTCGCCGAAGACACAAGCAGAAAGGCGCAGCTTTGCGATGGTGAGTTTGCAAATGTTGCAGATGAGCTAGGTGTACAGCATGCGTGGGAAGATGGGCAGAATCTCTTGGTAACAAGGATGTGGCCAAGGTAGTTGAACTAGAGAGTTTTTGCGAGGGTGGAACTTCCGGATATCGTGAAGTAAATATCTTTGAAACATTCCAACTTGTTAGGGACTTTAATTTTTGTAACTTCATCCTACTTTCCTTACAAAGTAAAGTATGCTATTATAACTTACCGATTACACTACCGATAGATTTCTTGGTTTTTAGTGTGTGTCTAATGACCTCACACAAAGTTCTTCAATTTATTAATCTAACTACAATATCGTTACCACTTTATTTCTTCCATTCCATATAGGTCCTATCTACCTGCCCATCTTCACTACTTTTTGTTTAAAAAATCATGTAACTTTGGTGTAAGTTGATTACTCGACGGAAGGCTATTCAGTTCCTGCGTTGTTTCTAAGCTCAACCATTCCAAACTTTAGCTCCTTTCAGTTGTTTCTGTCTGATTTTTCGATAGGTGAATAACTTTACCTTATTTTTTGCCTGCTTTTATATTTGTATTTAATTTATAAATTCTAAATGTCACTTTATACAGTGTGATTTGAAAGGCTGTGTTCAAACTGAAGGAGCTTACAGAGGGGTTGGAATATAACAATTTTTCAACAGTAGCTCATGGTCTACGAAGTAATCCCGAATTAGTATTTTGTGCAACAATAACTGAATTACTAAGCAGAGATTACATTAACTTAACAACTTATTTTAATTACGTCGAATGTTGTACGAACTGTCGACCATCACATTCAGTGCAGGCATCATCGAAGGAAACTCTTCAGCATTCTCCCAAATAGTCCAAACATCTCCCGGATTACATCAGATACTGGCTAGAAGTGTTTCTGGGTCTTTTATTAGTGACTCGTAAACGAGAAATCGAAAGCCGTCGAATCAGGGGAGTGGACTGGCAATTCAGTCGGACCTCCTCTTGCGATCCGATGCCTAGGATATGCGAGATTTAGATGTCTTCTATAGGAGTAAAGTGTGCTGGTGCTCCGTTTTGACGCATCTGCTCCGAAACATAATTGCGAGTTGTTGTAAATCTCCCCATTTTAACTGGCAGGAGGTAAGGAGCGAAATATGATTGCATTCGCAATGTACTGTAGGTTCTGATATTACAGGCTTGAACTGACTGAGGATTACTTTGAAAACCTATTAGAAAAATGTTATTTATCAACCCCTTCAGTTTGAGCACAACCTTTGGAATCACCCGGTATATTGATCTTATATATATATATATATATATATATATATATATCAGACGAGTTTTCTTGAGAGCTACAACAGGCAGCAGACAACGATGACTTATTCAGCCGGTTAATTTTCAGCGACGAAGCGACATTCCATACGAGTGGGAAAATTAACAAGCACAACTGTCGTGTTTGGGGTACACAGAAACCTCACAGAATCATTGAACATGAGCGTGATTCACCAAAGGTGAATGTTTTCTCCGCGTTGCCACAACGAAAACTGTACGGACCTTTCTTCTTCATTGAGGCTACTGTGACTGGACATTCATATCTGGCCATGTTGGAGCAATGGTTGGTGCCTCAACTTAGACAAGATCTCGATGACGATTTCATCTTTCAGCATGATGGGGCTCCGCCACATTTCCACAATGCAGTTCGTGCTTGCCTGAATACGGAGATTTCTGATCGTTGGATAGGACGTGCTGGAGTAAGGGACAGATGTTTCATGACATGGCCACCAAGGTCACCCGATATGACTGCATGTGACTTTTTTCTATGGGGGTAGCTAAAGGACCGTGTGTTTTTACCGCCTTTGCCACGTGATTTAGAGGAACTAAAACCTAGAATTCGAGAAGCTGCCGCCACGCTCAGAGGATATGTTGAAAAGGGTATGAGAAGAGTTTGATTATCGTTTGGACATCTGCCGAGTCACTCGTGGTTCACACATTGAATATCTGTAAGGTGTAAAACGAACTTTGAGACTTTGACTTTAAACTGACGTGTGTTTGAAAGTGCTATCATTAGTAGTTTTTGTGTAATAAAATATTGAAAGTGTTACCGGACTTTTGATATGCCCTTTATTTGTGGGTTGTAATGTTTATCTTTCTAAATTCTGTTATTCTATTTTTTTATATCGACTTATTTAGTTTAGGTTACTTACTGAAAAAGCTATTATCTATATCAATTTTGGTTCTTTTTATACGTTATCTCAAAGATTAAACTGTCTGTTCTTTGGAAAGAAAACTGATTTTTATTTCACATTCAACATGGATTTCTATTAATTACCATTATAACACTGTTCGAGTTTTTAACTGGTCAAGGCTACAAGTTTAAAGTGGAGCCCTCCGGCCCCGACACACGCTTAAAGCATTGGAGTTATCCTTCTCAGAAGCACATTGCCGTTGGTCGGCTTTGAACCGACGAACTGCGTGTGTAATTACTGTAGTAACTAATTGACTACTTTTGACGATAGACTTAAAGAATTTAAAAGGGTAGGAAGGCCGGAAAGAGACGTTGCGCTCGTAAACATGTAAGAGGAAGAGGCTTTCACTACCAAGCAAGTGCTTGTGGTCGTAATGCATAGCTTTCAAGCTACACGTTCGAATCCACCTCTGTCGTCGCCTAACAGGGTCATCGCTCACTGTCAAGGGTACTCGAATACGTGACTTAGTTCTGTCAGGATTTGAAGTGCACCTCTTTGGAGTTCCTGGCACTGAATACGAGTTTATTAATAACGAGAAAGATATTAGTACACATAGCTGTAGAATGTGAGACAAAACCAGAATTAAAATTCATGCACGCTGTTGAATAACGTCTAGCATGCCTAACCGTAAAACTACTGGATCCGGGTTCAAATCCTGGTTGGGATGAATTATCTTTTTGAAGATTTTTCCGCAAAGCAGAATTTTTTATTTATTTATTTGTTTATTTAATACTTTACACTTGAGCTACATTAGGCATTGCAGCCCGAAAGAGCAGAACCTCGTGCTCGGGCGCAGTACAGATCAGTTATACAAAATATATCACAAAATTAAGAGAGTTCATTGAGCACTATAACATTAATAAATGGTAAAACAATACAGCATGTAATAATAGGGTCTTTATATGTCTTCATAAACCTATTGATTTTCCATCTCAAAATTTGTTTCTAGACTTCAATGTACTTAACGTAAGACAAATTTATTATATTGTATTAATAAAATTCATACATAAAAATCGAAATAGTTTTGAATTGTATTCTCATAGTTATGAAACAAAAGGTATGAATTCTTTAAGATTGTTTGAACCAAAATGCAACACTGCTACAGTATTTAATCATAGTAGTAATTTAGGCCCAAGAATATATAACAAATTTATATTTAAATATCCTAATCTTGTCAATTCTAATAGTTCTAGTATTAAATTTAAAAAAGTTATGTCTTGGTTTTATAAAAATTGAAAAATTGCAAATTTAAATGTATATATAAAAATTGCACAGTAGACATAAGACAAATTGTATTGTATAATTATTAATTTCAATTCAGGAATCCGCCTCTGAGCACGAGTTCTACTCTTTCAGGGGCGAGCTAAAGTTTTTCTGTATATATTATATTTTATGTTACAATTATTAGCAAAATAATAAATAAATAAATAAATAAATAAATAAATAAATATACAAATAGAAAATACAAGAAGAACATGGATTTTTTGGAGAGATAATCTCCGATGGTCATGCATTAAAACAAAATTATCAAAATGGCAATCAGCCAAACATTCATTTATATAGTAACGTTAGTCTTCCATTTTCAATAAACTGCTCTGTAGTACATGAATATTAGAGTATCAATTTTTAACTCGGCTTAAACAATTAAATAGTTAATCTGATTTGTTTCTTAAATCTATGTGTGTTAAGTGTACTTAGCTCAGGGTAAGCTCTAATTAATTCATTATATATTTTGTGTCCAAAATTTCTGCTGTGTTTTAATCCAGCAGTTGTGTGGCATTTGGGAGTATTTAGAAAGAAACTGTAGTTTTGTCTCGTATGGTATTCGTGAGGATCAAATTTAAATTTATTGTGGTTTTTATGGAAGTAAATCAGCAATGTTTGTTTATAAATTTGTTCTAGATTTGATACACCAAATTCCTGAAAAATTAATTTTGTTGGGTAATCAAAAAGCTTATATAGACAAATTTTGCAGGACAACTTTCGGCGTTGGACCTCGGACTCATTTTCCTTCTTTCATCATCATCATCATCATCATCATCCTCATCATCTTTTTTTCTTCTTCTTTTCTTCTTCTTCTTCTCCTCCTCATATTTAGGGCTTGTTCCGATGTAGAGTTGGCTGCGGTTGGCCACCGAACTTGGACTCCGTGGTATGTGGTCATTAGTTGCTGGTGGTAGTGCTATGTATCGTGGGCTCTCCTCTGGGCTTATGGCAACTCGTGGGACCGCAGTGATGCCTAAGCGGAAAGGTGAAGGATTCTGTAGGCTGTAGGGGAGTTTGGAGGTGGCCCGCAGAGAATCTGTAGCGCGGGAAGGCCTTAGGGCATACAGGGCAGTACAATGGGCCCACCCAAACGGCATACGTGCAAGGGCAGTCCCCAGCCCGTTCACCTCCCCTCAGTAAGGATTGATTAATAGAACATTAAAATGCAATCATTTCTTATTCGCTAGTATACCCTTAACATCTGTTAAGGCTTAAGATATCGTTAAAGTTATTTCAATGGATTATTTAAAGAACATAATACTTAATCTCTTTTAGAACTAGCCCACTAAATGTCTTGTTAAAGTACTGTTCTCCAACCAGGAGATCAACCGTGAAAGGAATGTGCTTACTATTGCGTCATCTATTGGAGGGAAGTAGATAGATAATATTGCCGTTATAACGTCAGTTTAAAAACAATGCGCTCTCCTGCAAATGTTATTTCCTGTATGGAGAGATTAAAAGACAAGGAGATTAACAGTGATCTAATTTTGTAACTAGGGTAGTATCAATATGTGTGTGCATCAATGTTATTGTTTGTGCTGTGAGAGCTAGCCAATACAGATACGAGTGCCCACGTGTGTGATCTTATGACATCTTATGACATCAACATTCATTCACAGCATTATCCCGCTTCATCTCAGTCCCCAAAGACTTTCTCGTGGTTGGAGTACAGTAATAACATTTTATTACTTTTTTGTACAGGAATATGTTAAACGAGTTGTTACATTTTAAGATAGCGATAAGGTGATATATTTTTAAAGAACTGTTTCTGTACCATGTATTAAATTACTTCCTAATCCGGTGTCGAGGATACGAGAGCTCTCAATTTACTCCTAACCGCGGTTACCGTCACGGTCTCTCTCACAGACAGTACCCTCTTCTGTAGTGACTCTCTAATTCCATCTTCCCTGGTTTTCCCTGGTCTTCCTGGAGTCTTCATTCCTTCAACCCTGAACTCCTTTATTAACCTCCGTAGGCATCCGTTGTACGTGTCCAAACCATTTAAACTGTTGTTCCTGGATAATGTCTTCCAGTGACTTCAACTTTAACACTGTCCTAATGGTTGTATTCCGGCTTCTAGTCCTCCTAGTCTTATTCTATATTTTCCTAAGTTATCTCATTTCTTTCGCCTGAACTCTACTTTCGGTTCTCTCAGTCAGTGTTCAGGGTTCACATCTGTATGTTAATGTCTGGATGTATTGTAGATGGTCTTATAAACTGCTCTCTTTGCTTCCTTTGATATCTAGTCTTTCAATGTCTCCTTAAATAAGTAACAAGTTGTGAGTTAATATTCCCTTAGTCATCTCTTTAACTAACCTACTTCAGTAATAATAATAATAATAATAATAATAATAATAATAATAATAATAATAATAATAAAAATAATAATAATAATAATATTCAAGATATTCAGTAATAATATTCAAGATTTTTTTTTAGTAGGAGAGGGAATACTCTCTTTCACAAGCAACACCACATCACTTCTTATCATTGATGTTCTAGGATATGATACTATAATATTTTGTGAACATCTTTTAACCATTCCTGGTGTACGACACTGAAATAAACTGCAGGGAATAACAATTGTAGGTACTGTTCATAACATTCGCAGGACGCTTTGGTCCGGAGTTGCATTCGGGTACGGATTCGATATTCGCTTTGGCTGATTATCTGATTAGAATTTTCCGAGGTTTTCCCCAACCGTAAGGCAAATTTCAGTTAATCAAATGGCTAATTCTTGGCCTCATCTCGCCACATATCGGCTCGTAATAGCAATTTCATGTACCCTAAATGAATTATTATCCGATAATGATGACTGTTTACTAAGTCCAGTAACAAATTGTGCATCTAGTCAGGCAGAAGGATCGCGAAGAAAGTTGAGCAGAGCGAGACTGCTAGATGGCGCAAGAGAAGCACCGCGCTCCATCTCTGGGGACCTGGCGAAAGCTCTTGCAACTTGCACTTCCAGCGCAACGCCGTCTCGTCCCGTTTCTGGATTACGCTTAACTGAAAGAGTCACCATTCAGTGTTCTGTCCAATAATTATATATATATAATAAATATATATATATATATATATATTATATATATATATATAAATATATCATTATTATAATGATGACTGTCCAGGAACAAAAAGGTCTTAAGTCATTTTTTAAATGAGATTTCTATATATTCTGAAAGCGGAAACAATTCTCTATAATCTGGTAAAACGGCTAAAGTCAAATAAGACTCTGACTGGATTTATAGAGCGTTACCAAATGTCCAAAGTACTTTTGAATTAGCACACACAGAATAAAGGACTTAAGAATATTTAATACGTTATTCCTTTCAAACCATCACATTTTCCATGCTTCCCTATTAAAAAGGTCTAAATTGTATTTTAAAATTTTATCACATAATGATGCCCTTTCTTTTAAAACTTTAATCACCAGGGTAAACAGTCCTATAATTGTTTAAGACCCATTTTGCATTCCTAATAATTTACATTTCTCATTTATTTTGAAATGAAAAATGGGTCTTACGTTTATTAGTCCCTTCTTCTCACTTTCCAATAGAAAAGTCTGGTCTTAAAAAGGGCTTAAGTGCGGCTATTTTGGAAATAATCAAGAAAATTGTTAAATGAGCAACATTACCTATTTTAGAAGAAATACAAACAAATAATAAAATCCAGGAAAAAACTCTTAATTAAAAAAAAACTCTGTAATTGACACCAATTTAAATCTTTCTACTGCTTTCCTGAAAAGTATAAAATTTTTGGACTTAAGACCTTTTTGTCCTCCCAGTCTTACAGATATAATAATAATAATTATTATTATCATCATCATTATTATGATTATTGTTACTATTATTATTATTATTATTATTCTCTATTGGCTATTATTGATACAAAGTGTCCAAAGAAGACAACAGATGGTTACAATGCTTGCAAACTTTGACGTTATAACGATAATCATCATCTTTACTTCACTCCAATAGATGACGTCTAATGTAAATATTGTAAAAATATATGCTTCTGGTTCAAAACCGTACTAGGTCTTGTCATTTGCTGAAAAATTTAGTTTTTCATTCCAATTTTTTTCAAAAACGGTTACCGGAATTACATCAATTACGAATTTGCATTTCGAAAATTCCGATTTCGGAATAATGCCATTCGAAGAATGATAATGGTAGAAAAATGGATACTGGCGTAGAAAACTTCTCCCAGCCCACTTTTTGCATCATAAATTTCACTCTCAGTCACCGGGGTTCGAATCCGGTCTCGACGCTCGGTTCGATTTTAAATTTGCCCCACTATCTGAGGAGCGCACGTAGTCGCAGGATCTTGTTGGCGATATTGGGGCGCCCGCAGCGTTCCCATGCGCCTAGCAGACCGTGATGCCCGGCCTCCCAAATTGATGTTTTGCTTCCTCTCAGCAGTAAGGGAAAAACACGACGAAAACCACATCCTTTGTTCTGGTCAGCGCCGTCCAGATGCGGCCGCGTGGTTACGTAATTCTAATATCTGCATCAGCTGTCACACTGCGGAGCCGCCCTGAACTTGTGGAATAAGACAGATCTGGTGGTCCTCGCTGTCTAGCGGTTGCCATGTGTGGCTAGAACTCAGAATTTCTCTATTTCTAACTTGGAAGAGCGATGTTCATTCATATGACTGTAAACAAATTTTGCCATGATTTTCTTAGGGCCAATTGTATAAACCATTTAATCTTAGATCAGACGTTAAATTGATCCTTGTTCTAGCTGAACTTGGAATTTTGTGTTGTATAAAGTCTAATCTGAGATTAATTTGTCTCAAACTAAAGTCAACTTTGACTGAAGAAATTTCTCCGATTAAGTTAGATGATCCAAGTTCAGTTATTTATTTTCTGTTTGAAATATACGACAGGACAGATTGTGAAATAAAATATCCATTATTATTAATATTAATAGATATGTTAGTTACATTTATATATATTTCATTTTTCAATTTCTTGCCTTAATACACAAACATTCTTATATTTTAAAGGCTCCATCGTGTTCAGCAGCATCAAATAACATAACCTATAATTATATTATGTTTATAACAACCATTAATTATTAATGATTGTGATAGATACATTCATAAATTTTCAATTTGTCGTTTTATAAAGCTTTATTATGTTTAGCAGTATCAAACACCATAACATGATAACAATTTGGAGAACAGTCAACCTTCTTCTTATTGTCCGCCATTATTTACATTGCACAAATAAACCAGTGTCTCCAACAGAGTGTACGGAAAGTCGCCAAAAAGTAGTTGTAAAGTCGCTAGATTTCTCATTATCAACAAAGAAAGATTAAATTTTGTCACTATGGGGTGCTAAAAAGTTCGCTAAACCCCTATTTAAGCAATACAAAAGTTAAAAGAAATTGTTATTGAAAAAGAGTTAAAGTCGCTAGATTGGCAACACTGAACAAACTTGTACAACATGGTCGGCGCATCACATATTTCACCTGTTTATGTGATGTTGCCAAATCCTTTTCACGTGAACTTAGAATGTATTTGAACCAAGGTAATTTGATCGCAGAAAAGTTTTATACAATAGAAGAAGAATCTGAACTCGGTTCACTTTTCGATCTTCGATCAAAGTTGAACTTTAGTCAGGGAGTTTTATACAATTGGGCCTTAGGAAGAGAAGAAAACTTGTGACCTGGTGTCGTACATTTACTGCTCACTTAACATTGTTGTCACCCAAAAATGACTTTCATTTGATCTCAAAGATCTGTCCCGGAGTAGCTACTGGGAACTTAAGGAACATCTGCTCGCTTGGAAAAGAAATACATAAGTATTCTCATTACAATAATTCATACAGAAAAAAAATCAAATCGACATAAACCAGTGTAAGTTTTCAATAAATTATCAAAAATCTTTGTGGAAACTGACTTATGTCATTTTCCCAAGCACTGCAGAATTAAATAATTATACATCTTGGTTACACAACTTTTAACACTGTATCACTTCGGAATATGTATGATAAGAACTTTCTTGTGTTAAATTTTAACGTACCTTGTTAACATGTTTCGACCTATTTTCGGTCATCTTCGGAACTGGTCGTTGTTGGTCTTGGCGCCTCTTGTTTCTTGTGTGGGTGCGTTCGTAGTGTAGAGTCAAAGAGTGTATATGTTTTGAAATTGAGTTGTGTGTTGAGAATATCGTTGGGGTGTGTTTTCGTGTGTCTGTATATTTCATATTGTTCTAGTGTGTTGAGTTTCTGGCTTTTTGGTTGGATGTGTAGTATTTCCATGTCTGTGTTGATGTCTCTGTGGGTGTGGTTAGCATTTGCGATGTGTTCTGCATATGTGGAGGTGTTTTATAATTTTGTTATGGCTGTGATGTGTTCTTTGTAACGTGTTTGAAACGATCTGCCTGTCTGTCCTATGTAGAAGTTGTTGCAGGTGTTACATTTGAGTTTGTATACGCCTGTGTGGTTGTATTTGTTTGTTTGTGTTGTTTGTGTGTTGAGGTGTTTTTTGTAGAGTGTTATTTGTTCTGTATGCGATGTTGTAATTTAATTTCTTGAATGAGGTTACAATTTTGTGTGTTTTTGTTTTCGTATATTAGCGGCCAGCCCCCTCCGTGCGTCGCCAGCCGGCGATCGGGGAATACTATGAAATGGTGACGGGAATGATGCAGATATATATGGGGAAACAAGAAAACCTCGAGAAAAAACTAAGTGTCACTATGTATTTTTCAATGAACAATCTCAGGCCTGACCGGGACTCGAACCTGGACCGCCTGCGGTACTCAAATACTCGTAGTCATAGTACAGTTATTATTGTAGGGATTTTTACGGCACTATTGAGACGCATTGTGTGAACACTAGACTGTGATAAAGCATCGAAAGTATTGGTTCAACATAATTGGCACTCCCGGGCGCTCCTTGACTGACGTCCCTCGTCCCCACCGCACCGCCAGATGGCTGCGGTGTGGGAGGCCCCGGGTGCGACCTCCGACGGCCCCGCTCCGGGCGTTAATCGGAGAGAGAAGTGTTGGAGGAGACATAACACGAGGAGGGGCGAGCACATTCATCCGAGACCCTGAACCCGCCGAGTTCACCTCTCATCTGACGTGACCATATCTCGTGCATTGCGGGATTAACACTCTCTCAGGGCAAGGGCGGTCTATGTCCAACGTAGACTGTCTGCATTGAGAGTTAGAGGTGGGGTAATCGGTTGCTTTTTAATCAAATAAAACTCACTAGATTATTTTCACAATTGAAAAAAAAATCGGTTCCGTTATTGATGAGACTATGCAATAATTATTTTCATCCATTTGTTTGTTTATTTATAAATCTTCTTAACTAGACTTGTAATGTTGGGGACCGATAGGATACATTACAGTTGTTTCAAGTTGACTATACGTTTTCAGTCAGTACTCTAGCATGTACTCTAGTGTACCTGCTGAATACTCCGTTCGCCAGTCACTACCGTAGCATGCATAAACCTACTTACTTAATTTTAAGGAACCCGGAGGTTCATTGCCGCCCTCACATAGCCCGCCATTGGTCCCTATCCTGAGCAAGATTAATCCAGTCTCTACCATCATATCCCACCTCCCTCAAATCCATTTTAATATTATCTTCCCATCTACGTCTCGGCCTCCCAAAGGCCTTTTTCCCTCCGGCCTCCCAATTAACACTCTATATGCATTTCTGGATTCGCCCATGCGTGCTACATGCCCTGCCCACTTCAAACGTCTGGATTTAATGTTCCTAAATATGTTAGGTGAAGAATACAATGCGTGCAGTTCTGTGTTGTGTAACTTTCTCCATTCTCCTGTAACTTCATCCCTCTTAGCCCCAAATATTTTCCTAAGCACTTTATTCTCAAACACCCTTAACCTATGTTCCTCTCTCAAAGTGAGAGTCCAAGTTTCACAACCATAAAGAACAACCGGTAATATAACTGTTTTATAAATTATAACTTTCAGATTTTTTGACAATACACTGGATGATAAAAGCTTCTCAACCGGATAATAACAGGCATTTCCCATATTTATTGTGTGTTTAATTTCCTCCCGAATAAAAGAGTGTACCTGCTGAATAATAATAATGCCGACGGTTAAAAGTTCTCAGGCGCATATTTTGCAGTGGAATTTGGTGAGTGATTTGAAGTGAATGACGGGAACATTACATTCATGTAAATTATGTAATAGGCCTACAAACATACGAGGTGACAAGCGATATTATATACAGAGACAATGTAGCACGAGAAAAGAAAGGAGGAGATTCAAACGCAAGAATAATAAATGATAATTCTTTTGCATGTAAAGAAGGGTAGGCCTAAGTAAAAATAAAATTTTGTAATGCTATGTAGCGTATATTTACTTTTAGAGCTGTCCAGATTTGTTTATGTTCACCTTGTTATTCGCGTAATCGATCGTAGAACCAAGTCAATGTCCTCGTACTAGTTCACGTCCCCGGCCTATGTACCATGCTGCAGTCAACTTGCATAATCGGTCCCTAACATTACAAGCCTATTCATAGCAGTCTGGTCCGTACCTTGGCGTCGTGGTCTGAAGCATTCTGCTTAGGACTCGCGTTACAGAATACGCGCTGGTTCGAGTCTTCGTGGTGAAATAAATTTTGTGATGAAATTTCGCCCAGTGTATGGGACCGGTGCCCACCCACCATCGTGATGCACTTGGGGAGCTACGATAGGTAGCGAATTCCTATTACGAAAACCAGCTATAACGGCTGGGTGCATCATCGTGCTAACTATAGGTATGTTACCTCCATTCCGGTTGGATGATCGTCCACCTCTGCTTCGGCATGTGATGTGAGGCCAGCAGTCGGCTGGTCGGTCTGGGCCCTTGCGACACGGATTATTAGTATTATTATCATCATCATCATCATGATCACCATAACAATGTAAATGTCAGCAGCCTTGACTATGTGGACAGCATATTAGCTTCCTAACTAAGCGGCCAATCATTCGATTCCCAGAGTGGACATTTGAAGAGATTCAAGGCTGGTTCACAATAAACCGGGAATGGAAACGACAACGAAAACGAGAACGGAAATATTGTTAAAATAAATGTATTTAAATGTGAGCATTCACAATTAACTATTGCGAATGCTCACATTTAAATACGTTTATTTTAACATTATTTCCGTTCTCGTTCTCGTTGTCGTTTCCGTTCCCGGTTTATTGTGAACCAGCCTTTATCTGTCTTCCATTCACGTCAGGGGATGTGTGTACCTGTGTCCTTTGTCGGTAAAAGTATCTCTCATATACGCTATAAAGGGCATGAAGGTAGATCCCCATGTTTTTTTGAGCTCGGCACTAGAAATAGGTGATGTGTTCGGTACCACGTTCCGATCGCCTTTTACTTCCGGGAAAGACCTGATACTCAATTTGATAGGAGGTTAAATGAATTTTGCGGCCGTTGTGGAAGTTTTGTCAACAAGAAAATCCCGTCACCATCCGGCATTGAACTCATGACCTTCAATTCTTGCTAAGTACTGTCTTGAATTGTGTTCCGTAGCGTCTGACCACACAATCAGGAGAGGTCCACTTTGTCATATTGTCTAGTGTTGTCATAGATACAGAGATGTGATTGCAGATGTGCATAAGGCCTTCCGAATCCACGAGCATAACTTTGTGTCTATATAAATTTTCACGAGCCGAGCCACAAGTTCACAAGCCTGAACAAGAGCGTTCACTTGAAATGATTGTGCTCCGGGGATAATGGCGTCCCTTGAGTCCTTGTTGCTCTCCTTTTCGTATCTCGCGCAGCACGGGCTGTTCTCTGGAAAGGTTGGCTGATATATTATTTAACGACACCTCGCCTGGTACCAAGGCTATCGAGCGCGATACCTCCATGATAAGTGGGATCGGCTGCGCGCATCGTCTTCCGGCGATGATCGCGCGACCTCTGCTACAGTGGTACAACCGGCTCCGATACCAAGGCCACCATTCCTCGATAAGAGGGAAGTCTATTGATTGCAAGTAACAAGCATCAACGTTGTCTCATCTCATGAGCTGACTGATTTGTGCGGCTGTTTCACAGATTAATAAATAATTCATCACACCTCTGTTCCATGCGTGCCATACATACGATGATGTTTGAAGATGATTTTAGAAATAATGCAATATAATGCAGTGCACTTTAAGTATGTATGTATGTATGTATGTATGTATGTATGTATGTATGTATGTATGTATGTATGTATGTATGTATGTATGTATGTATGTATGTATGGGCTATTCCATGTTAAAAAACCTCACTTTTTTATACTCTAATTTTTTCCCTATTTATACAAGATGCTGAGGAGAGTG
This sequence comes from Periplaneta americana, assembly GCA_025594305.2. Taxonomy (NCBI): domain Eukaryota; kingdom Metazoa; phylum Arthropoda; class Insecta; order Blattodea; family Blattidae; genus Periplaneta; species Periplaneta americana. The sequence goes on from JAJSOF020000005.1 coordinate 196,103,003, forward strand.
CATTTTCAAAAATATACTATCGAAAGTCAAACGGTTTTCGTATTGTTGAGCGACAAATTTAGCGTATTTTATAAAAACAAGACTATTTCAGCGCTCAGAACTCTGGAATCATTTACTGCAGAATATTGAACGAGAGCTTATTTTGAAGCTGATATTTGGTAGGTTATGTTAAGAAGTAATACTTATTTTTATTGTACACAGAGAGACAGATAATCTGATTTTATTTACTTTTATGCTTTTTGCTAATTTTTTAAAATGTAAAAAAATATTGAGAAAAAACCTTCTATTATTAAGAGGGATTCGGCATTGTTTGCTTAGTGGTAAGGCAATAAGTTTCGAGGGTATTAAATAGATTATTTTCACACGCCTGACTTGAACGGCGCAGTACCGCATGCACTGGCCGAAGATAAGCGAGCGTTGGGCGTCATTTTATTCCTGTGTTTATGAAAACTTGTGATAAAACTAGCCCAGCTATGCGCTACTAGATGAAACATCACGTGTTTGTCTCCTGGCCTTGCTTGGCTCGGCTAGCCCCCGCCTCACAGTCAGCTGGTCAGTTCACGCGCGTACTATTTATTTTCTTTATTTCTTATCATCATACCATCAGTAAAAAATGTGTTTATTTGTACTTTCAATGCGGAATCTAACTATGTATTTTTTAAATATTTTTTCCTAGCCAAATGCGTCTTAATGAGGAAAAATCTAAATTTCTCCATTTCCATTAAAAGTAAGAAATTCTGTTTATATGGCAATATAAACTTTAATTTCTCAGAATCAAAATAAACCATGATTTTGATCATTGGGTGAAAGGGTTTCGGAGCACAACAGTTTAAAGTTGCTAATTTTATGAAAATACGATAAATTTAAATATTTTTAATTTAAACACTATGAAGTTCTGATGCCTCAAACTTTGCACAAAGCATTGTATCACAGTTGTCAACGGACAGAAAAAGTTTCATTGTATTTAAAAGTTGCAAGGTCAATTTTCTCTATATTTCGGTCGATTTGAGATGGAATAGCTCGTATGTATATATGTATGTATGTATGTAATGCAACACAATTTAAGTATATACAGTATGTATATAATACGTGCGTGTGTTTAGTCAATAGTCCGAAGACTGGTTGAGACCTCGGTGCGGAGTATAAAGGGAGTAAGTAAAAAATTTGCGGTTTTGAATTCAGACCTCTGTGTCATTACAAAAGATGGTTGTAAGTAACCAAAAATTTAAATGTCATTTTGGTATTTTAATGACGGTTTAGCCGAAAAAATAATTGTGTCTGAAGTCTGACTCTCATGTATGGTAAAACTGTTGGATGTCGAGACGTATGAGTGGTAAGATATCAACGCGAAGAACAAGCCGAAAAAAAAATATTCCTGTGTCATTTCTTCGAAGAACGCTTCATTTGTGTAATAACATACGGAATTAACTGATTAAAGCCACCGGCGTGGCTCAGTCGGTTAAGGCGCTTGCCTGCCGGTCTGAAGTTGCACTCGGGTGCGGGTTCGATCCCCGCTTGGGCTGATTACCTGGTTGGTTTTTTTCAGAAGTTTTCCCCAACTGTAAGATGAATGCCAGGTAATCTATGAGGAATCCTCGGCCTCATTTCGCCAAATATCATCTCGCTATCACCAATCTCATCGACGCTAAATAACCTCGTAGTTGATACAGCGTCGTTAAATAACCAACTAAAAAAATAACTAATTAAGTTTCCATTACAATGTAAATACATTTTTTTTTCCAAAACAATGGCAATATTTGTCCTTTAGCTTGTGGTATTGTGCATGTCACTTGAAAAATTTCTCATTTCGTAAACTGCTGGATACAGGAAGTAGCCCAGTTCTTTCATAAAAATGGACTTAACGCGTTTTGGGCCACACTTTTCAATTACAGACGTATCGATATATAGGTAGATAAATAACATACGAATATTAGAAAGATGGATGAAATCGATATGTATTGATGGATAGGGAGATGGATACCGGACTGGAGTGGCAACCAGCTTTTTGCATTCCTGTACCTGAATTAAGAACGTGTGGTTGATACGTTCCCACTGTCCGATCCTGGTAGCCTCGGAGCATGTGGAGCGCTTAATTAGAAACGCATTGTTGGATTGGGAAGCGAATAAACATCCATATGATTGGCACCTGACGGATCCTAATTCATGAGTAATGAGTGCCTGCCCAGCCGTCCGCCTTGACCTTCCAGCGTGATCGCAGCCGGTAGCAGCCCGCCCCGGGACGTGACCCTCTGCGGCTATACCGCGTGCTTCAGAAACCCCCACATTATGAATCAGTGCTATGAGGAAGGAAATGTAAAATTCGTACAGTTTTTGCATTAAAAATGTTTGCCTCTTCACATCTCCATTTTGCTTCCAACTCGTCGTTATCTTATGCAACGTCGAGTGGTGTGTGATTGAGATCTGTATCATGTGTAATGATATTCATATTTATTATTATCATGCGACTTTTATACAGGGTGTATCACGACGTTTTCCCCCCGGTTTATTGAGGTGATTCCTGGTGTTATTTGGTTCTGGTGCGGTTCTGGGAATGGAACCTGTAATTATGTAATTAGTTCAGAAATGTCTTAGATAAATCTCAATAAGCAGTTATAATTGCAACATTTTTACTACCCATTCACAGATAAATATTAAAATTTCATTATTCAAGTGTTTCATTGAAAATCAAGAATGCATTAAGCCACGAAAGATGAGAACTGCATATAAGCAATAATATTAAAGAAAGTCAAAATCTTTTCCCTATAGCTCAGAAGTTCTAGAATCAGAAAAATTATTATTTACATGTTGGAGAGGTCTCTTTCTTAACCGAAAAATCCGGTTGTTTCCAACATTTGTATACTCTGGTGGTAAGTCTATGTATTATTAATAGAAGAAAAGTGGTCTCGCTAGCTGATAAAGTCGCCGGACACGCAGAACTGCCAACCCTACTGCTTATAATGCATACTGTAAGCAAAGGTGGGAGCCATAGCCTCCCGCTATCCTATGGGTCTCGATGGTATGTAATAGGGAAAATTATATTTTTGTATTTATTCGTTGAAATATATGTAATGGAACTTATTTGAAGCCAAGAATGCGATTTTCGTGATTTTTTGAATTGCCACATAAAGCAGCAAAAACATCATAGTTGGTATCAAAGGGTCATCCAGACTGTAGTGAGCTTCAAACACTTGGACACGTGCTTGGACAATGCCCTAAAAGCGAGCTGCTGATCATCGTGTACGACATGCTTTGGCGACATCGTTAAAAACTTTAAATTGGGAGATTCATGAGGAAGTACATTGTGTATCATCAGATGGTCCTTTCAGACGGGCAGACATTATTGCTATTAATGGACGATTAAAACGGGCTCTTTTTCTTCACCCTACTATCAGATTCGAAAGAAACCTAAATCAGGCCACCGAAGTTGATATTGAGAAGAAGTCTATATATTGTGACAGCGACGTGAGATCCGAACTCACGACCAGGGTCCCGCAAGAGAGCAGATCGTGCGGGCTCCACGGAGCATTGAGGGACGGCGCGCGGCGGAGAGAAGAGAGGGGAAAGGGGCCAACGCGACGAGGGGAGAGTGCGTGCGCAGCTGCTACGTGCGGAGTTAAGGGGGGACGGACCCTCCCGAATCTTCTAGAGAAGTCCGTCCGAAGTGGAGATAGCCAGATAATTCGAGAAGTCGTACTTTCCAGAAACTGTGGTGTGAGTATGAATTACGCGCGCAAGTGAACGCGAGGCAGTTTTCAGTTATTCAGTCAGTGAGTAAGCCAGAGCAAGCAAGCCAGTCTTGTGTACCGGAGTTCGACTCGAGTGTGCGTCCGCAACTGTGTCAGCATCCGAAGGCCTGAGTTCGAGTGCTGTGGACCGCAGTTGGAGGGACCTGAGTTCGAGTGCAGTGGACCGCAGTTGGAGGGATCTGAGTTCGAGTACAGTGAACTGTCTCTGGAGGTCTGTGGTTCGAGATACTGTGAACTCGAGTGACTGAGCTAGAAGAACTGTGAACTGAGAACTGATAGTTCTGATTTGTAAATAGTGCTTTGTAAATATTAGTTAAGATTAACAGTTCATTGTTGTTCGTAATAGTCCAAGTAAATTGTCATTGCCGGCAATAACGAATACTGTGTTGAGTGAAAATCCTATTGTTGACGAGAGCGTTTAAGGTGAATTGTAGAAAGGAATTATTGTTGGAAGAATAAAATCCTATTGTTGAGTTGAAATAAAATTTACAATATGAACCTTGTTTGCCGTATCTTTCTCAAAAATACAACGTCCCTCTTAAACAATGGTCTGTCGTTGGTTTGCTGTTTGGCAGTAGAGGTTTTATTACAAAATTCACATGGAATTATCTTAAGAAACGTCACATTCCTTTTGATTATGTAGTTTCTATTCTTAAGGATTCCTTCAAATATTACATCATCATCTCTATTTCAATTAATCCACTTATATTATTTGCCTTCAACAATTAACTTTCTTTTTTCTTTAATATTTCAAATCACATTATACTGTACATGTTTATTGTATTCAGGACCCTTGTGGTCACTCAAATTCTTTGAGTTTAATTTATATTTTCTAAGGAAAATTAAATTCCTACAGAATTACTAATACTTTTCATTGAGTTTTAATTGCAATTTTATGGCTTCCTTCATGTAGATTTTGTCTGCATGTTTTCCGCTGAATTGTTACATTAATACCAGTTTGCATTATGGTCTCAAGAGGCCAAAGGAAAGCTCTGGAACATGCGTTATACCAGCAGTGAGTGAAGACGAAGATGGACTGTCTGGCCGCATGTCAAACAGCGGGTCGTGTCATGGTCAGCAAGATGTGACCGAAAAGAGAGGCACGATGCGGGCATTGGTCTGCAGCCTCATCAGCACTTGCAGATTCGTAATTTGTGTATGTACGCTGTGTGTGGTAAATTCGTTGTGTTCCATTCTTGTTAACTACTACTATTTTTTGTATGTACACACAAAGATGTTTCAATTGAGAAGTGCGAGATTTGTTACACTAAAGGGATTAACTTGACAGATTTTGCGTAGCTTTCCTTAGAGCCGATTGTATAAACCATTTAATCTTAGATCAGAGGTTAAATTGATCCTCGTTCTAGCTGAACTTGGAATTTTGTGTTGTACAAAGTCTAATCTGAGATTAATTTCTCTTACACCAAAGTCAAACTTTTTGATTGAAGAAATTTCTCCGATTAAGTTAGATGATCCAAGTTCAGTTATTTCTTTTCTGTTTGAAATATACCCTATGAGTGGCAGATTGTGCAAAAAGAATAACCATTATTATTAATATTAATACATATGGTATATATATGTTTTCAATTTTTTGCCTTAATACACAAACGTTCTTATATTTTATAAGGCTTTATCGTGTTCAGCAGTATCAAATAACATAACCTATAATTATATTATGTTTATAACCATTAATTATTAATGGATATGATAGGTACATTCATAAATTTTAAATTAACTGTATTACTAAATGAAAATTGTCGTTTTATAAAGCTTTATTATGTTTAGCAGTATCAAGCACCATAACATGATAACAATTTGTAAAACGGTCAATCTTCTTCTTATTGTTCGCTATTATTTACAATGCACGAAACAAACCAGTGTCTCCAACAGAGTGTACGGAAAGTCGCCAAAAAGTAATTGGGAAGTCGCTAGATTTCCATTATCAACAAAGAAAAATTAAATTTTGTCACTATGGGGTGTTAAAAAGGTCGCTAAATCTCTATTTAAGCAATATAAAAGTTAAAAGAAATTGTCGTCGAAAAAGAGTTAAAGTCGCTAAATTGGCGACACTGAACAATCCTGTACAACATGCCCCGCGTCACATACTTCATCTGTTTATGCGATGTTGCCAAATCCTTTTCACGTGAACTTAGATTGCATTTGAAGCAAGGTAATTTGATCGCGGAAAAGTTTTATACAATAGAAGAAGTGTCTGAACTCTGTTCACTTTTCGATCTTCGATCAAAGTTGATCTTTAGTCAGGGAGTTTTATACAATTGGGCATTAGAAGGCAATTGATGAACTCAGGCAATTAACCTTAGATTAAGACATCAAATTAATCTTGAGTTAAACTTAACTGCAAAAATTTGGCTGTATTAATTCGAACTTTAGATCATTTTGTTTTAAATTTAAGTTAAATATAACTGACGAATCTTTTTAAGTTAATCATATTAACTGAAGTTTACAGAAAATATTTCCGAAAGAAAAGAGAATTTTTTTCCTTGTAAGTAACATGGTGAGTGAAATTTATTTTCATTGTATTTAGGCAGGCTCTTGTTAATTTTTAAGTTTCGTGTGTGGTGAAATTATATTCTCTCTAGGTTAAGCTAAATTACAAATTAGTACATTTATTTCCAGATTCTTATTATTCTGATATCTCACTCACGATAGAATTGAATTTCGCCGCGTTCCTCCTGTTTTCCTTGAGCGAGGATATCCATTCATTGAGCTCGACAAATAATTTACAATGCGATTTCGGTTACCAAATTTGTAGTGGAAGAACTTGAACAAAGATTAAGTCGTCAGTTATAACCATAAACAAAACGAAATCATCCTCTAAATTCATTGTTCATGATTCTCCTTACACGTATTGAAACGCATATTCAGGAGGATGTGATGGTTATGTTTCCTCTATCATTGGCAAAACAGTTGAAAATCAACGGATGTCGTCCATGGTTCGCAATGTTGTCACATATTTTACTGTAAATATCAGTTATTATTAAACATAGTTTCATCCCGGGCCGTGGCGTCGCGGTCTAAGGCATCCTGCCTGGGACTTGCGTTACGGAATGCGCGCTGGTTCGAGTCCTCGTGGGGGAAGAAATTTTCTCATGAAATTTCAGCCAGTGTATGGGACCGTGCTCACCCAGCATCGTGATGCATTTGGGGAGCTACGATAGGTAGCGAAATCCGGTTGCGAATACCAGCTATAAGGGCTGGATGCTAACCACACGATACCTCCATTCTGGTTGGATGATCGTCCACCTCTGCTTCAGCATGTGGGCGTGAGGTCAGCAGCCGGCAGGTCGGTCTAGGCCCTTCACGGGCTGTAGCACCACGGATTATTATTAAACATAGTTTCATGTTCATAAATTAATTTTATGCTCGACCATGCCGAAATGTAGTAATTATTAGTAGCGATTATTATTAAACATAGTTTCATGTTCATAAATTAATTTTATGCTCGACCATGCCGAAATGTAGTAATTATTTCATATATTTTTAGGATGTCATCCTCTAAATTCATTGTTCATGTATTGAAACACCTGGTAACAGCCCTTTAATGGACCTCATTAGAGTACACCTATTCATTAAAGTTCAGGTGTTCCATCAATCAGAAAATACCATTGTAGCAATATGAGAGCGCAAGTATCGATTATTCTCGGATATGCAATCGAAAGACAACTAGTTCTGTTACTATAATATATAATAAGCGTTAATTGTAAATAATTTTCAAATAAATTCAATTTGTCATCTCGTTTTTCAATGTCTAATTTAATTTCAAGGTTATATCAAGATTAATGTTTATTTTACTCTCTAGATTATATCAAGGTCAATGTCGACATTTGTTTCTCGGAAAAAATGAATACTTTCGCTTCTGCGCACATCTCACAACTTACGAGGTATTGCATATGGTCAGTTCCGCTCTTCAGTCAGATAAGAATAATATGAATACTTGTGAATAATTTCAAGTTAGAAATACGGTCGAGCATAAAAAGTCGTATGAAACTTGACTGTAATGGTAATTAAGACGCTCGTATGAAAATTATGAATCTCGCTTGCGCTCGTTTCATAAACATACTCGCGTCTTAATTACTACCATTATAGTAGGCTCGTTGCATAATGTACTATTATACTTTTGTACAAACAGGGCCTAAAAGGCCTTTTAGCTACCGGCGTAGCTCACTCGGCTGAGGCGCTTGCTTGCCTGCCGATCCGAAGTTGCGCTCAGGCGTGGATTCGGTCCCGTTTGGGCTGATTTCCTGTTTGGGTTTTCTCCGAGGTTTTCCCCAACCGTAAAGCGAATATCAGGTAATCTGTAGCGAATCCTCGGCCTCGTCTTGCCAAATGCTATCTCGCTATCACCATTCCCATCGACTCTAAATAAGTTAGTAGTTGATACAGCGTCGTTAAAGAACGAAATAAAAAAAGGTATTTTGAAGAAGATTAATCCCTTTCCCGTCATTGACTAACATATACTCCAAGCATTGAAATCGTAGGAATTGTGCAAGTCTGTGTCTCAGTCGAAATCGTTCGATTAGGAAAATGCTTTCCACCTTCACGAGCTAGCAGGCGCGGACAACCAGCTCAGTGCAACACGTGCTGTGCAGCCTGCGCTCTGCCGAGTCATCCGGGATAAATGCGTTACGCACGCAGCGAGAGCTGGTCAAGGACAGACGTGCTGCATCAGCTGCTGCAAGCAAACGCCCGCCGATCACATGTGAGAAGGCAACCCGCACGGCATACAGCGGAGGAGAGGAGAGAGAAAGTCTTGTGTGTACTGGCAAGAGGTTGGGTGCGATTAAACATTGCAATAATAGGCACGGAGCAGACTGGACATATTATTTCACGTTTTATAAGCCTGTATGAAGTTACTGACCAGAACATTGTACGAAATGGAAAATAATATAAAAATTTAAAATTTATCCTTTCAAACAGTGGAAAAATTCAAATATCTTGGAGCAACAGTAACAGATATAAATGACACTCGGGAGGAATTTAAACGCAGAATAAATATGGGAAATGCCTGTTATTATTCGGTTGAGAAGCTTTTGTCATCTAGTCTGCTATCAAAAAATCTGAAACTTAGAATTTATAAAACAGTTATATTACCGGTTCTTCTGTATGGTTGTGAAACTTTGACTCTCACTTTGAGAGAGAAACAGAGGCTAAAGGTGTTTGAGAATAAGGTTCTTATGAAAATATTTGGGGCTAAGAGGGATGACGTTGCAGGAGAATGGAGAAAGTTACACAACGCAGAACTGCTCGCATTGTATTCTTCACCTGACATAATTAGAGACATTAAATCCAGACGTTTGAGATGGGCAGGGCATGTAGCACGTATGGGCGGATCCAGAAATGCATATACAGTAGAGTGTTAGTTGGGAGGCCGGAGGGAAAAAGACCTTTGGGGAGGCCGAGACGTAGATGGAAGGATAATATTAAAATGGTTTTGAGGGAGGTGGGATATGATGGTAGGGACAGGATTAATCTTGCACAGGATAGGGACCAATGGCGAACTTATGTAAGGGTAGCAATGAACCTCCGGATTCCTTAAAAGTCATAAATAAATAAGTAAGTAATTGTGAAGTTTCTAACTTATCTAATGTAGCGCAAAATCTCCGAAATCTGCAGTCGGCGGAATAGCCTCTACGATCAGAAGGTTCCCAAATCCTGTACCGTTATTGTCATAACTAGAGTCCTGCTTTGGACACTAGAGTTTCCAAGGAATCAGCTTTTGGCTTGGCTTCGCTTGGCTTTTACGAGAGCTGCAACCGGGTCGGGTCCTTATTTAGGCACGGCTTGGCCCATTGTGCATCCTTGGATGCGATAATTAACCAAGTTCTTCGACAGGTAGCGGGGTTGGTGTTAGTGATTCCGACGTTGATAGGTGGGCCATCCTTCCTCAGCCCCTAATAGAGCCAGGTCCCGTCCGCATACGGGTACCCTGATGAGTGCCAGGGACCCGGAGTCCCAAGCTCTTCGTGTATCACCATCGGAATCGGGAACACCCCGAGAAAAATCCTCTGCAACAAATTCCATCACGACATAGCCGGGAGTCGAACCCGGGCCGCATGGATGGAATGCCAGCGCGTTAGCACTGTAGTCTCAGACGCGGCGCCAATTAATCCACTTCAGTGTAGGTATGTAAGGCGTTAGCTCGGCGTCATCCAATCCTACTTATGCAGTTTTATGTCTGCTGTTCGGTGAACATGCGAAAACAAAACAAAGCCAGGCGCTTGGAGGTTTGCTGTAATAGAAGAATTTGGGAGCGAGGACTTCATTAAGAAAGAAGAAAATTTTACCAAAAAGGAGGAGAAATTTATCATTTGGAACACTTAAAACGTTTATATTAATTCATTGCAATGTGTAGCGACCCATAAAACTCAAAGTAAATAGGGTAAGGTTGCCTATATCGCACCACTTTAGCATTTATAATTTTTATTGAACAATGCAGTTTTTATTTTCTGCATTCCTTTAAAGAGATACATTCCCAGAACATTCACCTTTCATGTAAAAAAGAATCCTTGAATTTGATTCAATATTTTTTAATTAAAATTACATTTTCGTAACACTTGTCAGTGGTGCCATTTAGGCAACTAGTATCCTAAATAGCACCTGCGGTTTCTTAAATCGCACCTCTTTATCTGCAGGTAACAGGATGAAGGAAAGCTTTAAATATTGAACATATTGAAGAGTATTTGAATGAATAATGTAATACATGCAAATTACAAGTTTATTGAAATTAATGAAAGAGAGTAACGCATTTTCAAATGAAATTGACAAAATAGAGCGTAAATTACGTAACATTTAAACTTTCTGAATGCGTTTTTTGTTGTTACACATTTGCCATGTGCTTCACCAGGTATTCAGACTGTAAACTGCGTCACCTGTTCTCCATGATTACCTCGAAGCCACCTAAGAACTGCTTCATGATATAGCTGTCTGAATTGATTTTAAGAAAGAAACATCTAAAGGCTGGGCCTATGAGTATTATGACGGGGAAGCTGAAATAGGAACATACCATTTTCCCGAGATAATCTAGCTTCTAAATTTTTGGAATGGGTCGTATAGGTGGATATACAGAAGCAGCACTTTTTTCTATGGCAGGTTTGAGTGGCAAATAAAATGATTGAGCTATTCGACAAATAGTTCACTGTTGATGTAACCTGACTCAGAGCAAACAAATAACGATCCTGGAGGAGCACCAGCTGATAATGAAGGACGCACTGTTTGACGTTTAAAAATTATCATGGGTGTCAGAGAATACCTGGTACGATGAACAACACACACTTGTTGTATTAATGCCCTTTTCACCACTTGATATTGCACCCACCTGATGCATTCCTAGTTCAGTCAAATTTTTTGGGGACTTCTTTTGTACGGTTAGAATTGCTACAGTTGCTCATATCGCACCGGTGCGAATTAGGCACCTACAAAGTGGTGCGAATTGAGAAACTACGCCATAAGTTATTATTTCCTTCATTCTAGCCTATAATCACCACATGTTCGAAAATCCTACTAAGTTAAATGTTCTTTAATATCTCTTTAAACGAATAACATCTTAAGATTATGGATTCCTTTGCATACAAATCCGTTATTTAGTTACAAAATGTTAGCTAAATATACATCCACCTTAGCGATTATATAGATACACTATCACCACGCTGCTGACACAAAGAAGTGGCAGAAATCAAGTGACATGGTGGAAGTTCATATGGTAGATTGTAACAATACCACTAGATGCCACACTACTACAGTAATTTGTTTTAAACTAGGAGTGGTGCCATTTATGCTACTCTACCTTATTAATTTGTTTTACTTTAAGTTTGTACTGACAGTGAGATGTTTTTTTTATTATTAATTCCAACCTTTAATTAGATCTGAAGTATCTTGATGCGTTTTTACTTATTGTAAAAATCAGTGATAGTTAAAACCCAGGAGCCAGGTAGTGATTGCAGCTAAAATTTTTACCCATGACTAGTATCTAAACTAATCTTTCTTTCACCGTCCTTAGCAAACTAAACAATGACTTTATTTACAGCAGTGAATTAAAACTTGTTTAATCACTCTGTCCGTGACAACCAAAATATTGGCAACCATAAAATCCATACTCGTTTGACAGTTTTCCAACCTCCTATTGTAATCCCTTATTTACACGCTAATCCCTTATTCATCTGTCGTAAAAAATCTTGGCTTCTTTTTTGATAATAATCTAAGTTGGAATTTTCAAGTTAAAGAAACGATAAAAAAAATCTGTTCCTCCATTCACTGTTTGAGTCGCTTGAGAAACTTCTTGCCCCAGCAACTAAAACTTACCCTAGTGCAAACCCTAGTAACGCCGCACTTCGATTATTGTGACGTTTTGTTAAGTGACCTAAGTTCTGAATTGTCAGTCAAGTTACAGCGAGCTCAGAATATGTGCGTCAGATACGTGTGCAACATCCGACGGTATGATCACATATCACCATCCTTCGCAAGTCTCTCGTGGCTCCGACTTAAAGAACGTAGAACTTTACACTCTTTGTCTTTACTCTTTCGAATTCTGCACACTTCAACACAAATTACCTTTCGTCTCGTTTCTCTTATCTATACTCTAACCACGACGTAAATACCAGATCACTTATCTGTGGCACGCTAAGTATACCTCTTCATAGAACATCTTGTTATTCATCATCTTTTACAATATCCACCTCGCGTCAATGGAATTCCTTGTCACAAAGTATTAGGGGCTGCAAGACAATAAACACCTTTAAGAACAGCTTAAAAGATAACCTTATTAGCATTTCACTCCAATCATACTGATTTAAACTATCACTGACTACATTGTTACTTTTTTTCTTTAGACATCATCCTGATTGTGCTATATTTTAATTGTCTCGTAATAATCTCTTTCTATTACCTAATATTATTTGAAATATATTAACATTCTATGTATTTTAGTTTAATTCTGCTACACAGTTTATTTCAGTGTTTAATTAATAGTTCATAGTATTTTGTTGTTTAATTTGTAAATAACTTTTGTATACATGTAACTCTCATCTAAATCAAATTGTTGGATTCTTTGTAAGTTCATGCATATGTATATACACTTTTTGCTGGTTGAGTGGAAGAGAAGGCCTTACGGCCTTAACTCTGCCAGCTAAAATAAATCATTATTATTATTATTATTATTATTATTATTATTATTGTAATATGAAATGTTACGATACTCATATGTAAATGACTATTAAATTAATCTGATATGAAGATTAATTAGTCGTGGTTTCTTTCTCGATTTATTTGTGATAGACAAGCATAAAAAGTACGGGATCCTTGACGTATTGAAAATTACGACTTAGATGAAGGGACCCGTAGAATTCCCTAAACATCAGGGAAATTAAATCTCAACACACTGTTGAAATCCTGAACTTCTTCACAAGGGCTGGCAGGCGGGATACCTCCAGGAACTCCGCCATTACAATTTCTTTGACTCCAGGTCCATCCTGAAGGACTTGCCAGTTGATCCGGTATTGATTGCGGCTGATATATCGCCGCGCGGACTTGGGACGGCATTGCAGCCTGACAGTATCGGCTTCCCCACAACATGGCCGCTAATTTGTCAGGTTTTTGTGCCGCAGGACGGCAGGACTGCGATGCGCGCGCGAGTCGTCGACCTTAATCCCAGGCCGGTGGGAGCCGGGCGATCATTTCCTGGTATCTTACTCGACGGCCTTAATGACTGTGCCATCATCTTCTACAGGGGGTTCGTAAATATGTCATTCGAAGTGACATTCGGGGAAAAGTTTTCCCCTGTCCTTTTGTTCTATAAAACTCCTTGATTTGCTGTTCCGGTAGAGAGCGCTATGCTTTCATCACTGTTAAATTGCGATTAAACCGATAGCTTATGCTTAGCTTTATTCAGGAGCGATATTGATGTAGATCTATTGATCTATTGAAGTCTATTAAAAATACTTGTTTGTTAACATTCCTGACTGTTCGAGAACGAGTTTATCGATGAAATTTGATTAAAAATGTACTTCACAGCAACAGTGGACAGTAGTTTTTAATATCGGTTCCCTCAGAGAGGTTATCTTCTTTCGTACTTTCCTCTGTAATGGAGTAAATGTGTAGCTCCGAAACGTTGGATGTATTTATGCCTGTGACAGGATGCAAGTGGAACATCGTAGCCTACCATACTGAACGTCGTGAAAGATACAGATCATTCTTTACTTCAATAATTTAGCAAGTTCCATAAAAAGACTAACAATAGGGCCAAATACTTGGGTATAGAAAGCATGGTGCACTGAACTTCACATTTTTCTAATGGCATCCGTGAACTCAAAATCTGTAAAAGATCGCAACAAAAATAATAAAAAATGAAAAATTATATATTATATAATAATAGTAATAATAATAATAATAATAATAATAATAATAATAATACAATTATGAATATTGACGACTTACAGTTGCCACAAATGGCATAAGACGACTTAGAAATTGCTAAAATAATGTGTGTATCTATGTATGTATAAATTGAAAATAAATTGTGAATTATGAAAAAAAAAACACACCAAAACTAATTGAGTTACTGAAAATACCAAATGAGAGTAATGACGTTGAAGCTAAACGTTTAACTGAACAGTTTTGCAAGGCGAATATCAAGATTAGATTTGTTAAAGTGACTGGAAGTATCATTTTTCCAGTACCCCGTTACCCTCATGTTATCTTGTATGAAAGAGAATAGGGTCTGTAGCTAATCGAGGAACTGTCAACAACATGTGATCTTACAGCAGCCGCGGCGAAAATGCGACTCACGAGCACATTGTGGCTCGCAGTGCTTTTCTCTCGCTTCCTACCTACAACCCCCACCCTCTTACTCACTGGAGTCAAACTCCGTTCTATTTGTATTTGTCTCGGACCTGCGAGTGGCGTATCGTTGCAATAGCTCTCTCGAAACCATGTACCTCTATAAAAAACAAAAGTTTCAAGTAGGATGGGAGGATGCATTCTTTTGCTTACAATATGATGAAAATATTAAATGTATGATTTGTTCACAAATATTACTAGGAAAACGGTTGTATAACATAAAACGGCATTATAAGTTTACTACATGTTACTGATGAAACATTAAAAGGTTAAGTGTTATTATTATTATTATTATTATTATTATTATTATTATTATTATTATTATTATTATCATTATCATCTCTGTACGTCGATTCTTTTACAGCAGATGTACGAATAATGCGGTTAGATTTTCAATTTAAACTGACAGATTTACAATGTGACGTTAAATGAAAGCTAGATGTAAGGACTTGACAGATATTGAACTTTTCAAATCTTTGGAAAAAAATAAATATTTTAAACTTCGTTCTTTCGCTTGCTCTGTTGAAGCCATGTTCGCTGTAACTTACGTTTGTGAAAAATTATTTTCAACAATGAAAATAGTAAAAATCAAATTTAGATCACGACTGACAGACAAATACCTTCGTGATCAACTACGATTGGCAGTAAGTGACATAATTCCTGATTTTGAAACTTTGTCGCAGAGACATTCTGAAGACAGTTAATTTTAGGTTATGATAATGTGTCCTATGTTTTCTTGTTCATTTCTTTTTTCGTTACACGTCCTAAACAACGTCCCCTTCGGTTGTCCGCCACCCTCCATAGGTGCTATGCACGTTGCAGCTTACACAGTGGCTCGGCGCACCATGGCCTTTTCGCCACGGCTGTCTTACATGATAAACTATCCAGTTTGGAACTGTTTGTAACGAAATCTTGACTTCGTGAGTCGTGTTTGCAAACACCCGGTGCCTCCACCGCATGTGGGCCGATGACTAATGCCAGCGAGAAGTGGGTGATCCTTGATCTGAAGCCTCCGTTATTGTTTGCAGACTTCCGGAATTGAAGTAGAATTGTCATACATGCGGCGAGGATAGAGAGATGCACTTCAACGCTGTGGCTTTGATCGTTGTTCAGCCAGGGTCAGGTGACGAGGCTAAGTGGTAATTAGCAGGTAGTTGTCAACTTTCCATTCCTACATGCAGTAAGTGTAAGAAATATAGTACTAAAACAACGTATTTTACTCTCAGGGATTAGAATTGTGTTCAATCTAGAAAACAAAAGATCATCTGCTTCGAGGTTATCGTAAATAATAATAATAATAATAATAATAATAATAATAATAATTTTAGGTAATTGTTAATTACAGGAACGCCACTTTTTACCTTTTTCAAAATCGCTGAAATAAACTATAAAATGAAAGTAGGCTATTCATTAGTACAAATAGATGTGATCACTTCGAGAGCTGTGGGCACATCCAACCCGCCCTAAATAGGTACTTATATACGAAAATCGTCGTCTGTAAATGAAGAATGCAGCCATATTTCGTTAATTTCATAGTGAGTTTCAGTGTCGCCAACATAGTAATAATCCTACACACCTAATAAAACCTAACCTAACCTTCCACCTGTAGCAACGTTCTTCACGTTTAGTATCATTTCGTTTGCATGTATTGGCAACTCAGCTACTCGTGTCGGGGAGCCATCTAGTGGAAGTAGATCGTACTGCCAGGAAGAAGAACAGTCTGCAATATTCGTTCAGTGGCCAGGTAATATACTCCATCTTGGCGTGCCCAAGCTTCACAGTTAATTAGTTTTATTTTCCCTGGCAGAGTTAAGGCCATCAGGCCTTCTCTTCCACTCAACCAGGATCAAATCACATACAGAAAAATACATACCGGTATACAAATAGTAACTTAAAAAAATAATAAACATAATAAAGTAAAAAAGAGAGATTGAATACATATACGCAATTAGTATTAACTTTAAAATAATAATAATAATAATAATAATAATAATAATAATAATAATAATAATATAAAAAAAAGAGACTGAATACACAATCACAAACAGGAAAATACATTCTAGTATACAAGTATTAACCTAACCTATATTTTTCATTTGTATGTATTTCAAATGATATTCCAAGAAAATAAACTTCCTCTTCTTAGCGTAGGACTTGCTCTGATTTTAAGGGGAGATACACCATTGGCCTGCAAATATTTGAGTGAAATATCACAGTTACTATAAAAGCCAAATGAACAGAAATTTCATACTTAATATACATACATTATACTTTATAAAACACAATTCAGAATATTAAAATGGTTAATAATTACCTGTAAAAATAATACTAAGTTTGCATAACTATTTTTACAACCGTAAAGCAGTTGCATAATACAGTCTACAATTAATTAAATATCTAACAATTTTGTGAATCGGCCTGGGTGGCGCAGTCGGTACAGTGCTTGCCTTCTGTGCCAGAGGTTGCAGATTCGATCCCGGCCCAGGTCGATGTCATTTAAATATGCTTAAATGGTGTAGGCTGATTTCAGATTTACTGACATGTAAAATAACTCCTGCGGGACAAAATTCCGGCACACCGGCGACGCTGATATAACCTCGACAGTTGCGAGCGTCGTTAAATAAAACATAATTTAAATTATATAAATATATATGAAGAGTCCACTGCAAGAACGATGGATGTCACTTTCTTGTCGAAAATGAACCAAGACTGTCAGTGCATAGCTTAAGACATACAGAATGTACATAGAGAGTTACATGACATTAACACTGATAGTCATTTTCCAGTAATGATCGGAAAATCACAGTTAAGCTTTGAGCTCTAAGCATTTCAAACTTTCAATTGCTTCTCCTGCAAAATGTATTCCAAATGACATGCATCATTCTTGCAGTGGACTCTTCATATATAATTACAACATACAGTAGAACCAATGTAAATCTATAAATGAATACATGTTTAGATATTGTAAGAACGCCTGAAGATGCCTAGAATGGCGAAAATGTTTGCAATCTAAATTAACGTTAAAAATTATTATACATTGTGAAATTTGTTTTTTATTTGTTCCGAGATAAGTCATTTAGGGCGAAAAACTACAAATAAAGTATTTAAATTACGAATTACGATTACGGAATGCCTACAGAAATACAGACAAAATTGGAGATCACATGTCATCAGAATGCCTCGTTCTAGAATTTCACGCCAAATTTTAAATTATCATCCTATGGGCAAGAGATCCTTGGGCAGACCGTTCAAGCGTTAGCAAGAGACCGTAACGGGCCACTAGGCCCAATACATGCAAGGACGATGATGATGATGATGATGATAATGATGATGATGAAATTATGAATTTAGGCTTAAGGGAACACAATCTCCACAATAATTAAAAATCTTCCAAGTAGGTTAGGCCTATGTACGTATATTTGCAGACTCCCCTTGTTTATAGGACTTGATACTTCAACATTGTTGAGTTCTTCGCATATAACGCAGGTATTTCTATGACGATCGAAGTGGAATGAAGGTAGTGTATTTTCGTTCCACCATATCCTTTATTTTTTTCTGTTAATATAGTTCGAATATAGACGTTACAAGTCAGAATGTTTAACTCAAACCTGGATCTTATTATAAAATAAGTATATATAAATTTCAATCATAAGACACATCTGTTTTGCAAATGTTTGCTATATGAATATGGAATATATTAACGTTTTCGCCTTATTGGGCATCATCAGATATAATAAAATATGTAATCTGAACCTTGATCAAATTGAGCAAATAACAAATGAGCAATGTATTATACATGGTGTTGGATCTTCATGAGCTTTATGTATAAAAGTATAAATAAAATGAAGGATAATTAATTTCAATGTGATGCAAACTTTTAAATTGAAATTGAAATTGATTGTGTATACATATAACTAATGTTACAGTACGAATACAAATTGATCAATTAGAATTATACTATTTATCAATGATGTTAAAAAATTATGAATAAAATGAATATATTGGCTTAAAAATTAATTAAAATTCACATTGTTCGAAGAATGTCTTAGGGTACTATATACAATATTGATGTTGTGTTGTGACTGATGGATCTTATGTTGTCGATTGGTTGTAATTATACATGTAGAATTTCAATCGTGTTCGCTTGTGAACTGAATGTTATCTGACATTGATACAAATAGTGGTTATTATTGATCATTTAGATCTAAAATATTCATCTGATTTTAATGACATACAGATAATTACCATTGATGATTGCTGTGTGTAATCAACACACTTCTACAAACATCAAGACATATACATATAAATCATCTTCACATATACAGTCCCTGATAAACTTTGATTACACACAGCAATCATCAATGATAATTATCTGTATGTCATTAAAATCAGATGAATATTTTAAATCTAAATGTTCAATGACAACCACCAATTGTATCAATGTCAGATAACATTCAGTTCACAAGCGAACGTATATTACACGATTGAAATTCTACATGTATAATTACAACCAATCGACAACATAATATCCATCAGTCACAACACAACATCAATATTGTATATAGTACCCTAAGACATTCTTCGAACAATGTGAATTTTAATTAATTTTTAAGCCAATATATTCATTTTATTCATAATTTTTTAACATCATTGATAAATCGTATAATTCTAATTGATTAATTTGTATTCATACTGTAATATGAGTTATATGTATACACAATTTCAATTTCAATTCAAAAGTTTGCATCACATTGAAATTAATTATCCTTCATTTTATTTATACTTTTATACATAAAGCTCATGAAGATCCAACACCATGTATAATACATTGCGCATTTGTTATTTGCTCGATTTGATCAAGGTTCAGATTACATATTTTATTATATCTGATGATGTCCAATAAGGCGAAAACGTTAATATATTCCATATTCATATAGCAAACATTTGCAAAACAGATGTGTCTTATGATTGAAATTTATATATACTTATTTTATTATATTACTAGGCACATCTGAAAATATAAAAATGAATTGTAAATTACTGGATCTTATTGTCTGAATCTCTGACTCTACAAATTCAAGGAACTGCCAGAGGCCTATAAGAAAGGAGGAGAAGGCTCACGGAAATCTTTCGACTACACCGCAGATCCTGACACGGGTTGTTGACGGGAGGAAGAGTGTTGACATCTGGGGAACACGCTCGTGCAGCTCCTGTCAGGATTCCGCTCGGACGTCCCGTCAAGAGGAGCTGCACCTCGTGTTGCTCTCGGGTTCGTATTAATTCCCTCGGGAGAGACTTAATTATCAGTCAGCAGCCCTCGGACCGCTGCTCCTTGACCTCGAGTTCATTGCTCGGCGGGAGATGGCAAGCTAATTTCGTGCTCACAAAGAAGTAATAACTTCGCAGGACAGCTGGTGAGACGCTCGGTAGGAACCGTGCCACGGAGGAGCCTTCCAGCTTGTTTTCCTGCTGCGTCCGTGTCACTGGTTGGCACTCGAGACTCACAGGCTCGTCAGCAACTGGCGTTCATCAGCATTCATGATACAAGCATTCACAAGGAATTTCTAATTTTCAGATTTAATAATTTACCTTCATACCAAGTGCCAATACAGCGAAAGTATTGATATAGGCCTACTGTAAAGGAAATCTGCTTCAACATTTTCACGGAAACACAAATTTTAATCAACAAGATGTATGTGTGTATGTGTATTTATTCACACTACAAATGGGTATATACCCGGTGGCAGTGGTAACTAATTACACTCAATAATGACAATTAATAATAAACACAACTAATAAAAAGCAGTAATTAATAATAGTAATAATAATAATAATAATAATAACAAGGAGCATCCTAAATTAAATGAAGCATGGTCACTTAAAATAACATATAAAGTAAATCTAATTTATTTGTATCTTAACCCTAAGTTCGAACTAAGACCCACGAATGTGACAGATTCATACCTGCACAAGTACCTTTCGGCACTACACTTATTTCGCTGTTAACTCACTCACTGCACTGATTCTACCTGATTTCACTAACACTTCTAACCATTTCACTGTTCAAATACTTTGCACAGCCACTTCACTGACCCAACACACTTCACTTACACAATAGACTTCACTGACACTACACACTTCACTCACACAACACACTTCCTCACTGATAGAACACTTCAAATAACAAGATATCAATTACACCCTTTAAGAAGTAGTGTGTATAATATACTACCGTGTCCACCTGGTTGGCGAGTTGGTATAGCGCTGGCCTTCTATGCCCAAGGTTGCGGGTTCGATCCCGGGCCAGGACGATGGCATTTAAGTGTGCTTAAATGCGAAAGGCTCATGTCAGTAGATTTACTGGCATGTAAAAGAACTCCTGCGGGACAAAATTCCGGCACATCCGGCGACGCTGATATAACCTCTGCAGTTGCGAGCGTCGTTAAATAAAACATAACAATATACTACCATCTATTAGTAAAGTCCTTAAGCCTATTTTTAAATACATTTTTGGTTATTGGTAAAGCCTTTAGTAAGTCTGCAGGTAAAGCATTCCAGCCCTGATAGTACGATTGAGAAAAGAAAACTTTCCAGTGTCTTCTTTCCCTCAATTATATGAGTGGTCGTTCCTTGAACAGTAATTTGACGGCTGCAACCTATTTTTTATTTCTGTCCAGGCAGGCTCACCTCTGTATGCTTTGAACATTGCGCATAATCGAATTCGCGTTCTCCGGTCCGTGAGTGTGTCCCATTTTAAAGGTGAATTATTACGACAACACTTGAGAGCCCGTTTTTTAATCTTTTCCAGTGTCTTTATATGTTCTAATCTGTAAGGATCCCAACATGCAGCACCATATTCCATTACTGGACGAACTAGTAATTTATATGCAATCTCTTTGGATTTGTTAGAGCCTTTCCTTAGTACCCTCATCACAACGTGTAACCCCTCCATGCCTTTCCCACTGTGTCAGTAAGACAGTAAGATTACTGTATGGGTAGAAGTTTTGACGCAGAACTATCTTTCTCCTCATAAGATATAAGAGAGTAACATGGGAATATTGATCATTACATAAAAGTGCAATCACCTCTCCAGTTCTCCTAGTGTTTCCCTTATTCTTCCTGTATTTTCCTTATTCTTCTTGTATCCCTTTATCATCCTAGGTTTAGATAAAATGCAAGGATAAAAAATAATTGGTTTGCTGATGTTCAACGGATGCCACGAGAACCTTCTACAAGAATAAAGAAACATCAACCTAGAGCAATTGTTCCCAAACGTTTTGAAGGCGCGACTCACTTTTGGGCGTGACTTTTGTTTGCGACCTGCCCAGTACCCAATACCGTACCGGTAATTAACTCCATTTGAAAAGTATAAATCCCTATAAGATCGAAAACAACGAAAATTTTACTCAAAATCAGTGAATATCAGCCAACTTCTAAAATACCGATACCTGCAAGATGATAAATCGGAATACGCAAACCTATTTTACAATTTTCTTTGGAATTTGGCATTTTTGTCTGGTCTTCGTTGCTGATATATTTTTCGAACACTTAAAGACTTGAATAATACAATCTGATCCGTTTGGGTATTGATAATATTACTATATGCTCGACCATGCCGAAATGTAGTAATTATACACCTGGTAGCAGCCCTTTAATGGAAGTCATTAAAGTACACCTATTCATTAAAGTCGAGGTGTTCCACCAATCAGAAAATACCATTGTAGCAATATGAAAGCGCAAGCATCGATTATTGTCGGATATGCAATCGAAAGACAACTAGTTCTGTTACTATAATAATTAGCGTTAATTAAAAATAATATTCAAATAAATTCAATTTGTCATCTCGTTTTCAGTGACTAATTCAATTTCAAGGTTATATCAAGATTAATGTTTATTTTACTCTCTAGATTATATCAAGGTCAATGTCGACATTTGTTTCTCGGAAAAAATCAATACTTTCGCGTCTGAGCACATCTCACAATTTACGAGATATTGCACAAGGTCAGTTCTGCTCCTCAGTCAGATAAGAATAACATGAATACTTATGAATAATTTCAAGTTAGAAATATGGTCGAGCATAAAAAGTCATATGAAACTTGACGTTCGTTTCATAAACATACTCGCGTCTTAATTACTACCATTATAGGCTCGTTGCATAATGTACTATTAACATTATAAAGCTGTTATGATAGTAGGAAAAATTCCTTGCTGGTTATATTATGATTAAAAGATGAGAGTTTACATATATGAAAATCAACAATGCATCATCTGAAAGGACGAATGAAAATCGTAGATAATTAAAATGCCTACTACAAATCAACAGCGGGCACAATGTGTTCTTTGGTATGCCAAATTTGAGAGTGTTAAAAGAGTTCAAAGGGAATTTCGACGTGAGTATGGTGTGCGTAATATACCTAAATACGATTCCATAATGTTGTGGTATCGAACATTTGTAGAAACAGGTTCTGTGTTAAAAAAACATGCAGGAGGTCGCAGGCGAAACTCAGTACGAGAAGCAGCTATCTCTTGGCTTGGACCCCAAACTCCCCAGATCTAGCCCCTCCTGACATGTTCTTGTGGGGTTTTGTTAAAGAATTGTCTATCCACAGAAACACAGTAACATTGATGATCTGAGAGTAAAAATTAAAAATTACTCAAGCTATTCAACAAATCATCCTACTTATGTTACAACGGACATGGGCTGAATTGCATCACCGTTATGAGTTGTGCAGGGTGTGCAATGGGGGTCATGTTGAGCTCTGAGGAATCTCCCATCTTTCAGTGTTGTATGCACAGAGTTTCAACAAATAAAGTCCAGTAGTAAATGTTTTACGGTGTTTTAATTTTATCGATACCCAAACGGATCACCCTGTAGTTATCACCCTGTAGTTTGCAAGACAAAGATGTCAACAATAATAACAGCGTGAGATTAAATCGACGGAGTAATTAGGAAACTTTATTTCCGATCACTTGATAAAAATAAATTTCATTAATTCCAGTGTATTAAGGAGATCTTGAAAAATTTAGCTTTGTATCGTGTGATAGGCCTATGGCAAAATGTTGAGTTTTTTTGCGAACATGTATTCACGGCTAATAGTCACGAATACTGGCTGAAAAGACTCATTATGTATGCATCTACTGATGGAATGCTGAAACTATAGTCTACTTTTCTTTTTCTCTTAGAGTGTAGACCAGTTTTAGATCAAAAGAATGCAAAAATACCTCGAACTTGCAAAAGAAGGTCTTAAATTTTTAACAGTATTTGCAATACCGTGATACGAAAATAAATTCCCCGTCTCATAATTACCATCAAAACAAAAGGGAAATATCTCGTTGAAATTTAAAATGATAGTCAATGTGTTTGTATCGAATACAGGGTCCAGATATGAGAATGTACTTTCTGATAAAGGTACACTTTATCGCATTTTTAATTTTTAATTTTATAATCACTGCAATTTATTTTACTACTTTATTTTTTCAGAGGTACGCAGAAGATGCTTCTTTTTCTATTAAAAGCTTCCTTTGTCATTGCTATTCTCCTTTTGACTTCCTGGCAGCAGCTGATGTTACTGCTATCAGTAAACCCCAAGTATTTGAAACTGTCCACTTATTTTACTGTCTCGTTTCGAATTCGCAAGGTTTTCTTTGTTTTTCTTCTGACAGTCATAGTCTTCGTCTTGTTTGCATTTATCTTCATCTCATACTGCTCACAGATTTCATTTAGCTCCAGTAACATATTCTTATCATCAGAAAAATCTTATGCATTTTCTTACTCTTCCTCCTATTATCACCCCCCCCCCCATGTTCTGAAAACTGTTGCATATTATAGAGCATATTTTAAGAATTACAGAGCATATTTGCATGCATATTTCAAGCTTTATAAGTGCATATAAATTCACACTCAACTCGTAAGTAATGTTTTTGTTTCTAAACACAACATAATGTCTGGTAATAAGGTGTTTTTGTTTCATTTGTAAACCATCTCACGAGCCCCTCAGCTCTTTACGCGCCCATGCATTGGCGACCATAGACCTAGATGTATAAAACAACTGCTATGAGACAATTGAAACAGGAACAGATGAACCAATGATCAAAATCATGTATAATAAATAAGGAGCGAATTCCTGTGTAATTAAATATTCTTTTTGCGTGTGATAAAACACAATTAACAAAGTGAAAAATTCCGAACATGAAGTTTCAAGTTTAAAAGCCGAATTTTATTTTACAAAAAAATTATGTAAATACATATTTTCATGAAATCTATTACAAACACATAAATCTTGGAGTCTTTTTACTTAAATAATTTTTTACAAGAACTTTTAAATATTTTAAAACTAAATCAATTATATAACTCAGAAGTACGTTATCTTTTTTAAGAATTCTTGGTTGCTTCGTGTTTCTAAGCGCTGTGTGGTGTATCCGTGATCCATTTTCGTAATAGTATCAATGTTATTATTAGAAGATAAATTAACATGGACAAGGAGGAGAGATCTTGCAATACATAATTTTTATTGTTGCTGAAAATGATTTCATTCCATGCTTTGTGAAACAAGGTCGGGTATGAACATTATTTAATTTAAACAAATCTCTGGCGTCTCTCTCATGTCTATCAAGTAAGGCAATATATCTTGTTGTGATTCCCTGTTATCGGGCTTCGTCAATCGATATCCTTCAAGATATACTGAAAGATGGTTGTTTGAAAAACGATTTGGCTTTCCTATTAGCAAATCTAAGCTTTTTGTGTGACACCATAAAAAAACTCGAAACATCCAAAAACCTGTTGTCTGAAACAGGGAGGTGCGTGCCGTGGGAATTCAAATAGACTCGCTACCAGGTTCAGAAGTACAATTACGAAGGGTCAAATTCCAGAATGTGTTTGGAAAAAACAGTGGATATAAAAAAATGTGTAAAGTTGCTCATGTATTGGAGGATGTGCCTGTAGATGAAATTGACGGTGTATGTGTTTGTGACATTCCTCTCTTTAAATATGCACGTCTGACGTCCTGTGATGTGGAAAGATCGTTTTCACAGTATAAGTCGTCGTTCAGAGATAATCGGCATGCATTTGTGATGGAGAATTTGGAGATGACC
This sequence comes from Periplaneta americana, assembly GCA_025594305.2. Taxonomy (NCBI): domain Eukaryota; kingdom Metazoa; phylum Arthropoda; class Insecta; order Blattodea; family Blattidae; genus Periplaneta; species Periplaneta americana. Next base: position 196,128,691 of record JAJSOF020000005.1, read on the forward strand.
TTTTTTGTTCACTGCAATTCTCGGCCAACTACTAGCACTCAAGTGTGGTTGGTGAGTACCTAGTAACATTCTTTTTTCAAGCTAAGTAAGGTATTTTCGTCATATTTAAAAAAAAAATATGTTTTTATTTTTAGCAAATATTTTCGTACATTTTAGCACATAAAAAATAAATATATTCAAATTTTTTAGCACATAAAATCCGCTCCCTAATAATAAATATGATAATGATTATGAACGTAAGCATTAAGCAAAATGCCGTTATATAACGTTAATTACAGACCGATTATTTCGTCCTCACAGCTCAGCGACGCGAAAGAGGGGAAGTAATAGGAGAAGTGGGGAGAGTTCCGGAGTAGAGATAAGGGCGAGCGGTCGATAAAGGAATGCAGTACAGCTTAATTGTACTAGAAACATACTGCTCTACCGCACGCATGACATCCGATCGCTCCGGAGGCAAGCGAGTGAATAACCCAAAGACCCCTTGGCGTAACTAAATGGACTCGCCTGACCCAGGCGCACATCTCCGGCGACTGTCAGGACTAAATAATCGTACTGTACCGTACGTTCGATGTAGGCATGTTCGTTCGTAGGGAAATAGTACGTTTTCTAGGTACGGAAGAATTAAATAACATAGTTATTGTAACTATTCCGTATAGTATTGTGGAACAAGTTACAGAATTTAAATACTTAGGATGCATATAGGGTAAATAAGGGTCTGTAGGACAGTTGGGCTTGTTGGACACTTTGTACTTCAACGTGTTACCTCGCCACTTCAGGGCACCACATTCTGCTAGAAGTCAATGACGGAAGTAGCCACGAGTGGGACTAGTTCCGTCATTGACATTCTAGCAGAATGTGGTGCCCTCAATTGCCGAGGTAACACGTTGAAGTACAAAGTGTCCAACAAGCCCAACTGTCCAATAGACCCTAATTTACCCTATCATACCAAAAAGAGTCTGATCAAATTTAAAAAAAATGGAAGTATTTAATCAACTTAATGGCACTACGAAAAGGTGTTTGAAATATAAAGCAAGAAAAGAAGTAATATTAAAGTTTTATAAAGTAATGTCAGTGCCAAAACTATTGTATGGGAGCGAAACGTGGATCATGACAGAGAAAAATAAAAGCAAACTTGAAGCAAATGAAATGAGATTTGTAAGAGCAGTTGCTGGCTATAAGAAAATAGACCACAAAAGAAGTGAAGATGTAAGAACGGAATTAGATATATATAATCTGAACGATGAAACTAAAGAGTATAAAACCAATTGGATAAACCTTGTACAGAGAATGAACATAGGCAGACTACCATTTCATTTTAAGAATTATAAACCGATAGGGAAAAGAAATATAGCAATACCCCCAAAAAAAAAAAAAAAAACTGTGGCATGAACGAGATATGTAGATTGCTACAGACAATAATGTCTAACGCGTGAAGGAAGAAGAAGAAAAAGAAGAAGAAGACTATTTCGTTGAGAATGAATTTTTCTCGGGATAATTACCTTGAAAACGATCTTCAATTCGTCAATGTACGACATCGTTCCGCGGCTTCACGTGTCTGTCGTCGGGATTTGATCCAGGGAAGCGAGCTTGCTGTGCAGGAATATTAAGAAATCGATCCGGCGGAGCTCTGGGGCCTGATGGGCTCTTCTGCTTTGATTTATTACACAACAATTTTTGTGCAGATTTTCCTCGGCGTCGGGGACGTCCGTCTCATGCGTGACGATGGAAAGTAGGCTTTGATGTTCACTACTTCATTTCCCCTCGGAAACTGGAAACTTTTCTTCCGAGATGGACTGTTTCCGCCGCCCCGCGATTTATCAACCTGTCAGCAGGCTCACGAATATTGCACGGAGCCATGTGAGATGGAATGCGTCGGTAAATAAGATACATGTCCGAGGCGACCGTGGGGTCAACTGGAAACTGCGATCTGTGCAGAAGTAGTCGTACAGCGGTGGTAATGCAGTATGCTTTCCATTTTTCTGCGAAATGTTTGGACACTTTCCATAAAAAGCGAAAACAAGTCATTCTTACAGTTAAATCTAAATTATTCGCATAAAAATCCGGAAACTGATACCGCCGCGGAATAACAAACGTCGATGAAAAGTGGCGGTGACTGAAGACCATAGAATCTAATTGCTTTTACTTTCAAGATTAGATGAATTTCGAGTAGAAAACGAACTGAAATTTTACCTCAAAAGCAGCATTACTTACGAGTTAAGTCCGGATTTATATGCACTTATGAAGCTTGAAATACGCATGTTGATTGTATTGTATTGTATTGTATTGTATTGTATTGTATTTATTAACATTCCATGGTATTCATACATGCTTACAGCTAGAATATGGAACAAGTCAAAAAACTTAATACTATTATAAAATCTTAATTTATAGTTACAGTCTAGATGAAATATATATAGACGAGATTTACAATATAGTGTACTAGTACAACACAAAGTTTTAGTATCAATTTCATGAAGTGTTATTGAAGTCATGAATTCACATACAGAATAAAAGGCGTGAGAAATTAGGTACTTCTTTAATTTGGCCGTAAATAATCTTATGTTTTCAGTTTAATTTTTTATATCGACAGGGAGGCTATTAAAAATTTTTACTGCCATATAACGCACTCCTTTTTGATAGCACGATAGACTTGCCGATGGAGTATGAAGTCATTTTTTGACGTGTATTTATGCTATGAACTGTTGAATTAGTTACAAAGTTTTCTCGATTACATACGAGGAAGATTATTAATGAAAAGATATACTGACAAGCCATGGGCATTATTTGTAGTTTTTTTTAAAATAGCCCTACACGATTCCCTTTATTAATATGCAACAGTTTTCAAAACATGGAGGGTGATAATAGGAGGAAGAAGAAGAAAATGCATAACATTTTCTGATGATATGGCGTTCTTAGCAGAAGAGGTGATACTAAAGAATATGCTACTGGAGCTAAATGAAAGTTGTCAGCAGTATGAGATGAAGATAAATGCAAATAAGACGAAGACTATGACTATCAGAAGAAAAATAAAGAAGAACTTGCGAATTCGAAACGAGACAGTAAAACAAGTGGACAGCTTCAAATTCTTGGGGTTTACTGATAGCAGTAACATAAGCTGCTGCCAGGAAGTCAAAAGGAGAATAGCAATGACAAAGGAAGTTTTTGTTAGAAAAAGAAGCATCTTCTGCGTATCTCTGAAAAAAGGAACTAAGGAAGAAACTAGTAAAATGCTTTGTGTGGAGTGTAGAATTGTATTGGGCTGAAACCTGGACATTACGACGAAGTGAAGACAAGCGACTGGAAGCACTTGAAACGTGGATATGGAGAAGGATGGAGCTTGTGAAATGGACAGACAGAATAAGAAACGAAGCTGTGTTGGGAAGAGTGGGTGAAGAAAGAATGATGTTTAAACTGATCATAAAAAGGAAAAGGAATTTGGCTGCGTCACTGGCTAAAAAAGAAACTGCCTATTGAAGGATGCACTGGAAGGATGGTGGACGGGAGAAGAGTTTGAGGCAGAAGATGATATCGAATGATAGACAACATTAAGATAGGCCTATATGGATCATATACGGAGACTAATAGGAAGGCAGAAAATAGGAAAGACTGGAAAATGTTGGGTTTGCAGTGAAAGACTGCCCTTGGGCAGAACACTATGAATGAGTGAATAATGGAAAATACTTATGCACTGGTCAAAAAAAGTTTTGCATATTACAGAATTTTTTATTTCTGAATTAGATATCAGCTACCATACAGGAATGGGAAAATCTTCTTCAAAATGAATTGAGTAGCATTCCACGTCGTGTCCAGGAATGTCTACGAGTTCGTGGAGGCCACACACATTATTGAATTGACTCATTTTTTCTTTAAGCAATTGACATGTGATAGAAATGCATATAAATTTGTGCCACAGCTGATTCAGAAATAAAAAATTCTGTAATATACAAAACTTTTTTTGAGCAGTGCATAAAATATAAATATTCTACAAAAGTAATATTTGAAGAAAGATCACATTCTAGAGACGAAAAGTCGTCTTTCTGAGAATCGGCTCTTAAAAGTGGTCAATGTCTGACAGCCTTTTACGCTATTAACACTAAAATGCGCCATTTTCACTATTACATTATCATAAAGAATGAAAGCTTACATTGATCAAACATTATTTACAATATTATACACATTTTACTAAATAAATTGGATATAGTGTTATGAAATGAAATACCTTACATTACAATACACGACACTGTACATAAGTTTAATAGTGTAAATAATGTTTGTTAAATTGTAGGTCTACATTCTTTATTATAGTAAAAAATAGCGTTTTCTAGTGTACATAGTGTAAATAATTTAAACTGTAATTATTAAAATGGTCCATGTTCTGTTCTGCTCCACTTGACGAAACAAGAGTCGCTTGCTATTTGCACGCCCGCCTTGTAGTTAAAAACTCCAATAATACTTAATCTTAAGCCTCCTGTGACAAAGTACAGTCCCTAGTCATTAGCGATTACTATTTTCATAATAATCTAAGAAACCGTGTTTCAATATAAAAATAATACTTTATTGCCAGAACAAAGATACATATTAATAATTGATTACATGGCGATCTTACTCGTGTTAATTGTGTAAGCATGTGCGGCTCACAGCTGTTTCGGTGTTTCTTCACACCATCCTCAGAGCCTACTAGATCGCGGCGTCATCTTGAACTTCGCTGCCTATTGTGTGGGTGCGTTCGATTGTTGAAAGTGTTGAAATGTGGTGTCAAATTGTGTGTGTGTTCTGAAATTGATCTGTGTGTTGAGAATTTGATCAGGGTGTGTTTTAGTGTGTCTGTATATTTCATATTGTTCTAGTGTGTTGATTTTTGGTTTTTGGGTTGTAAGTGTAGGATTTCCATGTCTGTATTTATGTTATTGTATGTGTGGTTAGCATTAGTTATGTGTTCGGCATATGTAGATGTATTGTGTCCTCGGGTTATTGCTTTAATGTGTTCTTTGTATCGAGTTTGGAATGATCTGCCTGTCTGTCCAATGTAGAAACTGTCGCAACTATTGCATGTGAGCAGATACATATTTATTATTATAATGTACCGAAGTACATATGATATTTCCATGGAGATATTCTGCGTCATCATACGATGAAAGAGTAATGGAACGGAGAAAAATTCTCTCCGGCGCCGGGATTTGAACCCGGGTTTTCAGCTCTACGTGCTGACGCTTTATCCACTAAGCCACACCGGATTCCACCCCGGTGTCGGAAGAATCGTCTCAGTTTTAAGTTCCAACTCTTGGGTTCCCTCTAGTGGCCGCCCTCTGCACTACATCATAGATATCTATAAACCTAGGACCGAAGTCCACATATGTGCTGAGGTGCACTCATAATGAATGACTAGTTGGCCGGGATCCGACGGAATAAGCGCCGTCTTAAATCACGAAGTGATTTACGCGTGTCATATATATTATTATAATGTACCGAAGTACATATGATATTTCCATGCAGATACATATTTATTTTTTTTTAAATAGCCTATAAGAACTCTCTAGCACCCCCAGAAAGAGTAAGAATTATTATGAATTAGTTTGATTATGATGAATTACTTTGAATGCAATATCCATCTTGCCTATAAATCCGGGTCTACTTACGAGACAGCACGCCTATCTGTATTTTGATTTGCAACCAGTAAAGGCAATGCTCAGAGAGATAGGTGGCAAGTCAGCCTCCAGTGAGTTTCCCAGCTCTGGTATATTCTGAAAAGTCCTGCTTCTGGTATTGCCTCGTCGGAGTCTCTGTGCGTGGCCAAGCAGTAAGACTAGTAATTATCATTCTGTGTTGTCACCTCATAAAATTAATCTTCTTTAGTCGTGGATGCATGTAAATTGTTTGGGACGGAAAGGCGCAATTAATTTGTTGCGTCATCTTTATGAATTTGTCTTCGTCTCCATGTTGGAAGTCAGTCGCACGAAGCGAAGCACATTAATTTAATGGGGCAGCATTTTTGTAGATTAGGCTCACTTAGGGCCTGTCTCTCTCCAGTGGGTACGGAAAGGAGTCGCTTTGCTCTTCAAGGTCAGCGTGACCTTGCCGGGACACGGGCGGTCGGGGTGAGAGCAGTTGAGGGAGAGTTCTGAGCCTCACATCGACGTAAAATTATATTTTAAGATTGTTTACATCTCACAGACAATTTGTACGCTTGTCTAGGCCTACTACTCGCAGTATATTATCTCGAGCGATAGCGATCATTATATTGGAATTGGTGGTACCTATTATTGCGCATGCGTACGCTGATAGTTATCAGTTGTATCAAATGAGGTACCTACGTATTTTTTGGTGGAATAAAGTGGCTGATTTCGCTGTTAAACCTGCCTCTATTTCGGTGGGTATTTTGTGAAATAAGTTGTTAAGAAGTAAGTCAACGGAAAAATAATAAGATGTAGGGTAGGAGGATGAGAATCGCATTGAACAAGTGCTCTACCGGTCAAAAGTTTTCGATTTCGTTTTGAATATTCTATCATACCATAATGCTAGAGAGAGAAAATATTTATTTTGTCGGTCTGTTCAATTTTTCCGATGTGTTTGTACATTGAAATAGTGTAGTTGTTTTAATATAGAAAACTTTTGACCGGTAGTGTACTCGTCCAGGATAACAGAGAGGGTTTGGAATTGAACGGGTTACATCAGCTTCTTGTCTATGCGGATGACGTGAATATGTTAGGAGAAAATCCAAAAACAATTAGGGAAAACACAGGAATTTTACTGGAAGCAAGTAAAGAGATAGGTTTGGAGGTAAATCCCGAAAATACAAAGTATATGATTATGTCTCGTGACCAGAATATTGTACGAAATGGAAATATAAAAATTGGAAATTTATCCTTTGAAATGATGGAAAAATTCAAATATCTGGGAGCAACAGTGACAAATATAAATGATACTCGGGAGGAAATTAAACACAGAATAAATATGGGAAATGCACGTTATTATTCGCTTGAGAAGCTTTTATCATCCAGTCTGCTGTCAAAAAATCTGAAAGTTAGAATTTATAAAACAGTTATATTACCGATTGTTCTTTATGGTTGTGAAACTTGGATTCTCACTTTGAGAGAGGAATATAGGTTAAGGGTATTTGTGAATAAGGTGCTTAGGAAAATATTTGGGGCTAAGAGGGATGAAGTTACAGGAGAATGAAGAAAGTTACACAACACAGAACTGCACGCATTGTATTCTTCATCTGACATAATTAGGAACATTAAATCCAGACGTTTGAGATGGACAGGGCATGTAGCAAGTATGGGCGAATCCAGAAATGCATATAGAGCGTTAGTTGGGGGACCAGAGGGAAAAAGACCTTTGGGGAGGCCGAGACGTAGATGGGAAGATAATATTAAAATGGATTTGAGGGAGGTGGGATATGATGATAGAGACTGGATTGATCTTACTCAGGATAGGGACCTATGGCGGGATTATGTGAGGGCGGCAATGAACCTCCGGGTTCCTTAAAAGCCAGTAAGTAAGTAAGTAAGTAAGTAAGTAAGTAAGTAAGTAAGTAAGTAAGTAAGTAAGTAAGTAAGTGCACTCATATGTTTTAATTAATAACAACCACCTCTAAGAATATTGAATGTTTTTAATGGAAATGACATTGAGCATAATCTTATGAAATTGATGGATAAGTATTCGTATCTCGGAATATGTTAATTTTAGGATTCATGTTTATAAGACGTTGTTTTCTTGTTTTCATTAATTACTCCCTCACAAAATACTGAATTTTTTTAATATCCCTTATAATATTAATTTTCAGATATTATTTGGTCCTGCAATAAGCATTTCATTGTCTTAAAAATAAGTGTCTATATTATGTACAGGAATTATCCTTATCATTAATTTATTATACTTTTTTTAATTGGTTAAATGATGATAATTAATTTAATAGTACTTTACTAGAACTATATTATAGAGAGCAAAATATAAATATAAAACAAGATTGATAATTGTTATATTAAATGTAATTACAACATTTGTCGGAATACATTGTTGCCTTCAATATGATTTTAGATTTTTTTAACAATGTTATCTAAAAAACATGTCAAACTGTCTTGTACAAAATAAAATTTAATACAATTTTTAAATTTAAAATAAACAATTGAGTAAGGGACAAACTAGAAATTAGCAACAATCTAAAGGATGCGAAAAGCTGTCTACAGCTCTACACGAAATAGAATATTTCTTCCAATGATTTAGATTCTGGAAAAGTCCCCATAACACTTATAGCGTTCCCTCGTTGAATGGCAATACTAATTCTTTGGCGGAGGAAAGCCGTACAGCGAGAGTCACCGTTAAGTGCTGATAAATACCTTTGTTTCCACAGTAGAATCTTGAAAATTATGGTTTACTGTCATGAACAAAGCTCCTAACAGAATACATGAATATGTTAGAAATTTATTTTTTCAGTCGTCGACTTTACTACTTTATATATTTTGTTAGGTCTTAACCTTTACATAATAAGTTGCGTGATGTATGAACGTTTTCGTTGAGCATTTCAACATCATCAGATACAAACTGTCATTTTACGATATCAATACTCTCAGTGTTATCTACACAATCTACACATACAATACATGTTTACTATCATATGGGGATAAAACCTATTAAAAATTATATGAATTAGTTTTATAATGTTGAATTGTGGATACCCCAACTGTCAACAATTAAAATATACTTATATTATCATGGATATATTTTTTTGCAAGTCATCACATGTGAACAATATTATGAGCGATGTAATGATATGAGGCTAAAAGTGAGATTAAAATATAAAAATGAGCTAACTCTATTTAAGGCTTTACTATGCATGTGAGGATTTGTAAATTACAATGTTTTGTTACAAGGTATTCACTTTTCCATATCATGGTGTAAGATTCTAGCCTGTTATAACTGTCTATATTTTGTAGATCTTGGTGTTATTATTTATGCCAGTATGTTGGGTTTAAATTGTTTATAGTTAATTAGATGATGGGCGTATGTTCTGTTGTTGCTCATCTTACACCATGATATGGAAAAGTGAATACCTTGTAACAAAACATTGTAATTTGCAAATCCTCACATGCATAGTAAAGCATTGAATAGAGTTAGCTCATTTTTATATTTTAATCTCACTTTTAGTCTCATATCATTACATCGCTCATAATATTGTTCACATGTGATGACTTGCAAAACAATATATCCATGATAATATAAGTATATTTTAATTGTTGACATTTGGAGTATCCACAATTGAACATTATAAAACTAATTCATATAATTTTTAATAGGTTTTATCCCCATATGATAGTAAACATGTATTGTATGTGTAGATTGTGTAGATAACACTGAGAGTATTGATATCGTAAAATGACAGTTTGTATCTGATGATGTTGAAATGCTCAACGAAAACGTTCATACATCACACAACTTATTATGTAAAGGTTAACACCTAACAAAATATATAAAGTAGTAAAGTCAACGACTGAAAAAATAAATTTCTAACATATTCATGGACTTTTCTGAAAATTACGCAAAATGAATTGCAAGAGTACATGAAGCCAGCGTGAGTCAAGAACCAAAACTGTCGTGGAAAATTCAGATAGATTAGCGACCCCACCGATACAGACTTACAGAGAAAAGTTTCGTTGGAGTCTGGGGTGCGTGGAGAAGTATGGACGCAACGTGATTGGGGCCTGGTCCATAAAATAGCTCGTTACCTTGACAACGCGGAGGATTAACATGTTAATCGAGGTTCTAAAGGATTAACGGCTCGGAACAAATTAGGTAATCTAGAAAACAATGCGACCTGTGTGGTTTGTGCTGCGCAGAGTAAATAGAACCGCGATTGCGTAATTGTTATGGCGGATGGATGCGGTGCCCACACCCCTTGAGACCTCCCCGTGCGTGCTGCGTAGATATAGTTGCTAACAGAATTCTGTAGCCTACTGGAGCTACAGATGTCTTATTCATGTACGCCTATTATTTTGTATTCCCAACAAAACACCCTCCACCGTTACAGATTGTTTCAGTGACATATAAAATGAGAAAGCTACCATGTTAGTGGTTTTGTCAATAAAAATGTTCATTTGTATTTATACAGAGGGACATCTATGACAGTCGCACATAAATACTCATAAACGAAGAAATATAAAGGTAAATAAGGAATCGGATGATTTTAGTACATACCACTTCGCATTTTCGAAACGGTGTTGCGCGTGAAAGTTAGAATTTATGAAACAGTTATATTACCGGTTGTTCTGTATGGCTGTGAAACTTGGACTCTCACTCTGAGAGAGGAACAGAGATTGAGGGTTTTTTTGAGAATAAGGTTCTTAGGAAAATATTTGGGGCTAAAAGGGATGAAGCTACAGGACAATGGAGAAAGTTACACAACACAGAACTGCACGCATTGTATTCTTCACCTGACATAATTAGGAACATTAAATTCAGACGTTTGAGATTGTCTGGGCATGTAGCATGTATGGGCGAATCCAGAAATGCATATAGAGTGTTAGCTGGGAGGCAGAGGGGAAAAGACCTTTGGGGAGGCCGAGACGTAGATGGGAAGATAATATTAAAATGGATTTGAGGGAGGTGGGATATGATGATAGAGACTGGATTAATCTTGCTCAGGATAGGGATCAATGGCGGGCTTATGTGAGAGGGGCAATGAACCTCTGGGTTCCTTAAAAGCCAGTAAGTAAGTAAGTATGATAACGAATGAGCTGTACAAGTATTTTGCCGTGGATCCCAGCAGAAAGGAAACTATATGTCAGACTGTAAAAAAATGAGTGGAAAAGTAAAGGAAAGGAGAGAAGGGAAACTTCAGGAAGAATGAATAAATATGGGAAATGCCTGTTATTATTCGGTTGAGAAGCTTTGTCATCCAGTCTGGTCTCAAAACATCTGAAAGTTAGAATTTATGAAACAGTTATATTACCGGTTGTTCAATATGGTTGTGAAACTTGGACTCTCACTTTGGGAGAGGAACATAGGTTAAAGGTGTTTGAGAATAAGGTGCTTAGGAAAATATTTGAGGCTAAGAGGGATGAAATTAATGGAGAATGGAGAAAGTTACACAACACAGAACTGCACGCATTGTATTCTTCACCTGACATAATTAGGAACATTAAATCCAGACGTTTGAGATGGGCAGGGCATGTAGCATGTATGGGTGAATCCAGAAATGCATATAGAGTGTTGGTTGGGAGGCAGAGGGAAAAAGACCTTTGGGGAGGCGGAGACGTAGTTGGGAGGATAATATTAAAGTGGATTTGAGGGAGGTGGAATATGATGAGAGACTGGATTAATCTTGCTCAGGATATGGACCAATGGCGGGTTTATGTGAGGGCGGCAATGAACCTCCAGGTTCCTTAAAAGCCAGTAAGTAAGTAAGTAAGGTAACGAATGAGCTGTGCAAGTATTTTGCCGTGGATCCCAGCAGAAAGGAAACTATATGTCAGACTGTAAAAAAATGAGTGGAAAAGTAAAGGAAAGGAGAGAAGGGAAACTTCAGGAAGAATGAAATAAATGAGAAAATAAATGGTTTAATGAGGAAAGAACGAAAATAAATGAAGGAATAATAAACGGAAAAAAAGGACAGGGATAATGCAGGAAGTGGAAGAGATTGAAATATCAGTAAATTCGCTCTCTGGCTGGCGGAGTACAATACAATTATGATTATTCACGACGCGTCGCTTGTCTGTATGGATGCGAGCGCCATCAATCTCCCGCTGACGTCTGCGTCACTCTCATTAACTGACTTTCAACTGTTGCGCGCGGATTTTGAATTATCACTTGTCACACGGAGCGCCCGCAATTTAATTGCAGGAATTAATGCCGAGGACATGGCGGCGATGTTTGTAAAATACGTTGCAGGGGTGTCAATTGTTATGACAAAGTAGTATGTATGTTAAATTCAGCTGTGCTACAATTTCAACAAAAGAATGGACATTTATTTCTCTTTCTTAGACAGAAAACATATTCATTTTCTCTCATTTTTCCCCCGTTGAACATGATATTCGTTAGATTCCTTGCACACAAGTATCGGGCTACCTGAATTGCCAGTTAATTTATTTTATGCTCGACCATGCCGAAACGTAGTAATTATACACCTGGTAGCAGACCTTTAATGCATGTCATTAAAGTACACCTACTCATTAAAGGTCAGGTCTTTCAGCCAATGACGACTCAGGTTACAACTGTTCAGCCAATGACAGGCCAGCTTTCTACCGTTATAAAACCGCAAGTATCGATTATTCTCGGATATGCAATCGAAAGAGAATTAGCGAAAAGTCACGGAGGCTGGAAATCCAATAATGTCGCAGAAGGTTATGTTCTGTTACTATAATAATTAGCGTTAATTGTAAATAATATTCAAATAAATCCAATTTGTCATCTCGTTTTTCAATGTCTAATTTAATTTCAATGTTATCTCTGTAGGTTCTTATGGCCTAGCAAGGTCAATGTGCACATCTGTTCCTCGGAAAAAATCAATACTTTCGCGTCTGCGTAGATCTCACTACATACGGGACATTGGTCAAGGTCAGATACAAAGAAAATTAATAATATCAAGTTAGAAATATGATCGAGCATAAAAAGTCGTATGAAACTCGCCTATAATGGTAATTAAGAAGCTCGTATGAAAATTATGAAACTCGCTTGCGCTCGTTTCATAAATATCCATACTCGCTTCTTAATTACCTTCATTATAGGCTCGTTGCATAATGTACTATTATGCTCGACCATGTCGAAATGTAGTAATTATACACCTGGTAGCAGTCCTTTAATGCATGTCATTAAAGTACACCTATTCATTAAAGTTCAGGATTTCGATTATTCTCGGATATGCAATCGAAAGACAACTAGGGAAATGTCACGGAGGCTGGAAATCCAATACTGTCGCAGAAGATTATGTTCTGTTACAATAATAATTAGCGTTAATTGTAAATAATATTCAAATAAATTCAATTTGTCATCTCGTTTTTCAATTCTAAATCAATTTCCAGGTTACATCAAGACTAATATCCTCTAGGTTATATCAAGGTCAATGATATTCGTGCCTTGGAAAAAATCAATACTTTCGCGTCTGCGCACATCTCACAATTCAGATCAGTTCCGTTCGTGACTTACATAACCATAACATGAAAACTTATGAATAATTTCAAGTTAGAAATATGGTCGAGCAGAAAAAGTCGTATGAAACTTGTCTATAATGGTAATTAAGACGCTCGTATGAAAATTATGAAACTCGCTTGCGCTCGTTTCATAAACGAACATACTTGCATCTTAATTACTATAGGCTCGTTGCATAATGTACTATTATTTAATGGGTTATTTAACGACGCTGTATCAACTAGTGTATTTAGCGTCGATGGAATTGGTGATAGCGAGATGGTATTTGGCGAAACCAGGCCGAGGATTTGTCTTAGGTTACCTGACATTAGCATTACGGTTGGGGAAAAGCTCGGAAAAAATCTAAACGGATAATCAACCCAAGCAGGAATCCAATTCATGCCCGAGCGTAACTTCGAAATAAAAGGCAGGCGTCTCTGCCGACTGTGCTAAGCCGTTGGCTAATAGCGGTTAAGACAGTACAATTAAGCAAATAGTTTCTATCCAACATTTCTAATTGCTACACAACATGTAGAGTTCTTTACTGTTGATACTCAGTCGGTGCAATATCTTTTAGACTTAAAGTACACCGTGTCCATAAATTATCTTTACGACTTCAGATGTGAATAACTAAATAATGAAACGATGTATCTTAGTTCTGTTTTTTTCACGTGAAAGAGAATCTCTCAAAGTTTTGTTTTTACCACCTCAGTGTACTTCTATGTGTGCCCCCCTTGTCGCCCTTGGGATATAAAGGCGATAATCGATTTCCTGCCTTGTCCGCTGTAGTGCCTCCACAGTAACTGATGCGATGGCGTCTTGATTTCCTTGTCGTAAAACTTGAATATTGGGAAGTGGCGTCTGGCACACAATATCCTTTGCATAACCTCACAAAAAGAAATCCAAGAGGTTATGTAGGGTGATCGTGGTGGCCAAAGGAGTGGGCCATCCCTCCTAATCCATCCTGTCGGATTTGGGGTCTAAAAGCCTCGCGAGATTCGAGAAATCGACCGCCATAGTCCAAAGGTTAATGTGTGGTGCGGTCTTATGCACAATAAAATCATCGGTCCCTTTTTCTTCGCTGAAGAGACTGTTAACACTAATACTTACATGGATATGCTAGAGGAATTTGTTTTCCTGCAACTAGAGCATCTCCAACCAGATATCTTTTTCTAACAGGATGGTGCACCACCTCACTGGGCTCTGGAGATACGCACATCCTGATATAATAATTTTCCTAGGCGATGGATTGGGAGGGATGGCCCACTTAATAACTAATTTAATGTACACAGCATACACTTCACACATATTTAAAAGCAGTACACAAAAACACACGTCTTCTATCACTAACATCTCAGAATGTACTAAACTGTGGTAACGACCGGTAACATAACGGCCAGCGCAGCCTTGAAGCATGACGCAATCACCGGTTGGGCTCTTTCCGTGTTCTTCGGATCAAGCGTGACGTGAACGGACTATATCAACAGTGTATGTTATCGAAACTTCTACAGCGCAAAATGCATGACGAATCACAGTTAGTCTTCTGTTTTATACAACATTGAAAATGTCTATTTTATTTTCGTAGTAAGTCTGTAAACTTGATCATCTGCAAATAATAGATTTATCGTTGGTGATTAATAGGGCTAGGATTTTTATGAAATTGCATCTTTTTTCTAATAAGCCAGAAACATAGCTGCTTTAGTATTTATAGGTTATGTGATAAACTGAGTGTTTTAAGACATATTTGTCAGGGCATTTTTTTGCATTTTTTGCCTGTTTCAACTCATAAGAGCATCTTTTGTTTTATTCGATCATTTTTTAGGCATTTTAATTTAATTTTGGCCGTAAATCCCCAGTTTTAATGTAAAATAATATTTATTTCCTTCGATATTTTCTTTACATATTTTCTCCATTAATACCCATTATTTTGTATAATACTCGTATTTTAATCATTTTTCTACACAAATATTGCCATTTTAACGTTGTACACCCCAAGAAATGGATCAGTACAACCACACCTTCAATAAAGACTCTTCTATACCTGCTAATTCCGGATAATTGTAGCCTTGTGGTAAACTACATGGAAACTAAAAGTAAAGTAAATGCATGGCGCTACAGCCCATGAAGGGCCAAGACCAACCAGCTGACTGCTGACCTCACGTCCATATGCCGAAGCAGAGGTGAACGATCATACATGGAAACTACATTATGTAAAATAATTAATTAAAGTGTACTACTTAGAAAAAATTATGTAACATTTAGTTTAATTACTAGTCTAAATATTAAGTAGTACAAAACCTCTTTTCTTACTAAGCCAATTATGTAAGATCAATTTTAGAGCATTTTAAGGGCATTTTTGAAAGATTTTTAGGTCATCAAAATCCTAGCCCTAGTAATTAACAAGCGCTGTAGCTATATACTCGTATTATTTGAATAAATTACTTACCCTTCATGTCTCTATCCTCAATTTCCCTGCGATTACTCGTTAAGCTCTGCAATTCTGTGAAGTTTTTGTTGAAATACCGCTCTCCCATTTCATATCTTCCTCTTGTCATTGAAGAAATTCGGACACCCCTGGTCTCGCCGAGATGATTGCAGCGCGGTAAATCCTCAGTTGTAAGAGGATCACCGGACACGACTCTGCGCGTCGCGGCGGGCGCCCTGATCCTCTTTCCGCGGCGCCGTAATTATCCGATGGAATCGCGTTTCTTCCTGTTGACACGCACTTGCGACCGCCGGTCTCTGGAAACAAGTCATCCCGAAATAAACGTGTTTTACGAAATAGTTAACAATTATTAGCCTACATTTCAGAACTGATGCATGCTTGTGGAACTGATTCTGTATTTCTAGTAACTTAACACCTCTCGTAACTTAAACGAAGAAAAAGATTCTAAACAATAAACAACTCACAATGTATTTGCGGTGCTATAAGAAGAATTAGGCCTATAATAATTAAGTCTAGGTCACACTTTGTTATTTTCTCGTTGTTGGTTCTAGCCAGAGTTGCCGCTAATAACACTAGTCAACAAATTTTAACTTTTTGTCTGTCACAGAAATGAAATCAGCTGATTTTTACTAAATCGGCCCTGCTGATTACGAAAATCGCAGTGAAAAACCTGTAACACGTAACATTTTTGTGTGACAGAAGGGGAAGTATTTTGATAAAAAAAACGTTTTCGTGCATTTCAAAATACGTAATTACAACAATGATAATAAATAAATTCCTACGATACAAAATATATATGCAAAATACACTGACGTTTCACAGAAAAATAATAACACTGCATAAATAATAATTACAATAAGAAATAGTAGCACCATATTCCTTTTTTTCCCTTCAAAATAAGCTTTTACTTTATTAATTTAAAACTGGATCAAATGAACTATAATTTTTTAAGACTTATAAATTAAATTGATTAAAATCTCAAATAAAATAACTTAGGAGCCCTACACTGAAATGAACAACCATATACAGACTTCAAGCTAGATTTTTTAAAAATAAATTTAGTTTCTTAGAGTTATTTTTCCTCTTGTAGTTTGAGTCACCTTCTCTGAACAAAAACCAACAATAGTCCCCAATCATACTAGAATCCCACCTTCCTTGATGTCGTTGTTCCATCCTGTGTATTTCTTGATGGAATCTTTCCCCTTGTTCATCGCTTACAGCTCCTAAGTTCTTTGGGAAAAAGTCGAGATGGGAATGTAGTAAATGTATTTTCAAAGATGTATTTTCAAAGACATTCGACAACCAAGCTTCTGGTAACTATGCAGAAGTTCTTGCACAAGCTGTTGGTAATTGTCATAGTAATTGTTGGTAATTATAATAAAATAGCTAACTACAGACAGAAAACTATTTTATTTTTGTGTTTTCCGTTTGATGTTTTGTGTGTGTAATTTTCGCGGTTTTTATATTTTGTTTTCTTTTTTGGCCTCATCTGCTGACGCTTTAAATCCTAATTCATTTAATTCACAAAGCATTTTATAGTATGAACTGTTTCTACGTCCTCGTTTCATACAGCATTGTAATTCAGTGATTCGCTAGCTTTTAAGTGTCTCGGATAGGGTTGCCAACTGTTTTTGAAGAAAATACGGGAGACTAAGCAGCAGTTACTGATTTCGTGAAATTACCAATCATAAAACTAGAACCAAATTTTGTCCAATATTCTTTTGAGAAGATTAACTCCATACGTAGATGAAATTATTGGGGATCATCAGTGCGGTTTTCGGCGTAATAGATCGACTATTGATCAATTTTTTTTTATTCGACAGATAATGGAGAAAAAATAGGACTATAAGGGTACAGTACATCAGTTATTCATAGATTTCAAAAAGGCATATGACTCGGTTAAGAGGGAAGTATTATATGATATTCTTATTGAATTTGGTATTCCCAAGAAACTAGTTCGATTAATTAAAATGTGTCTCAGGGAAACATACAGCAGAGTCCGTATAGGCCAGTTTCTATCTGATGCTTTTCCAATTCACTGCGGGCTAAAGTAGGGAGATGCACTATCACCTTTACTTTTTAACTTCGCGCTAGAATATGCCATTAGGAAAGTTCAGGATCACAGGCAGGGTTTGGAATTGAACGGGTTACATCAGCTTCTTGTCTATGCGGATGACGTGAATATGTTAGGAGAAAATACACAAACGATTAGGGAAAACACGGAAATTTTACTTGAAGCAAGTAGAGCGATCGGTTTGGAAGTAAATCCCGAAAAGACAAAGTATATGATTATGTCTCGTCACCAGAATATTGTACAAAATGGAAATATAAAAATTGGAGATTTATCCTTCGAAGAGGTGGAAAAATTCAAATATCTTGGAGCAACAGTAACAAATATAAATGACACTCGGAGGAAATTAAACGCAGAATAAATATGGGAAATGCGTGTTATTATTCGGTTGAGAAGCTCTTATCATCCAGTCTACTGTCCAAAAATCTGAAAGTTAGAATTTATAAAACAGTTATATTACCGGTTCTTTTGTATGGTTGTGAAACTTGGACTCTCACTCAGAGAGGAACATAGGTTCAGGGTGTTTGAGAATAAGGTTCTTAGGAAAATATTTGGGGCTAAGCGGGATGAAGTTACAGGTGAATGGAGAAAGTTACACAACACAGAACTGCACGCATTGTATTCTTCACCTGACATAATTAGGAACATTAAATCCAGACGTTTGAGATGGGCAGGGCATGTAGCACGTATGGGCGAATCCAGAAATGCATATAGAGTGTTAGTTGGGAGACCGGAGGGAAAAAGACCTTTAGGGAGGCCGAGACGTAAATGGGAAGATAATATTAAAATGGATTTGAGGGAGGTGGGGTATGATGATAGAGACTGGCTTAATCTTGCACAGGATAGGGACCGCTGGCAGGCTTATGTGAGGGCGGCAATGAACCTTCGGGTTCCTTAAAAGCCATTTGTAAGTAAGTAAGTAAAACTAGAACCTTTCTACGGCGATATTGAAACGTGGTCCCATTTTTGGGAACAATTCCCGTCATCTGTAGACAAAACCCGACATTATCTGTTCTTATCACCGTATTTGGATTGGTGCTGAACTGGTTCTGAATGAATAATAATAAATTCATGCGTATGTGAGTTGATGGCTGTTTTAGTGAGCGTTAAAAGTGCTAAGAAGTAAGTGTGTGAGTGGAGCAGTGAGTGGTGTTTGGTCGGCACGTGAAGTGTGAATGATATTGATTTTGACTGGGGCTGGAAATTCAATGCCGCGTGTACATTACAGGGCTGTGCTGTTTGCTCTGTCCTGTGGCATGGGGGCGAGCGCACTTCACAAAGTATCCGTAACGCTGTAGTGCTTCTGCCAATTGCAGTGGCGACTAAGGAAAAGGGTTGGATATGTATGAGTCATCGACAAACTCGGTTTATTTCCTCGTTCAGATAATGTAAATTATCCATTACAGATTTTGTCAAAGTAAGTTCTTTGATGACGTGTAAGATGGTCATAATTGTGGCACATTGTTGGAATTAACTTTATCATCATCACGCGATATCACAGTTGGAAATAGTTCTTATAGAATACGAATACATACTAGGTTCAAAAAGTTCCCGGAATTTGCTAGTATCATAGAAACAACGTACCTTAAACACTATTCTACAGCATTCCCTTCAAAATAGTTGCCTTCCGCAACAACATACTTTTGCCAACGCGTGTAGAGTTCCTGGAAGCCATTTTGTGAAACCCGTCTTAGTGCTCTCGTCGCGTTTGCGATAACCTCTCCAGCATTGAATCTCCGTCCTTTCAGATGACTTTTCAGACGGGGAAACAGAAAGTAATCAGGTGGTGAGAGATCAGGAGAGTATGGTGGGTGATCCAAAGCAGTTATGTTGTGACTGGCAAGAAAATTCTTTACAATAATTGCGCGATGAGCAGGTGCATTGCCATGCATAAGGAACCAGTTGTTTTCTACCCACTTTTCTGGACGTTTCCTTCTCACTGCGTCCCGGAGGCGACGGAGGATTTCTACGTACAATTCTTTCGTTACAGTACGACCTTCTGGAATGAACTCATGGTGAATGAGACCCTGAGAGTCGAAGAAAACTTCCAACATAACTTTGCCTTTGGAAGTGTCCCTAGGAAATTTTTGCTTCCGAGGAGATATTTTCGATTTCCACTCAGGTGACTGTCGTTTAGGGACTGGGTCGTACAAGTAGCACCAAGTTTCATCACCAGCAATAATTTTGTTTAAGAAATCACCATCTTATCAGCCATACTGATCATGTCCCCAGCAAGAGTCATTCTTGTTTCTTTCTGTTCTGCCAACAACATTTTCGGAACTAACTTTTGAGACACGTAATGCATGTTGAGATGCTTGTGAAGAACATTGTGTACACTTCCGACTGATATTCCGACCTCTGCTGCTATCTCTTTTATGGTTTTACGTCGGTCGTCCCTCACAACATTATGCACACGCTGAGCGATTGCTTCATTTGTTGCAGTTGTTGGTCGGCCGCTGCGTACGTCATCTTTGATGCTATCGCGGCCACCAGAAAAGCGTTTATGCCAGGCATACACTTGAGTTTGTTTTATTGCTGCTTCGCCATATGCTTCTTCCAACAATCTTAATGTCTCTGCAGGAGTTTTGTGTAACAAAACACAGAACTTGGTGTTTGTACGTTGCTCTGTGGACATAATTACAAAATGCGACGAACAAACAAAACACTATGATAAACAATTGCCTACAACTCAAAACCAACAATCGCCATTATCAACAAACTTCGAGGAAATGACATCATGAATGTTACCAACAAAACAAATGTATAATATCCCTTGTTATATATTAATACGAAAAATGGTAGTAAAATTCCGGGAACTTTTTGAACCCAGTAGTATAAGTACCTATTAGAGGATTATTGCTGGTGAAAAAAACGTCGTCAAGGTAACATTTTTCTCAATAAAATCCGTTCATTGTATTTTTTTTTTTTTTACGGAGGAGGGGTCCGAAAGCTTCCACCCCAACCTGAGGCTTATTAATTGCGCTTAATAATTCTGCTCCCTGAATAATATTAATTGTCGCCGAACGATCGCGCTCTTTTACGAATAGAGCACCCTGCACCGTGAATTTAAACGGGAGTATGGTAATGTTGATGATGACATGTGAGGAAATGACGAAGCGACCGCGAGATCCAACGCCGAAAGTTACGCAGCAATTCTGCTTCAATTGGTTGAGGAGAAACCTCGGAAAAACCCCCAACCAGATAACTTTTACCAACTAGGATTTCTCAGCTCAGCGTGATGGGCAAGTAAAGGAAGACCAAACAATCGATATTTCACGAACTTCCTCAGAAAAAATCAAGGAGAGGTCAGATCTGGTGAGCCAGGTGGCCATGCAGTTGCCCTGCACGCCCAATCCAACGCCGATCAAGTAACTCACGAACTTCGAAACGGTAGTGAGGTGGTGCCCCATCTTTCTGATAGTGAATGCCTTCATCTTGGTCATTTTCTTCAATCTGCGGAATGAGGAAATTTTCGAGCATATCTTGATACACAATACCGTCTTTGATGAATTTTGTAATACTGCACTATATGAGTCAAACTTGATGTATCGTCCTTCAAAATGACACCTGAACCGATTCTGTAAGATATGTGGGTAAATTTGTGTAAGCTTCTAAAGTTGTAATGTCATTTTTGAAACAATCTGTATAATAATAATAATAATAATAATAATAATAATAATAATAATAATAATAATAATACGTAGGTTGGATAAAAAGTTATGGCAACACTGCTGTCACGTGACGATGGTGCGTTCGAGAGCTGCCAGCTGTGTGGACATGAACAAGGACTGTTAGATGAGTTAGTGCAGCCAGCGGCGACAGTACCCTGTCAATCTACTGCAGTGTGTAGAACGTTGACTTTCATAGGGATAGTGCGAGCGCCCTAAGACCACGTTTACAAAACTAGAGCAACGTTCCTGGATCAAAATTGAAGTGACACGAGGTCGTAGTGCACAAGAATGTTTTCAGGGACTGCGTGAAGCATGTGCCGATGCAGCGTTGCCATATCGCACAGTGGCACGATGGGTTAAAGCGTTTCGGGAAGGCGGGGATGCTGTTCAGGACAACCTCCGTATAGGACGCTCCCGCATGGAGGACAACACAGTTCAACTCCTTGCTTCCCTGTTGGATGCTGATCGCCGATGGACTGCGCGTGAGTTAGCAGCGGAAGTCGGAGTATGTCACAAAACTCTGCTCCACATTCTGCAAGACATTCTGGGTTACCGCAAAATTACAGGGCGTTGGATACCCCATGAAATTTCCGAGGTTTAACAATGGCAGCGCTATGCAGTCGCACAGGCCTTGTTGGACCCGTACCAGAGGAAAGATGACGAATTTCTTGGACGAATCGTCGCTGTGGACGAAACCTGGGCTCGCTCATACCAACCAACCAAACTTGAAACGTCAATCAAATGAATAGAAGCATCCATGTTCTTCTCGTCCGAAGAAAGTCCGCCCTACAAAAAGTGCTGTGAAGGGGATGTTCATTGTGGCGTATGACATTGATGGAGTAATACTGCACCACGCTGTACCTCCAAGGCAGACTGCAAAAGCGGACTACTACTGCAGGTTCCTGCAGCACCACCTTCGTCCAGCCCTCAGGACAAAACGACGACACTTGGTGGCACAGAATCCCAACATTCTTCATGATAATGCAAAGAGTCACACCGCTGCTGCTGTCAAGGACCTCTTGCGTCGCTGGCAATGGGAGATTCTGGAACATCCTCCGTACTCACCCGATATGAGTCCATGCGATAACGATCATTTCACCAAAGTGAAAGAACCACTGCAAGGGACCCGGTACAATACCAGAGATGAACTTATCCGTGCTATACGGAACATCAACAAAGATGGACGCGCTGATGGTGTACGACGCTTTCCAAACATTTGGCAAAAGGTAATAAATAAGGGGGGCGACTATACAGAAGGTACGTAAATGTTGTATCCCTGTGAATAAAGCCATGTCAGAAATATCGAACTGTTGCCATTACTTTTTATCCAGCCCTAGTAATAATAATAAATTCCTTCATTCGCTTTTCACAGTTTCATTGATACTTAATAATTGTACTATTAATACATTACTATATACCTACCTTGCCCAAATAATAATAATAATAATAATAATAATAATAATAATAATACATAAATAAATAAATAAGTAAATCATCCAGTCTGCTGTCCAAATATCTGAAAGTTAGAATTTATAAAACAGTTATATTACCGGTTCTTCTGTATGGTTGTGAAACTTGGACTCTCACTCTGAGAGAGGAACATAGGTTCAGGTGTTTGAGAATAAGGTGCTTAGGAAAATATTTGGGGCTAAGCGGGATGAAGTTACAGGAGAATGGAGAAAGTTACACAACACAGAACTGCACGCATTGTATTCTTCACCTGACATAATTAGGAACATTAAATCCAGACGTTTGAGATGGGCAGGGCATGTAGCACGTATGGGCGAATCCAGAAATGCATATAGAGTGTTAGTTGGGAGACCGGAGGAAAAAGACCTTTAGGGAGGCCGAGACGTAGATGGGAGGATAATATTAAAATGGATTTGAGGGAGGTGGGGTATGATGATAGAGACTGGATTAATCTTGCACAGGATAGGGACCGCTGGCGGGCTTATGTGAGGGCGGCAATGAACCTTCGGGTTCCTTAAAAGCCATTTGTAAGTAAGTAAATAAATAAACTTAGAAATAAATAAATAAACAAACAAAAAAATAAGTATACATAAATAAATCTGTACTAAAAGAAAAATTGGCTAGAATTAAATTTACAAAATCTCCCAAATCACTGTTTTTCTAAACGTTTTGCAGATAACTACCCGCCACTGCCCGCCTTGCGTCTCCGCGGACTATAAACGGCAAACTGTTGCAGATGCAGGGATAGCGCCGGCCGGGACATTGCTGCGTACCCTCGACTCGCAGACGTATTTTTTATGGAGTACGAGACACATGGAACATTTCCAAAACGCGAGCTGGGGGAGATCTCGGAGCTGTTTGTGTTATTACGCAGCGCGTCTGGATATCACTGCCGCCATATTTCACAGATACCTCGGCCGCCCGCCCGGCCGCAGTCTTTATCGGTTTGTAATATTTCACTTTTATGCTAGCAAATGCAGTGCGTCGCTTGCTGTGTTGCGGTGTGGCCTAATTACACGGCGGTGGTGATGGTCGTGGCGTAATCCAGAACAACTTCAGGTTTCATTCGGACGCTATTTGACCGCATTCAGCTCTCGTAATCAACTCGCCGCTCGTAATTCCGAGGCCATGCAGAGCTCTGCGTACGCTACGTACGGGCTATTCCATCTCAAATTTCAAATTTCAAATTTATTTATTTCAAATATACAGAATAAATAAATATAATTACAAAACAAACAAACAGAAATACAAATGATACTATAAAAAAGAAAATACAATTTAACAAAATTTGAGACCGAATGAGCGTTTTTGTCAAATAATATTAAAATAAAAAATAATAATATAAGTAAATAAGAAAATAAAATGATGACCGAAATATAGAAAAATTGACCTTGCAATTGAGGAGCGTTTTTGCAAAAGATAGATGCAGTTTTCGATAGTGAGTTAAATATGGATATTGTATGTTTTCTACCTCCGGAATCGATCTATGAAATCAGATTTACCAAAACTTGATTCATACCTTATGTAGAGACTACCAAACCTTCCAGGTTTTTTTTCAAAACTCCTGTCACTTAGTGTAATTTCTGTAAAATCTTGATTTCTGCATCTATCGACTTTTGCAAAAACACTCCTCAATTTTTAAATGCAATGAAACTTTTTTCTGTCCGTTGACAACTGTGATACAATGCTTTGTGCAAAGTCTGAGGCATCAGAACTTCATACTGTTTAAATTGAAAATATTTAAATTTATCGTATTTTCATAAAATTAGCAACTTTAGACTGTTTTGGCTCCGAAACCCTTTCACCCAATGATCAAATGATTAGATGTAATGCTTCGTCTTGATGTAATTTATTTCCCACCATGGCATTTCAAGACTTTTAATGGCGTTTCCAATGCATATTTTATTCCTTAGAAATAATAAGCTAAAACAATAACATGAATGAAAATATAAAATTATACATCAGAGTAATTAGAACTTTTATGAGAAGTTGATAAAGTCTTGATCATACAGATCGTCATATCAGTATCAGGCACCTGATCGCCGTCGTGACCTAGGGGTAGCAATAGTGATTAAAATAGAGAAATGGGAGTAAAATAAGAAGAAGGATAAGACAAGGTGAATAAGGGGAATTCATGGAGAACAAGGGGAAGACAGGAAAAACAACTAAATCAAGAAGAACGAAGGAGTACAGGGGTAATGTAAAGGCATCAAGGACAGATAAGGGAAATGCAAGAACAAAGGAAATACAAGAAGAACAAGGGAAATATAAGGAGAATAAGGGTAATGCAAAGAGAACAAGAGAAAGAAGTGAACAACAAGGGAAATACAAGGAGAGCAAGGGTAATGCAAAGAAAACAAAGGAAATACAAGAATAACAAGGAAATATGAGGAGAATAAGGGTAATACAAAGAGAACAAGAGAAAGAAGTGAACAACAAGGGAAATACAAGGAGTGCAAGGGTAATGCAAAGAAAACAAAGGAAATACAAGAATAACAAGGGAATATGAGGAGAATAAGGGTAATACAAAGAGAACAAGAGAAAGAAGTGAACAACAAGGGAAATACAAGGAGAGCAAGGGTAATGCAAAGAAAACAAAGGAAATACAAGAATAACAAGGGAATATAAGGAGAATAAGGGTAATACAAAGAGAACAAGAGAAAGAAGTGAATAACAAGGGAAATGCAAGGAGAACAAGGGTAATTCAAAGACAACAAGGGTAATATAAAGTGAAGTAGTGGGGTACAAGGAAAACCAGGGTAATGCAAGGAGAACAAGAAGAAGACGGTTAATACAATTAGAAAAATAATGCAGTGAAAACTAAAGGAAGAAAAAATAATAAGAGGAATAAAGGAGAATAAGGGTAATACAAGGGGAACAAGGGTAATAGAAGAAGAACATGGGTAATACAAGAAGAACAAGATTAATCAAAAGAGAAAATAGAGAAGACAAGAAGAACAAGGGGAATACAAGGATAACAAGGGTAATCAAAAGAGAAAAAGGAGAAGACAAGAAGAACAAGGGGAATACAAGGAGAAGAAGGGTAATAGAAGAAGAACAAGGGTAATACAAGAAGAACAAGATTAATCAAAAGAGAAAATAGAGAAGACAAGAAGAACAAGGGGAATACAAGGATAACAAGGGTAATCAAAAGAGAAAAAAGAGAAGACAAGAAGAACAAGGGGAATATAAGAGAAGAAGAGTAATACAAGGGGAACAAGGGTAATAGAAGAACAAGGGTAATACAAGAAGAACAAGGGTAATCAAAAGAGAAAAAGAGAAGACATTAACAAGGGGAATACAAGGATAACATCGATAATACAAGAAGAACAAGGGGAATGAAAGGAGAACAAGGGTAATAGAAGAAGAACAAGAGTAATACAAGAAGAACAAGGGTAATCAAAAGAGAAAAAAGAGAAGGCAATAACAAGGGGAATACAAGGAGAACAAGAGTAATACAAGGACAACAAGGATAATACAAGAAGAACAAGGGGAATGCAAGGAGATAATGTAAAGACAAGGAGAAAATGGAAAGACAAAGAGAATCAGTGGCATTCAAGGAGGACAACAGGAATACAAGCAAAACAAGGGAAGTAAAAAAAGAACAAGAAGGGTTACATTTTTATGTGACTGTCAATTCTCAAGTTACCTCCTTCGTACCTAGGGGAGAAAGCGTCAAAATTGGCACAGGATATCACTGAGAACGGATCTATGTGCTCGGTGGGATTCGAATCCACACAGCGTGGGGTACATTTCAGAGACACAGCCGGCCGGCGTAATGGTCGGTTCTAGCGGCAATCAGATCGCGCGTCGCTGCGTGTGGAATGACAGCGGGGTATTTATAAAAGTGCCCATTCACACGCGCCGTAACTCTGACTCGCGTGACCGGCAGTTTGTTGCCGCTGTACATGCACGAGACAAAAATAGTCAAGTGTTATATTTCCCGAGCAGTCGACATAAATTTGTGAAGGAGGACGCACAATTTTTTTTGCACGACTCGCCCAATTTATGCGCACGACATCACTACTCTGCTAACGAGCAACTCCCGGGCTCGATCCGGGACGAGACCAAGACTTTCAGACGTCTCCAATTCGACAATAAAGTTCAGCCGTGAGGCGTGTCTCGTTTTACAGATATAATCAGAAATTCATGTCAGTTCATTCATAATTGTGGTTAAAATGACATATTTACATGCTTGTAAAGCATTAATAAATTGTAAGTGAGCCATCAACCGCAGTAACGAGCAATATGAGTAGATCGTTTAGATGTGTATCATTGGCAGCAAGTTCCATGTAAATTAGCTCGCACATGTTCCTTCTCACCAGTGTCTGTTATGCTATGTCCCTACTTCAATTTGTTCCTTATTTCCTGTAGTCTACTCTTTACTTTCCTGTTAAACGAAGCATAATCAGAGAGAAGAATCCAAAAAGGATACCTGCCCTTCAAAAAGGGGTACCGAGCGGTAACAGCACCTAAATTAATTGTAGATCAACAATATTCTATTTTAAATTTAAATTTTATTTCTATTTTATTTTATTTTATTTTATTTTTGTGGGGCAGCTATCCTCGACATGAATAATTTATTTTTCATATATAGAATTGTACAGATGGTTATTTACAATTAACAAGGAATGTCTTAAAACATTAATGCCTGCATCTTGAAGTTCCAAAAGATCGATATGGAAACGATGAAAGAAATTGATACAAAATCTTGATATATAGTGCGCCTTGCACCAAAGAGCAAGCCAATTACTTCCCAGCGGTATTTCTCTTCCATATAAGGAAAGCAGGGTTCATAATGTCTTTTCTCTTCCAGATCTACTTCTTGTGGTTGGAATTCGGCATCCTCAGATCTTATAGTGGGATCGATTATGAAGCCAATCTTTTGATTGTTATCAATTGCTATGATGTCGGCACTACTTAAAGGCCCATTCACAATGAAAATTAAACATAAACATAACGTAAGCATAAAACCTTGTGTCCATGTTATTTAATGAAAGCATTCACAATGAATTACATAAGCATAAACTTAATCTTAATCATAAGACGTTAACATGAAGTTTGCAAACTTCAAACTTTCATGCTTATGTTTATGCGATTTGGAAACAGTACACAAGCGGAAAGCGTGTTTTCACTTTTTGTTTAACATCTCATGGGCTTTGCCTACAGGCAATATTTTGATCTATTGGCCGTGATGATAGCTAGGCGCGCAACATGGAATCATATGACGAAAAGTTGATTATTTTACATCTCCGTTTCTTTGATTTCAAGTATTGAAAAATATACTGATGCCATTGTAGTTATTAGAAACATAAATTGAATAGCTACATCGTCAGTCATTGTGCAATTCTCCATTTTTATGTAATAGATTCTGTAGTTTTGTTGATTCGGTATGTTTGTTTCCATACACGTGTTATGTTTACGTTATGTTTAATTTTCATTGTGAATGGGCCTTGGCTACTTAAGTTTGTGGCATATGTTTATGTCCTTATGTTAATGTTTTTTCGTTATGTTTAATTTTCATTGTGAATGAGCCTTAACTCTTTTTAATTTATTTGTATTTGGTATTTTTCATTTATATCTATATCTGTGTTTTTTATTTAGGTAGTATCTATTTCTTTTTTTTCTTTCACTTTTAATTTTTAATTTGTAATTACACTTGCATCTTGCATTTCTTTCTGTTTTATCTCTTTTTTCATGTTATATGCAATTCTGTGCTTTTTTTTAACAAATCTGTACTGTCTATTGTAATTGGGGCTTTGCCCTGTTGTAGACATAAATAAATAAATAAATAAATAAATAAATAAATAAATAAATAAATAAATAAATAAATACATAAATAAATAAACACATAAATAAATAAACAAGTAAATAAATAAGTAAATAAACAAACAAAAAACAAATAAATAAATAAATAAATAAATAAATAAAAAGAGAAGCTACAGTGAAACCTGGATTGTACGTAAGTGAAGGGGAATAATTTAAATTATGCACAACTTAGAACTGCGTGATATATATGAAGTGTGAAGATAACATATTTTTCGAATAACTAGGAATCAGTTTAACAGAACATAGCTGGGGCACTTAAGGGAAGAGTGAATAATGATTAGAAGACAAAAATCCGTTTTTTTATTTTGTGTTTAAAAATTACAAAACTTGTGCTTTAAAAGAATATCTCTACAGCAAAGCCCTTCAAATAGCCTCTTTAAATTTGGCGGCGCATCAAATATATTTTTTATTTTTAAATGCACTTTTCCGCAGGTTGATATTTTTCAAACTTAAGTGCATTTTTCTCTGAAACTACTGAATCTATTTAGGGGAGTATTGTCTACGCATAGTTGTTGGAGTCGGCAATTTTCTAGACGTATACTTCTCAATCATATGTTTACAATGTGAATTCTCAAGTTTATGGAACGGAATATTCGCACAAATAAAATCAGACGCAAGTCATAATAAAAGTGGACTGATCCGAAATCAAGTCGCTAAACAATTTCAGATGTTCGATGTGTCTTTTAAGAGTCACAATGTCTTCGTATATCGCGACGCTCTTTAACTTTTATGTCCGACTTACACACTTTATACCATAATATACATATTTTTGTCCTACACAGTTTGTATTTCATTGTTTAATTAATAGTAAATAGTATTTTACGGTTTAATTCATAAGTAACTCTTCTATACACGAAACTTTTATCTAACTCAAATTGTTGTATTCTTTGTAGCTTGTAAGTTCATATACATGTATATATACTTTTTGCTGGTTGAGTGGAAGAGAATGCCTTACGGCCTTAACTCTGCCAGCTAAAATAAATTATTATTATTATTATTATTATTATTATTATTATTATTATTATTATTATTATTATTATTATTATTTTAAATTTATTTGTTTAATTTTGCTAGTAAGTTTGAAATGAATATAAATTAATAAATACGATGAAAAATAATCTAGCTCCCTCCTCAATGAGTAACACTCGTGCTCAGGAGGGGATTCCAATACAGACAAAAGTAAAATTAAAATTGAGAGTAAATACAGATTAAATAGTGTTTAATATGTTTAAACCCAAACTATAAATCCAATTTATTTATTTATTTATTTATTTTTATTAATTTGGAGAGGATTCGTGGTTGAAATATTATTGGAATAAAATTTGTTTAATAATCTGGGACCTTAACTCATGCTATGATAAAAAGTTGCATTGGTTTTACATATTGGTTCAGAAAAACGCAGATTATTATTATTATTATTATTATTATTATTATTATTATTATTATTATTATTACTAGCCGTACCCGTGCGCTCCGCTGCACCCGTTATAAATAAATATAAAGTAATTACATAATTAAAATAGGACATTTGTTCCAGGGAACATTCGTGTTTGATATAAGGATAAATCGTTTATTATGTTACTTAATTTAAATTGTATTTACATAATTAAAATGCGATCATTTTGATCCAGAGAGCACTCATTTGGTCATCAAAAATTATTTTAGGAAATACAGGAAACGAATGTACAGAATAGCCTATCAAGTTTTCTGTGCATAAGAAGCTATTTTAATCTTACCTGTCCTCGATTCACTCAGAAGATACTGTAATAACATTATAGCATTATGTCCATCTAGAGAAACTACACTTTCCAATGGTGAATTAATAATTAATTATCCGATATTACTTCATACAAACACAGAAACATTATCTGTAGGCTATCTTTCATAGCTTTCGATTGTTGCTGTCCAAGGCCCCTTATAGACGAAGTCATTTGTTTTTTAATTCATTACACGGCCTTAGATGGCAGTTATTTTAATTTTAAAACTCATTTATCTCATTAGATATCAGTCCTATCAAAATTTTTCATGGAATAAAACTATCGGAAATTATTTTTGAAGAAACTTTTGTTATGTAACATTTTTCACAAAAATCAATAATAAGCTACATATTTCGATTTATTTCATTCAGGCCCCCTTATAACCCCCCTTTTAAATGATGTATTTTGAATGCCATATAGCCTAAAATCTAAGTTACAACGAACTTAATTTATATTCCAATTTTCATCGAAATCCGTTCAGCCATTATCGCGTGAAAAGGTAACAAACATACAGACAGACAGACAGACAGACAGACATACAAACAAACAAAAATTTCAAAAAAGCGATTTTCGGTTTCAGGGTGATTAATTATATATGTTAGGACCAATTATTTTTGGAAAATCGAAAATTACCAGAAAAATTTCGGCTACAGATTTATTATTAGTATAGATCATTATTATTATTATTATTATTATTATTATTATTATTATTATTATTATTATTATTATTATTATTATTATTATTGTTAACTTATATTTTCCGACTGTATCGTTTATCTGAAGTTGTGTGGTGTGCTTATTATATTTACAAAAATTAGCTTTCGTAGTTGGCCTAGAGTTTAGAAAGGTGCTTGAAATGATGAATACCATTTGCCTATGATGTACTTTCCCCACAAAAACTGCAACAGCTTTCTAAATTATTCTCCTGTAATTCAAATTGTTATTTTGCGTAAAAAATGGTGCAGGTACGTTTTCCTGGTACGTTCGCCATGAAAAACGCATTGTTACTTCAAACCAAATTGTCTGAGAGTCAAGATGGGGATGTTTTCTTTTTATTTTATTTTTATTTTATTTATTTATTTTATTGCTAGTAAGTTTGAAAAAAATACAAGTTAATACAATGTAAGATAAATTAACCCACTCCTGAATGAGTGAGACTCGTGCTCAGGAGGGGATTCCAATACAGACAAAAATAAAATTAAAATTGAGAGTAAATACAGATTAAAAAGTGTTTAATATGTTTAAACCCAAACTATAAACTTTTACTTTAACACTTACTCTGACAACCTTAAGTATTAGAAAGAATCATATTGAATACGAGTTCTGTATTTAGATACGTGATGCTGAAAGGACCATAGGAGAGGTAAAGGCGTGAGAAATATTAATTATACTTACGAAATCACGGCGGCACCAACGTTTCTCTACTAGTGCCAATTTTGAACGTTATCTCAACGACAGAAGAAAAGAAAGAGGCCACGAAATTATGCTTCTTGAGTCCCGGGACACGACACAATGTAATGCACCGCAGAAAAAGTTAAGACATAAGGAACAATAATAATTAGATTTACGAAATCATGACAATGCTGATTTCACCTCTGTGAGTCCAAATACTGGACATTAACCCAAAGGTAGAGTGGGGGCCACTGAAATACGTTCTTGAGATTTACGAAATGAAACGCTGTAATGGACTACAGAAGAAATGAGGACAAAAAGTTCGTAGCTACAAACTGAAAACATATTTCAACAGTTGATAATATCGCCAAGCACAATGTTTGCAACATACAATGTGTTAATTAAGTATGGAATATTGCTAATTAATAACTCTTTATATATTCATTTTATGAAAAATGCCAAAAACAAAAGTTGTTGGAAATATCTAACTAAAACTCTTGGCTGTGGTCTCACAAAATTATTGATTCATGTACAGGGTGTGGCAAAAAAATAACACTTTTTAAAATTACACTCTCTATTAAATTTTATATATTTGAAATCTCCATCCAATTTTACATACAAATAGAAGTTTGACTCAGCATAAATTATAAATACTCTCTTGTAAATGTTATCGTTCTTTCAAATGCTTTGATAATATAACACAAAATAAATGTCTGTATTCATAAGGAATAGGTCATGAAACAAACAAAAGAATAACATAACTGTTTCAGAGAATATTTAAAATTATAAATAGTACATTATGCAACGAGCCTATAATGGTAGCTAGTAATTAAGACGCGAGGATGTTTATGAAACGAGCGCAAGCGAGTTTCATAATTTACATACGAGGGTCTTAATTACCATTACAGGCAAGTTTCATACGACTTTTTATGCTCGACCATATTTATAACTTGAAATTATTCATAATTATTCATGTTATTGTTATGTGAGTGAGTGAAATAGCCTACCTCATGAATTGTGAGATGTGCGCAGACGCGAAAGTATTGATTTTTTCCGGGAAACGAATGTCGACGACCTTGATATAATCTAGAGTAAGATAATCATTAGTCTTGATATAACCTTGAAATTGAAAAACGAGATGACAAATTGAATTTATTTGAATATTATTTACAATTAACGCTATATAGTAACAGAACATAACCTTCTGCGACAGTATTGGATTTCCAGCCTCCGTGACCTTTCGATAGTTGTCTTTCGATTGCATATCCGAGAATAATCGAAAACCTGAACTTTAATTAATAGGTGTACTTTAATGACATGCATTAAAGGACTGCTACCAGGTGTATAATTACTACATTTCGGAATGATCGAGCATAAAAAAATGTTCAAAATGAGAACCATTCACAGCCAAACAATGCCCCAGTCTATCACGAAAGCAGTCCATTGACTTTCTCACTGTTTCAAGAGTGATCAGTTCCATCATTACTAATCCTTAATTTCAGGTCTTCAATACTGTTCGGTCTATCACGTTACACCCTGTACTTTAAGTAATCCCACAGGAAGAGATCCAATAGGTTGAAGTCAGGTGATCTTGCCGGCCATTCAATGTATCTTCTTCCAAGCCATCTACCAGGGAATATTGGTTGAGTAAATCCATTACTCTTCTACTATAATGTGGAGGTGCACATTGTTTTGTTTGTTTCTTAACCTACTCCATATGAGTTACTTACTTACTTACTTATTAACTTACTTACTTACTTACTTACTTACTTACTGGCTTTTAAGGAACCCGGAGGTTCATTGCCGCCCTCACATAAGCCCGCCATTGGTCCCTAACCTGAGCAAGATTAATACAGTCTCTACCATCATATCCCAGCTCCCTCGAATCCATTTTAATATTATCTTCCCATCTACACGTCTCGGCCTCCCCAAAGGTCTTTTTTCCTCCGTCCTCCCAACTAACACTTTATATGCATTTCTGAATTCGCCCATGCGTGCTACATGTCCTTCCCACCTCAAACGTCTGGATTTTATGTTCCTAATTTTGTCAGGTGAAGTATACAATGCGTGCAGCTCTGCGTTGTGTAACTTTCTCCATTCTGCTGTAACTTCATCCCTCTTAGCCCCAAATATTTTCCTAAGAATCTTATTCTCAAACACTCTTAATCTCTGTTCCTCTCTCAAAGTGAGAGTCCAAGTTTCACAACCATACAAAACAACCGGTAATATAACTGTTTTATAAATTCTAACTTTCAGATTTTTTGACAGCAGACTAGAAGACAAAAGCTTCTCAACCGAATAATAACAGGAATTTCCCATATTTATTCTCCGTTTAATTTCCTTCCGAGCCCCATATGAGTACAGACATTTATTTTGTGTTACATTATCAAAGCATTTGAAAGAACTATAACATTTACAAAGAGAGTAGTCATCGTTTATACTGAGTCAAGCTATTTGTATGTAAAATTGAAGGAAGATAGCAAATATGTAAAATTTAATTTAGGGTGCCACATCCTGTAAACGAATCAATACTTTGTGAGACCATAGCCATAAGTTTTAGTTAGATATCTCCAACAATTTTTGTTTTTGGTATTTTTTTTTTGCATAAAATTAAATGGGTTATAAAGAGTTATTAGCAATATTTCATATTTAATTAACACACTGTATGACAACATGATGTCAATTAAGAATTGCCTTTAATTCTTACATTGCAGCTGTGGAACTTACTACGTGAAATAGCATCAGTAATCTGTGTTCTGGGAACCGTATCCAAGGACTGCCAAAATAAATAGACCTGCGTGATAAATATGCGTGAAGTTTTGCGAATGAGGTACATTGAATTAGAG
The DNA here is from genome assembly GCA_025594305.2 of Periplaneta americana. Lineage (NCBI taxonomy): Eukaryota > Metazoa > Arthropoda > Insecta > Blattodea > Blattidae > Periplaneta > Periplaneta americana. Next base: position 196,163,295 of record JAJSOF020000005.1, read on the forward strand.
CTTATCGTTGAAGTAGGCTACCTATATTTGTGAGTCGTGACAGAATTAAGTTTCCAATGAAAGAAATCAAGGCAACTGTATTTTTAAAAGTAGCGACGCAATGGGTTTTTCCTTCCTGGCTACGAACGCACTGAAATTCCACCTCTCTGATCGTGACGCAATTTGACAGAGTACCTGGGCTCTGGACTGCTTCCCGATCATTCTCCGACTACAAACAGATAATACATCACCTTCGATTTTGAGACGTGCATACATAACGGTTAAGGCTCGTGTTTACGCTGGGTAGAAACACTGGCATGGACTGCAGTCTCCTCGGGGACGAGAAGAATAATCTGTGTTACGCCATTTTGTTCAATGCCCGACAACGCACCGAAAATATATCGTGGCAAATTCCAAGAGTGCCGCATTGGCAAAACCAATGTATTCTACTGGCTTAAATAATGACCACACATTTGATTCTTTCCACTTTATTGCTTTTCTTGTGATATTGTAACATTTGAATTTTACTTATTTTCAACAATACGTATGTGAGAAATTTTATGTGTGTAGTTACATATTTATATCCCGAAAAGACAAAATGTATGGTTATGTCTCGTGACAAGCACATTGTACGAGATGGAAGTATGCAAATTAGAAATTTACCCTTTGAAGAGGGAAAAATTCAAATATCTCGGAGCAACAGTAACAAATATAAATTACACTCGGAAGGAAATTAAACGCAGAATAAATATGGGAAATGCCTGTTATTATTAGGTCGAGAAGCTTTTGTTATCCAGTCTTCTCTCAAAAAAGCTGAGAGTTAGAATTTATAAAACAGTTATATTATACCTGGTAAGATTTATCTTGACTCAGTAGCAATAAAACCAAGTCCCTTCAAATGAGGGTGGAGATTATAGGAGGGTTGTAAATTTTCAGGATTCCTTTCAAAACCTTGTTATTGTACAGGCTGCTGGAACTCAGTTTCTTGAAAGACAAGCTCAGTGACGGAACTACACAGTACGAAGAGAGATATTTTGTTACTTTATTTTGCGATACAGAATGTATCAACTAGTCCCTTCCGCCACTGGATGGATGGACGGCACAGCTCCACTCCCCTATCGCCATAACAACACAGACGAAGTAATACATATCTCCTTTCTCTCTCTTTTCACAGTGAGACAAGATACATCACACAGACTTTAGGGCCTACTGGTTGTTCTGTATGATTGTGAAACTTGGGCTCTCACTTTGAGAGAGGAACAGGAGTTAAGGGTGTTTGAGATTAAGGTGCTTAGGAAAATATTTGGGGCTAAGAGGTAAGAAGTTACTGGAGAATGAAGAAAGTTACACAACGCAGAACTGCACAAATTGTATTCTTCACCTGACATAATTAGGAACATTAAATCCAGACGTTTGAGATAGTCTGGGCATGTAGCACGTATGGACGATTCCAGAAATGCATATAGAGCAGTGGACGTCAGCACTCGCTGAAATGGGTAACGAGTGTATCACAATATGCACCATCGTGCAGAATGCAGACACAGGCAAAGCATACCAACCAGTAGCCACGGATGCACTCTTATCCGTGGGTAGAAGACGCTAGCCCGAGGATGCACTGTTCTGATGACCGGTGTTATAGAGTGTTAGTTGGGAGTCCGAGACGTAGATGGAAGGATCATATAAAAAGGAATTCGAGGAAGGTGGGTTATGTTCATAGAGACTGGATTAATCTTGCTCAGGATAGTGACCGATGGCGGGCTTATGTGAGGGCGGTGATGAACCTCCGGGTCCTCTAAAAGCCATAAGTAAGTTTTATGTTTAGTTCTTGGAGCTGCTGGAATGATGCATATTATATGTATATTCAGAAAATTTGTTTCTGTAAATGCTTTTGTAGTTTTTGTACATCGCCGTGCAATTGAACATCAGAATCAACACACGCTATCCCCACAAGCTGGAGGCGAAGTATTTGGAAGCTCGCCGAGACGAGGGAGGCTGCAAGGTTAACTTAATTGAGAAGGGAATCCCTCTACTGTCTCGTCGAGCAGAATAACCCTTTTGGGCACGGTGCCTGATCAAGCATCACGGCGATAATGCTGGCAGAAACTACAATAGTGAGACACTTTGACATCAGCCGCATCACCGTATTTACCAGGAGAAACCCGAACAATGGTAAACACATTCAGCAATCCAATCCTGGAATTCCCCCAGCTAAGCAACTTCTTTGATGTTCTTTTTATGTAAAACTGTAGAAATGTTGTGGCTCAATTCTCATTCAGTCACGAATTTTGATGAACTGGTTCGACGATCCTTCTATAGCTAATATGGTGTACACACTTCTATAATATATAAATCCCACAAGGGTAGCTGCCCTTCAGTAAGGGTTGCCAAAAGACACAGCATACTAAACAAATAAAATAAAAATAAACATTTGCGTTATCATTATTTACTATTTTTATTTTCAAATGGAACATTAAATCCAGGTTTGAAAGTACTTTTGTTCAATAAATATTACTAATAAAATAGAATATAAGGAAATTTAGGTGTACTGGTGATTACGTAAAATCTGAACAGAATATTTCATTACGTCTATAGCAATAATTTTCAAAATATTTAAAGGAATTCCAAAAGACTTAAAACACTCAACTGAGAATTTTGGAATTGTTACCCTTGCTCCGAACAATAAGCCAAATACTTCAATCTGTCTTTGTATATGCTGATAATCTCTAAAGTATTGAATTGTAGGGTCATAGATGGGTTATTTTCTTCATCTACTGCTACAGGTTGTTCAACTGCAGTTTCAAAGCACACTGTAATTTTATCAACAGTAATCTCACTAGACGTTTTGATTTATCTTGGAAAATCAAAACTATGAATATTATTGTATATTCTGAACACGATTAGAAGAAAGTATATAAATGATTTTGAAGTTTTCGAAATACTCCAATACAATAAAATATTAATTCACTTACGAAAATACAACTGTCTTCAAATGTATTATTATACCATCTCAACATTACAAATATTACGCTAGATGCATGCTAGATGGCAGTCGCGAGAATAACCCTTTTCGGAGACGTTCTCGAGCATATTCGATACACGATGGCAATGTTACTAGTCAAGAAGGCTTTGTTGATTCAGTTTCATTTTTATTAAAATGCAACATTCCACTTCAATTATCCGAATTCCCCCAGTAATCAACGTCACTTGACAGATGATTTTCAATAAATCTTAATATTAAACAATCTCTGATACGTGACTATCCATAATATCATATAGCAGCTATAACATAACCTAACTAATATACTGTACACAAGTGTTAGAAAAGTTTTAATTAACGACGATGACATAAAAAATAAAATGAATAATTTTAAAATAATAATTATTGAATGTATAATTTTAAATTTGAATTATTTGGTGGTTCAATTGATGTTATATTGGACAGTGTGCGTAATTCAGACAGTGGAACTCTTTGATTTAGGCCTAAATGGTGTATTCAACTTATTACAATTTCCGATGCATGAATAATTTTAAAAGGAATAATTATTGACTGTACAATTTTCAAATTTGAATGTGGTTGGTGGTTCAATTGATGTTATATTGGACGTATATAATAGAAGTGGAACTCGTTGATTTAGGCCTAGCAAACTGTATTCAACATTCAGGATTTCCGAATGGTGCTCTTCATTTATTTGTAAATCTGGATTTCAGAAGATGCATAGGTATGATTAGTGATTTTTATTAATTCTTGTTCTTGAATACCAATGCGAATCATATTTGAAATTGCTGTATATCGACTGGAGTGGTTTGTAATTTTATATATCTATATATATTTTGACAATTAAAATATTCATATTTTCTCTCGACGTCCAGACCAATGGGCAGTTTCAAATGTTGGCAAAGAAATAAACAAATGCTATTTTCTTTGATAAAATTAAACAAATGCTAGGGACGCCGATAAAATTGTAATCGATAAGCAGCCATGATTGGTTGAAATACGTCCTTTCGTACCGTTTTATTGGTCAAAAGTAGTATGACGTAGAAAGAGTGTAATAGTCATAATAAGTCATAATAATAATAATAATAATAATAATAATAATAATAATAATAATAATAATTATTATTATTATTATTATTATTATTTATTTATTTTATTTTATTTATTTATTCTGGCGAAGTTGAGGCCATCAGGCCTTCTCTTCCACTTAGCCAGAAACAAAAGAAGCTGATACAATTTTACTAATATTTACTAATTTTAGTTTAAATAATCTCCTCGTCCCGAGAATCGCAGGTTATATCTGAACTGAGGAGAAGATATCTCGCTGGAAAAATGTGGAGATGAAACGTGAAGCTCGTGGCCCTTTGTCAGCCAGTTATTGAAGTGTTTTGTAAAATATGGGAGGCTATAAGAGTCGCTATTTGTATTTTTGAAGACTAGGAGAGGCTGTAAGAGATGTTAGACGAATGAGAGATAAACTAAGAAATGACCCAGTTCCAAAGAGAAACTACTCAAAATGTTATGTTTTACGAACTTTGAATTTTAAAGCTTCATGGTGCTGTGAAAAATCAAAGGATCGTTGAAATTACTCAAAATTCTGTTACATTTTTTAGTAGGTTATTTTACGACGCTTTAACAACATCTTAGGTTATTTAGCGTCTGAATGAGATGAAGGTGATAATGCCGGTGAAATGAGTCCGGGGTCCAGCACCGAAAGTTACCCAGCATTTGCTGGTATAGGGTTGAGAGAAAACCCCGGAAAAAAACCTCAACCAGGTAACTTGCCCCGACCGGGAATAGAACCCGGGTCACATGGTTTCACGGCCAGACTCGCTAACCGTTACTCCAATGATGATGATGAGATATATATATATATATATATATATATAAGCAACACGAGGCTTTAAAATTCAGGTTTCTCGAAACTTAAAATTTCTAGTTGTTTCCCTTATGAATTTGCTGTCGGTGTAACATCGAAACAAAATGGTATTTTTTTTTTTCCATTCTTCTTGAAGTTCACTTTGTAACACGTGATATTAAAGTATAAGAGTAATGAAGAGTATACGAAACCTCCTGATTGCAATTGGATAAAATATGACCAATGTAGTAATCGGTGGCATGAGCACTGCACAAGTCACACTGGACGTGGATTATTTGTTTCTGATGACTGTGAGTAATCTTGATTTGTTAAAGCTAGTTGTGATCTTTGTGTCTGTTTAGTTTTTGTTCTTGTTGCTAAAATCTGTCATCAGCTAAGTGATTTAATTAACCATAATATTTGAATTCATCTCTATTGACAGAAGAAACAAAATAAGTATTCGGAATATGTATTATAAGACTTTCTTGTGTTAAATTTTAACATCCCTCTTTAACATGTTTCGACCTATTTTGGTCATCTTCAGAACTGGTCGTTGTTGGTCTTGGCGCCTCTTGTTTCCTGTGAGGGTGCGTTCGTAGTGTAGAGTCAAAGAGTGTATGTATTTTGAAATTGAGTTGTGTGTTGAGAATATCGTTGGGGTGTGTTTTCGTGTGTCTGTATATTTCATATTGTTCTAGTGTGTTGAGTTTCTGGCTTTTTGGTTGGATGTGCAGTATTTCCATGTCTGTGTTGATGTCTCTGTAGGTGGTTGGCATTTGTAATGTGTTCTGCATATGTGGAGGTGTTTTGTAATTTTGTTATGGCTATGATGTGTTCTTTGTAACGTGTTTTAAATGATCTGCCTGCCTGTCCTATGTAGAAGTTCTTGCAGGTGTTACATTTGAGTTTGTATCCTACGCCTAGAACAATATGAAATATATGACACACGAAAACACACCCCAACGATATTCTCAACACACAACTCAATTTCAAAACACATACACTCTTTGACTCTACGCTACGAACGGGTCCTCACAGGAAACAAGAGGCGCCAAGACCAACAACGACCAGTTCTGAAGATGACCGAAAATAGGTCGAAACATGTTAAAAAGGGACGTTAAAATTTAACACAAGAAAGTCTTATCATACATATTCCGAAGCGATACAGTGTTAAAAGTTGTGTAATCAAGATGTATAAAGTAAATATAGTATATACGTACTCTTGAATTTCACTACTGCGTGATTTTAGACCATATGTCCTCTAAGAGATCGGATTTTCAGTACCTAATGTAATTATTAATTGAAGAAGAATTTAATATTATATTAAGATTTTTACAATGTCCATGTTTTGGAAACATTGGTCTGTTTTCTATAAAAATTTCACATTTATTAACTAAACAACTAAGCAACTAGAGCTCAAAATCCAAAAAGTGCGTACTCTTACTCTCCTTTCCCCTATATTCTGCGAAAGACTATAAGAGACGATATCTATTCAGGTATTTATAACTATGTGAGACACTCATATACGCTAAAAATAGGAATATTTTATACATTGCAAGAGAGTATAAGACATGTTGAATCTTTCGTACACTACTTTTAACACTTGAATATAAATAATTGATTAAATGGCGATCTTACTCAACAACACTACAATGAAGAAGTGAACACAATCAAATACATAGCACAAGAAAATGGTTACAGCCCAAACATAATAGACAACATCATAAGGAAAACAAAACAAAAACTCAACAAATACAACAACACACAAAACACAACACAAACACAAGAACACAAGAAATACATCACACTAACACACGAAAACAAAAACACACACAAGATCGCATCCTCATTCAGAAAACAGAAATACAACATAGCATACAGAACAGAAAACACACTACAAAGACATCTCAACACACAAACAAATAAATACAACCACACAGGCGTATACAAACTCACATGCAATAGTTGCGACAGTTTCTACATTGGACAAACAGGCAGATCATTCCAAACTCGATACAAAGAACACATTAAAGCAATAACCAGAGGACACAATACATCTACATATGCCGAACACATAACTAATGCTCACCACATATACAATAACATAAATGCGGACATGGAAATCCCACACATACAACCCAAAAAATCAAAAACTCAACACACTAGAACAATATGCAATATACAGACACACTAAAACACATCCTGATCAAATTCTCAACACACAGATCAATTTCAGAACACACACACACTATTTGACACCACATTTCAACACTTTTCAACAATCGAACGCATCCACACAACAGGCAGCGAAATTCGAGATGACGCCGAGATCTAGTAGGCTCTGAGGATGGTGTGAAGAAGCACCGAAACAGCTGTAAACCTCACATGCTTTCACAATTAACAAGAGTAAGATCGCTATTTAATCAATTATTTAGAGTATAAGAGTTGCTAGTAGTTGAACTATTTTATAGACTGTTATTGACTAGATATAAAAATGACAGCTATTGAAGTATTTACAGACTACGAGAGACTTATTATAGATTCACTATAAATAGGAGTATTCAGTAAGATATTATAAAAGGCTTTCTGAGGTTTGAATATTTTTAGACAGTTTTTAGGGTGTTATACGAATAGGCCTGTGATACATATTGTTCTGCTTTGTGTACCAGTGACGTTACAATGGCGATAATTGGTAGAGAAATGAACTCTGAGAGCCATGATCAATTTATTCAAGGTAAGAAACCATGCTATAAGCTAACTCTTGGTTTGTTTATAGCCTGTGAAATACAGTACGAGATGGTAACTAAAACAATATTTCATATACGTCAACAGACGTCCATTGGAACATTTTATAGACTATGAATGGCTATTAGAGACGCAAAGCATTTGAGTCACAAGAAGTCAGTTTGGAGCAAGAGGGTTTTATGCTGTGCGGATGACGAGATCTGCTAGTTGCGATCCGATCTGTGGAAATCTAAATTACGAGCTACAATGCAATTGAAGGTTACGAAACGAGTGAGCAAGTTGTGCCAATTTCGTGGCGACTCACAACAGAATTCAATACGGTAACGTGGAGACCTTCAGTGCTTCTGCTGGCAGAGATGTTGTTTACTCTTATTGCTCTTTGAGATGTGTATTTACGACGACTCCGTGTGCGAGAAAGGGGCGTTGATTGATTGAATGGTTTATTGGATTGTGTCGTGGGAGGGAGAGAAGGCAAGTCCTGAAAGGTTCTCCATTTCGCGTCTTTGCAGAAATAATGTAATGCTGACGGGAAGTATCTCCACGAGCGGAAGGCCAGAATTATAGTATCTTAATAATTATTTTTATTTGGTTAAAGAATAATTTAAAAATAATAATTAAGATTTTATGTGAAGAAAGCTTTCATCCATAATGCTGAACAAGTAGGCCTAATAAACAATGCATAAAAATTTCTTCGTTAAGTTCTGATAAATTTATTTATTTATTTATTTATTTATTTATTTATTTATTTATTTATTTATTTATTTTTGTTGTAGTAAGTTTGAAATGAATACTAATTAATAAATACAATGAAAGATAAATTAGCCCACTCCTGAATGAGTAAGACTTGTGCTTAGGAGGGGATTCCAATACAGACAAAAAATAAAATTAAAATTGAAAGTGAATACAGATTAAGTAGTGTTTAATATGTTTAAACTCAAGCTCAAACTATAAATCCAATACAATTTTTTATATATTTTTTTAATAATTTGGAGAGGATTCGTGGTTGAAATATTATTGGAATAAAATTTGTTTAATAATCTCGGACCTTGACTCATGCTATGATGAAAAGCTGCATTGGTTTTGCATTTTGGTTCAGACAAACGCAGAGAATTCTAATTTTTAGTTCTATATTTATGTATATACCTTTCAAAGTTATTAAAATTTCTATGAAAAATTTTAATAAAATAAAATAATACATTTTTTAATGTTGAAAACTTTGAAATGTTTAAACAACAATTCAGTAGGGCAATGTTTCTGCTTTTTAAACAAATTTTTAATACTTTTTCCTGCAGTAAAATTAACGGATGAAGGTTGGATTTAAAATGGTTTGTAAGAAAATAGTACCAGACGAAAAAAAAGCCACTACAGTGTTTAATTATTGTCAACAAAAGAAAAATAATCCTTGTTCCTTATTGTGGGTATCAATCAATTCAACAGAGTCTGTTTTATGATTAGCGGAAGATTTGTTTGTTTCTCTGCTGTAATTCTTGAGAAAATTTAATTTATTTTGAGGTAAGATAAAGCAAACGAAACAGCTGGGAAACTCTTTCAAGTGTCCTTAAGGGGAGACCACTGAAAATGATGAAAATTTTCCAAAAAATTGTATGGGTTATGTCCTAGATCATAGATGTAACAGACAGGCCGCCTTATAGGCTTTTACGTTAACAACTTTTGTCAGGTTTACTACTCTGCCATCTAGTTGTTACATAAGGAGTCACGTCATAATTGCATTGGCGACTGTACTGCCATCTCGTGTTCGTTTACGGCGGACGGGTGGCGATCCTGGCGATTGTTTTCTTCAAAGTGCTCTCGATTTTAACACAGCGATGAGTTATCTGTTACATATATGATCTAGGTTTATGTCACTTCTTTAGAATGTGTATTTTCATACCTCAAATGAAATTAGTTCATTTCCGATTACAAATATATTTCAATTCTTTTTTAAATTAAGGCTGGAAGGGGGCGTGAAATTTAAAGAGCTGTCAGAATTATTTTTTTATCAAAGAATTCTTTTTTTACAAATTTCTGATTACAAATCTAGTAACTTTTCGTTCTAAAGTTGGCTCCCTGAAGCTGCTAGATGAATGTAGCAGAGGAGAATTTTAATTTACATAAATATTCATTTTACTTTCAAAACCATTTTTCCGTAAGTTTAGCTGCATGTCTCTATGCCTTTATTTTGTGAGAAATTCTGCTAGTTTATTTTATAGGAAAAATAAGATTTTAGAATTAAAAAAATGTTCAAATGAATAAATGAGATATTTCATAAAATGAATGCATATATAATAATAATAATAATAATAATAATAATAATAATAATAATAATAATAATAATAAATTTAGCTTCCCTTATGCAAAGGTTGCCAGATTTGACAAAGCGTATTACATATAATTTGGAAACACACCTAAAAGGTAAAATGATATACATTTGAAACGGTTAGGGAATCGAATATACAAAATGTCTGAAAAATGTACACCTAAGTAGCGTTTGTGCTCATTTACAGTTAAGAAAGGGGAAAAAATATCATAGACAGGTTAGAATGATTTGAATGCTATATACCACGAGAAAAATAATAGTACGGATTTGTTGGCATTGATATCTAAACCAATCAACAGCCATCGGTTAAGATAATTTGAAATTTCCATTATCACTCCCATACAAGTGATTTCTCAATATCTGAACCGATCCTTTGAGGGCACTAATGACTATTTCCTTCACAATGCTGTGTGTTAGCCCCAGGTTTTTACATTTGTTGGCAAAGAAGGAGAGTCTCTATGTCTTGTGAATGTAATAAAAAACGAAGCTTAAACATTGAGATCTTCTACTAAAAACTTGGGCTTGAAAATATTTCTATAAAGAATAACAAACAATTACAAACCAAAGGCGAAAAACATTTGGAAGTTCAAAATTTGGATTTTGTTAGTTCTTTACATATAGTAAACAATTTGGTTGAAAAAACTATTAGGTAAAAAGTTGTCATTTTAGTGGAGTGTCCTTTAAGAAGACACGTTTGAGAAATCTAGGTCTATTCTGGGAAAATGTCTTGAGGGATGAGTAAGCAAGAGTAGTTGATACAGTGTCTGCAGCAAGTCCACGGGCCACCCACCCAGCGTGTCCCTCCCAGCCCACATCTGTGCCTGATCCAGGAGAAGTGGGGGGAGCTTTATTGGCCGTTCATCACCCTGCGGTAATTATGATACAATCCCGCTCAACATTTATAGCGGCCGTTAAACCCGAACAGCCATCCGTTGACAGGCCGATTGCGTCACAATGGCCAGACGGAACTCTCCTCGATCATCGATAGGCTCTAAGGTTATAACACAGTCTAGTATATACAATCGCGGAGCTCAATACGTAGTAAATATGCAAATATTAGATAGTTGCTCACCACTAGGATCGCTAATATCGCCTCAATACAGGCAATGCAAAATAGAACGGTCACACTCTATTGTTTCTAGCACCCTCAAAACTCAAGCTTCGTGACCGTATATAGTAGACTGTGGATATAACTTACAATTTTTTATTTTCTCATTATGAAGTTAAAAAGTGTTCTCTTTGTTTTCATCATAATCATAATCACCGTAACTGTTACCACCACTATCATCATCGTCATGAATTACACTTTTTTTTCGCCCTGTTTGAAGCTTGAAAGTAATATTTTGTTTTCTCTAGGGTAGGTTACTAGCCTTCTTGGTATATAGTCCAATAGTGGGGCTTTCACATTTTCTCTTCTGTTATTGGACAGTTGAATCGGTTGAAAAACCACACATGTCCTATTTTATCATGAAAAAATCAGAATCGTATGGATATTAGTCATCGAGTAAAATGTTAGCATTGAACGGAAAGTTATTTTTCTTTATTTTCAGAGAAAAGTATTCATTTGAAACTAATATAGGATTAGAATTTTTGTAGTATTCTATTCAAAGGCATCAGCTGTTAAAATCTGCACAGTTATATTACTTTCACCCTGTATATACACCCAATGAGTAGGAAAACTTTAAATTGCATAAAGTACAGGATGTTTCAAAAGTGATGCTCAATAATTTACAGATGAAAAGTACAACCTAACGCAAGCAAAAAAGTTCCAATACACATTGGTCCGCAAATAAACCGTTGTCCAGATAATGCAATATTTACTATTTAGATTCCTCGCTGACTAAAAACAGACGTGCAGACATACCTGAGCACGAGCTAAAGTTTTTCTGTGTATATATATATATATATATATATATATATATATATATATATATATATATATATATATATTATATATAATATTATATTTTATGTTACAATTATTAGCAAAATAATAAATAAATACATTCCTTTATTTTCTGAAAGGCACTTTCAATCCAAAACAGAAATTCGTGAAATTTATTGACCTCAGAAGTATAAACCAGGCTTTTTACATGATCCCAAACACAGAAATCTAATCGGGTTACATCCGATGACCTTGGAGGCCACGGAACAGGTCCTCCTCTGCCTGAGGGATTATCACATGAACACTTAATTTGCGAACCAATGTTTATTGGAGATTTTTTGCTTGTTTCAGTTTGTACTTTGCATCTGTAAATTATTGGCCAATCTAAGTAGTGTGTAATTAGAGTAACAGCACCATTATCCCACAAATAATACCTTTAAGATGATTAATATTGTTTATATTCTTCTCTATTATATTTATAATATTTAACTCTATAAATTACTTTTTATGTATTCCAGTTAAATTATTAACAGAAAAAAATAGTATAAAATTATAAATTGAAAGTGATAAGTAATTTATTTTCCTAGCCAGAAATGTGTCTCAGTGAAACTTACAGCAGGGTTCGTATAAGTCAGTTTCTGTCAGATGCGTTTCCAATTCACTGTGGGCTAAAGCAAGAAGATGCACTATCACCTTTATTTTTTAACTTTGCTCTAGAGTATGCCATTAGGAAAGTCCAGGATAACAGAGAGGGTTTGGAATTGAACGGGTTACATCAGCTGCTTGTCTATGCAGATGACGTGAATATGTTAGGAGAAAATCCACAAACGATTAGGGAAAGCACGGGAATTTTACTGGAAGCAAGTAAAGAAATAGGTTTGGAAGTAAATCCCGAAAAGACAAAGTATATGATTATGTCTCGTGACGAGAATATTGTAGGAAATGGAAATATAAAAATTGGAAATTTATCTTTTGAAGAGGTGGAGAAGTTATCTTGGAGCAACAGTAACAAATATAAATGTTACTCGGGAGGAAAATAAACACACAATAAATATGGGAAATGCCTGTTATTATTCGGTTGAGAAGCTTTTATCATATAGTCTGCCGTCGAAAAATCTGAAAGTTAGAATTTATAAAACAGTTATATTACCGGTTGTTCTGTATGGTTGTGAAACTTGGACTCTCACTTTGAGAGAGGAACAGAGATTAAGGGTGTTTGAGAATAAGGTGCTTAGGAAAATATTTGGGGCTAAGAGAGATGAAGTTACAGGAGAATGGAGAAAGTTACACAACACAGAACTGTGCACATTGGACTCTTTATCTGACATAATTAGGAACATTAAATCCAGATGTTTGAGATGGGCAGGGCATGTAGCACGTATGGGCGAATCCAGAAATGCATATAGAGTGTTAGTTGGGAGGCCGGAAGGAAAAAGACCTTTAGGGAGGCCGAGACGTAGATGGGAAGATAATATTAAAATGGATTTGAGGGAGGTGGGATATGACGATAGAGAATGGATTAATCTTGCTCAGGTTAGGGACCAATGGCGGGCTTATGTGAGGGCGGCAATGAACCTCCGGGTTCCTTAAAAGCCAGTAAGTAAGTAAGCCATAAAACTATAGGCCTAAAATAGTGAATAAAAAGTAAAACGTTTCATTGGCAGAAATCAAATCCGGATCTGCTGCAGTTGTAGACGGAAAGCTGCGAATTGAGTAAGACTGGATTGCATTGCTAAATAACGTCATTAGAAAGAAGCAACTGAAGAAGAGCCTTACGCAAGGGCAGGCTGCCGCTCGCGCTCAGTCCTTTCATCGCGGGGTCCGCGCCTGGCAGACGGGCGGACGGCCCAAGGACTCCCTTTCCCACCTGCCATCTGGTGCAGGACTCCGAGCTGCCGGTGCGGGTGTCCAACTCTTGCCGCGGGGCTCCCGAACGCCAAAATGACCAACAGATTGTAAAGTCATGCGTGTCACCTCCGATAGCTCCGCCTTCTAAATCCGTGTACTCGCTTTCAATCCTCGGCGTTGATTTGAGTGATAATTGTGTTGGACATATCGGTGAGTGAGATATAGCTCATCCATAAAATATACACTGTAGTGTTGCTGGACAAGATAGGGGATAACATTTTCCATCAATCAATCTACTCCAGCGATGTCAATGCAAGCGCATTTTTCTGACCTTGACGTCGTGCGCGGGCATCAAGCGCTGGGTATTGAAGGAGGAATAAGCGGCCTGTTGGATTAAGAAAACAGTGGTGCACAAGTTAAGTTTCTGCAGCTTAACAAGTATTTATATTTCGCGAACTTGAAGCCACGGTTCCGTTGGTCCACGTTGCGCTGTGTGATATCTTATTCACCGAAATGAGAAGCCAGTTTTAATGAAACTTTATTTATTTAAATCCTTAATTGCCGGTTCTGTGGTGTACAATTCTCTTAATCTGAACTACATGTCAGTTAGGGACTAAGTCAGGGTTTGAACCCAAGACTTGATACGTGAAGCCTGCTGGTCGGTTATTACAACTCCGACGACAACTAAACGAAAGAGGGCGAGCGGCTCAAAAGCCTCAGCTTATTCAATTCTCCCAGGCTTGGGTCACGTGTCAATTCTGGTGTCAAACTTACATGGTCTGACAGAATGACGTTGCATATTGACGTCATGTCCCCGTGATGGGATGTTATCTTATTTGAGTCCAGCTAGGGTGAACTGTGACTCGTACCCTCGTGAGGTGATAAGACGCATGACTTCAAGTAAGGGGTTATTGTCTTAATGATAAAGCACAGACTATATGTCTGGCCAGGATAATTCTTATGATATTAACATTAAATTATTAAAGCCCTTATATGATATTACTATGAACTTATTAAAACCCTAAGTTCTGAGCCTCTGGGGCTCGTAGCTCGACCACTGGGGTCGGGATACATAACTCACAAACTTCAAACGGAACGTGAAATTTTGTCGTTATTTTTATATGGCTTATTTCATTTTGATATTCTCTATACTGTCTTTAAAACAAAAGTACTAACACCAATTTCTTAATATTGCAGTTGTGTTTTAAACGTCAATAACATAATAAAGAGTTATGAAGGAAAATTCACATATATTCCATAGTAGTACAACTACTGGGTGTTCAGTTCAAAGTGTGTCATGGCTCGCTGTATGCCGTCATGTGGCTAGCCGATGAGCCTAGAGAATTCAATCTTCCTACACTTCCGCAGAGGTATATAACCTATGAGGCAGAGAAGTTGCCTAGCAAGTACGGCGTTCATTCTGAAGAGTACGTACCGATACGTACGGTAACGCCGGTAGTGGCAGGAATGTGAACTGTTTGGAAATACGTACTGTCGGGATATGGGGAGAGGGTTAAGACGATTACTTACGTATTTGTTGACGTTAACTTAGACGGTCAACATGGACACGGAGCATTTGATTTGTGTTGTGGAATGTTACCGTACGCAACCGATGATAACAAATACCCTGCGTACGACTTGCCGACGCACAACACAGTTCGAAAGAGGTTATGGTAGCACACAGACCATACAGATCGCCATCTGTTGCTACGACGTTCAAGTTATACCGTACACGTTCTCAAGTTCAGATTGAAGAACGCCTTAAATAAAGAGCAACTTCTCTAACATATAAGCTGAAACTCGCTTCAAATCGGTGACCCAACAACAGTGACGTCATGACACACTTTGAAATGAACACCCAGTATACTGTACTAAGTGAATGAATCACATCATTCATAAAGAAAGTGATATCCCAAGTAAGAGATTGAGTATGACATGGTAAGTTGAAATTGTTATTGATGGTATCTTTAGCCTTATAAAAGTAACCAATGAACTAACCAAAACAATATTACAATTCAAAGCAAAGTTACAAAGTTTTTTGGTGTTTGGTGACATTCGAACTTCATAGTTGGTAGTACTTTTCTGGTAGTTTTCGTCCGCACTTTACCCCCAAAAATCACTAAAAAACAAAACATAATAATTCATCACCAGGGAACGGATTTATATGGACTAAAAATATATGAAATATGTAAATATATATGTAGTTATTTTTACCAAAATATGGAATTAAATATGGATTTTTACCAAAATATGGAATTAAATATGGACTTAAAATTATAAAAAATGACTATGTACGTTAAATATTGGTACATTTTAATCAAACTAAACAAAAAATATAATGGACGTACCTTATCTTCCAATGTAGTTTCAACAAAACACAATTTTTATTGTCTGTTACCATAACAATAGGTTACAAACATTTCTTTCAAGTGCTGAAAAGTGAATCTTCTTCTATTGTCTCTGAGGATAGATTTATACTGACTAAAAGAGCGTTCGACGTCACAAGAAGTAACTGGTACATAATTCAATTTCACAATGTCTGCTGGGGATAAGTCCAAGTTAATCTTCACTGTTGATTCACCACTCATCACAGCAACAACCTTTTGTAGTTCTTCATATCCAGGGTTTTTGAAAGTACAGTGTCCACCTTAGCTCTTACTGCATCTGCAACTTTACCTCTACCACGATTCAGTTGTTCCACAGTACTATTTATAATTTCAAAACTTTCAGATAGTGAAAGGTGCCTATTTTGGAGACTTTTGAGCGTTTTTATGATGCATGAAAATGTATGCTGAATGTGAGCTAAGTCATTCTTCACACTTATGTCACAGGTAACTGTTTTCGCAGTATCAATTGAGACTGCATCTTCAGAGTCCAATGCAAGGAGAACATTGTTAATAGAGTCTATATGTTCGGCATAATATTCAACTGCTTCTAGCCATGTACCCCATCTAGTTAAAATTGGCTTTGGTGGCAATGGAATTTCAGGGTACATTTCTTTCAACACGTTAACTCTACTGGGAGCTTTGAGAAATACTTTTTCACTGATGAAATCAACAAATCTACTTTAGGGAAATTGTCTCTGACCACTTCTGCCACACGATGAAATGCATGCGCCACACAAGTAAAATGAGTCAATTTAGGATATACAACAGATAATGCTTGTCCAGCTTTGACCATATAAGGGCAGCAT
Source organism: Periplaneta americana (assembly GCA_025594305.2). Lineage (NCBI taxonomy): Eukaryota > Metazoa > Arthropoda > Insecta > Blattodea > Blattidae > Periplaneta > Periplaneta americana. The sequence continues at coordinate 196,180,115 of JAJSOF020000005.1, forward strand.
CGCTAATAAAGAATAACACATTATCGTACATAATACCCTTTGGCCACAGGATACCCATAGCTTCGTTGAACAGTTTAACTATAGTTTTGTTATTGCACTTTTCTAGAACATCACAATGTAAAAGAATTCGTTCAGAATATTGTTCACTTAACAAACCGATAACTACATTACCAACAAGTCTACCTTCTTTGTCGGGAGTCTCATCAATGGAAACCCAAATTGAACTATCTTTAATTTCATCTCTTATCTTCTGTATTGTCTCATCGTAGATGGATGGAGCATACGTCTTCCTAAGTGTTGACTCATCCGGGATTGTATGTTGAGTATATTTTTCAAGGAATTCCCTGAAGACCTTATTCTTTAGTTTGTAGAGAGGAATATCAGCAGAGATGAGAGAACGGCACAGGTCGATGTTAAACTCAGATCTTACATTCGATGTTGTTGGTTGTGTTAAAAACAATTGTCTCTGCTTGGAATTTAGTTGTTTGTTGGCCTGATGTTTGCTAGTTGTAATGTGTTGTTGCACCAGGAACTTTTGTGTAGATGATACTGCACACTGACACACATTACAAAATAATATTTTATTGTCAGTTGATAAACCATCTTCTTTAAATTCTGAAATGTAACTTGTTAGTTTTGATTTTAAATTGACTGAATGACGTACTTTTGGCATATTTACCGTCTTTATAGTATGATTTACAAAACTGAACCTATGTGTACTCTGACTGGCATTTAACTGTTGAGCTGCACAACTGAAGTCTGTTAAAAATTTTAAATTAAATTAATACAGTTTTGTAACTTACTTTCCCATTGTTGATAGGACTGCTAATTTTCAAATAACTCTGATGTTAAAGGGATTACTGAACATGTGTTTAAATCTCTATTGTTGAAATGTATTTTTAAAAGTTAATGGAATTTTGTTTTGTTTTATTGTTAAACCTAATATAATATGGACTGTTTTATATGAAATATGGAAAATATATGGAAATTAACGAAAATATGTACTAAACTCTAAAATATGGAAAAATATGGAAAATAAAAGTAGGATTTTTCAACCCTACACATTGTGAAACATAAAGATAATGCAAAATATAAATTATATTAGCTTTATAAGTAAATATGTATTTACATATAAATCCTTTCCCTGTTCATCACCTTATCAAACAAAATTCAATCCTCATTGACGTCTTCAACGACAACCACTTCACTTCCAGTATATGACACAGGTTTCAAGGCAATCTAAACTTAAACCATACAGACAGCAAAGAACTAAACCAACGCTTTGTCGTACAGCCAACTTCGCACAATTAAACCATGCATTTACACAAAATGAAATTCTCTTCGAACATTTATTACACCTTAACTTATACGGAAAATTCAGTAAATAATTCCTTCAAACAACAGAAACACAGTTTTCTCCTCGTCAATCGTCACAATTCTTATTCACCAGCGAAAAAACAAAACAAAAATCGACTCAAGCTTCAGTCATCACACACAATACAACACCACTCACGTCAAACAACCAAGAACAACTGACAACGTCATTACCTGTTCAAAATTACGAAAATTCTACAATAGATGACAACTATAATCAATCAAATCGAAATAAAATCACATAAATCTTAAAATGACAAACTCTCAAGAGCTTTAGCCATCAAACACAAAACAGGCTAACACCACTCACGTCAAAAAACCAAGAACAACTGACATCGTCATTACGCATTCAAAATTACGAAAATTCTAGAACAAATGACAATTGTAACCAATCAAATATAAAGAAAATCATGACGACACCTAGTATGGAAACCTAGAACTAACATATAAAAGCTACTAAAAATCACTAACATTTATCTCTAAAATAAAAAGTTGGTAATACTTACTACATTCAACCAGGTGCCGGTCTTCTATGAAATTACCGAACTACAACTTGGTGATCATATGCATAAGGGTACGTGCACGTTGGAGCAACGATAAACGATGAAAGAAACGATCTAGCGACGCTTTGGTATTATCAAAGAATCAAGAGTTCATATCGGAGCAACGAGGACGCGGGAAGCGAACATTTTGATTTATGAGTAGAAGGTATTCTATGCATCCACTTAATGAAAGAAGATATATAGGAAATATCAGCTGCTTAACTTCAAGGTTAATGTAACTTAAATACGTATGAAATTAAATCTTTTTCTCATCCCAAAGATAGTATAAATTCGTTGTGTTGTGATTGGTTCTTGTGATCACATAACATATGACGAATAAATACACAACTGATCAATTTGCCAATATCTACAATAATTAATTTAATATGCCTAAATAATAATAAATCGATTAATATTCGGATATATTGATAACCACCGGTATTTATACAGATTAATATTATCTTAATCAGAGATCATATGAACGACAAGAGCGAAGAAAATGGAACTTTGCTTTTTCGTCGCTTTTATCGTGTATCTTCGCTTTTATCGTTACTCCAATATGCACACCTCAATACCAATGCATGCTTCAATTCTCTCTGATATAGCATCGCTGCTTCTTTTATCGTTTATCGTCGCTCCAACGTGTACGTACCCTAACATATCAGAGAACACAATAAAGCGTTTTACTCAAAAAGGACACATCCTCTAAAACGACCTTCTTGCATCCAGCCCCTCAATTGTGGCTTTGTGTGATACCCGGACCCGGAACAATTTTTTCCCTAGAAATTATTCAAGCGTGCTTCATAGGGAGCTGCTACCTGAAAGCCAGATCTGCATGATATATTCGTTATTGTAGGTACGTTAACAGAAAGCCACAATTTAAGTCACAAAGAATTGTGTGCACTCAAATATAGGTCATGGATGAATATATAATAGGATGCGAAACTTACTGAGTTTCCCGTAACACATACTAGAGGCGCTGTTGTAGAAATTGATCTTGCTGCCACTTATTGGGGAGAGGGGCGTTATTACATCTAGCAGCGCACCAAGTAGCGAAAAGATTAATTACTCCATGCATTTAGCAGCGCACCTGGTGACGAAAATGTTAAACTGTGCAGAAAGTATTCCCTCCCACCCTCATCGATATTCAAAACTAACCCAATTTAAAATAAGACATTTACAGTTTTATTCCTCATAGCATCTTCCACTGAAAATTCTTACCGGAGCCAACAGGAAGATAAAAGAGACGATCTATTTTACACTACCCGATTAAGATATAACCAGACAGAGACAAAAAATAAAACAAAATTTTAGATAATTGGGATTGTATTCTTTGGGTATTTAATGTACAACGCAATGGAAAAGTCTGCAAGAACTACTTAGATAGTTCAATTTATTATATTACTATTACTTTACAATACATTCAACAACACTATTTTTACAAAGTCCATAAACATCACTGTTTAACATACACTGCTTATACACACATAGTATCACTTTATGTTTATTTATTAGCAAGTTTCTGTCTGCCATCTGTCTCTTCGAGCAATATCTCGAACGGATAAATAGGAAACTCTGGGTAATGTACCCAACACGTAGTTCTGATGTTCACCACCTACGACGTTGGACGCCGATCATCTTATTTCAGCCCCCCGCCGCCAGATGGTGCTGACCGCAGTTTCGCATCCTATTATATATTTATCCATGTATAGGTTCTGGCGTTTTGTCAGCCCATTTGAGTTGTGTGGATATAAAAGGAAGAATTGTGAGGGTTTCGTGTATAGTTCTTGGGATAGCTCAGTCGGTAGCGCTTTCGTGCGCTAAGCGAGAGGTTCTGGGATCGATACGCGGCCTCGAAACAATTTTTTCCCTTGAAATTATTCATTATTAGGCATATTATTATTATTATTATTATTATTATTATTATTATTATTATTATTATATTATTATTTTTATTATATACACTATAGTTTTGATGGAAAACATCGAAGGGTAAGGTTCTTTTTCTCTGTAGCTTTGATGGACATACTCGGAGGATAAGGTTTTCTTACATCCACCGTCTCTCAGGATAAAGCAAATGCATCACTTAGATAGAAGAGCCGCTGTAACGGCTTGTGATGCTGTGTTCCTCAGGGCCATGGGCTTGTACACCACTGCACTGTTCTGACCCCCACCAGATGCGTGTCGAGAAGTAGAAAGTCATACTCAGGGCCTCGCAGCGAGTAGCAATCGAGGCTATAAGATGTTTCAAAAGCTATTAAACTATACTTTTGGATTAACTTGTATTTTACTCTTAAAAGCCCGCACTAGTACCCTACGTATTGAATTCAGACATTATCCTGGAGAGCCTTCTTCTTCATCTTCTTCTACTGCTAGGATATGCTGTTATACCCAGGCCGTAATAATACAGAAACATGCATAACAACATGAAATGATTTATGTAACCATATTTCTAGAGAGGATTGTGGAGTCAATACACAAAAGGTCCTACATCTTTGTACAAAAAAAAAAAAAAAAAAAAAACTGAATCCGAAATTATAGTAATCACTTAAGCGGACATTTCTCATGACAAAATATGTTAGCAGTGGTGAATATACCGTTGTAACCTTGCACCTGACAGCTTAGCGTATTATTGGTAGCGAGAGATACGACGTTGCAACAGTGACCACTTTCAAATTCAAATTCAAATTCAAATTTATTTACAATTTACATTTGAAATGAATACATATGAATAGATACCCGAAATGAGCATATGCTCGTGCTCGGGTACAGTCCAGTAGTCTACATAAACTTTACAGGGATCAAATAATAATGCTGATGGTAGAAATAATAGTAATAATAATAATAATAATAATAATAATAATAATAATAATAATAATAATAATAATAATAATAATAGAATATTCGTTACAGAAATGATACAAAGATTGTAATACAAAATAATTCATTAATAATAATAATAATAATAATAATAATAATAATAATAATAATAATAATAATAATAATGAAAAACAATATTTACGAGATAATAAAATAAATACTAAGACAGATAAAATAAAGTATAAAACCACTAGCGAGAGTTAACACAACTTAAATACGCATATAATAACCGGAAAAAATGACGAACTGGTAAGTGAACAGAAAAGTTCGTTGTATCGCAGACGACAGCAACCGCCGTATTGACATTGTGTTGTGCATTAATGGTAGTAGGGGAGGGCCGAAAGTCTATGTAACTGTCGTTCTCTTCGAATCTTCTCGTACAATCATGGGAAGTTAATGCTGCAAAAACAAAATGTCTACGAGTCATACTGTTCGTTATTACCAGGATAAATACAAATAATACTGAAATATATTAATATAGTTTCAGATATAGATCTCCCCTTTTGTGCAAGAGGTATTATATCAAAATATTTTATGAATGGCGGGGAAAATATAAATTTCTAGAACTCTCTAGTGACAAGTACAATCAAGTGTATCTGTGGGGATGCTAAGAAATCATTTATTGGAGATATACACGGTTATTAATTAAGAAAATGATCTATTTATATTTATTACAATGTTTGATCTGATAGGTTACATGCATCAGATAAATATAATAAAAATTAGTACCATATAATGCTAGTAACACTTAAAAAAATAATAAAATTTATCAAATATCATACAAACATTTTCACTTTATTTTTAAACTTAAGAATGTGTAAATTGCTTAGGTCTGGATTATTTTTCAATACTGAATTGTATAGTCTTGGTCCATAATTCCTACTGTGTCTTAATCCAGCTGTAGTGTGGCATTTAGGTTCCGCCAAAAGAGTTGGGGCATTTCTTCTTACTACAGAAAGCTGACTTAACTTACGCGAAGTTTGCTATTCTGTTCCGTTAATTCAGTTTGTAATTATTATGCAACTCCGTACTTTATTGCTATCCTCTTAGAGAGACCTGCAGTCCCTTGTCTTCAGGAATGAATGGATGCCTTATATACGGACAAATTCCTTCTCCTGCTCGTAAAATTGACGAGTCATTTGCAACAATTCTGACGCCTGACTATTTGCGCAAGGTTTCTCGCTACGTGAGTTAACATTTTTTGAACGTCTGTTTTTGTTTTTGCTACATATTATTTATAACTTTATAACATGTAACATACAAATTACGCACTGCAACATAAGCGTGTAGCAGATACAGCGCTCCACGTGGCAGCATGAACAGCTGACAGAAAATTCTACGTTCTGATTGGTTCAGAAGGCTGCCACACAGCGTTCTTCAATGTTTTCATAGGAAGGTAACCAACACAAATAATAACTGTCAAGTGCAAAGTTACAACGGCCTGATATAGTCTGTTCCGTCTCAAGGGTAATCTTGCCATCGTAATGTATGATTTCTAACAGAACGTTGTACATTGGGTTAATATTGTAGGCTAAAATCTGTTTTGTCTTTCTAGATGGATTCATACATTACACATATGTTCAAACCACTTTTGCTTAAGTTATACATTTTTCTTTCTTAATTGAAAATCGTTAGTTCCACTCTCATATTGATATTGCGGATATGGTCATTTAAGGTATGTCTCATTATTCGCTTTAAAAATGATAACTGCGTCTATATAACTGATTCGATTTTTTTACAATTGTTCATACTTTGTAGGACTGTATCATAGTAGATCTACGTTCTTCATCTGGTTCTGTTCTTTAACATTATGGAGATTCTTTCGCACATGTAATTTATTTGTTTATTTATTTATTTTATTTTATTTTATTTATCTATCATTCATCCAATCATGCACTCGACTGATTCATTCATTCATTCATTCATTTAGTCGACCTGGTTGGCGAGTTGATATAGCGCTGGCCTTCTATGCCCAAGGTTGCGGGTTCGATCCCGGGCCAGGTCGATGGCATTTAAGTGTGCTTAAATGCGACAGGCTCATGTCGGTAGATTTACTGGCATGTAAAAGAACTCCTGCAGGACAAAATTCCGGCACATCCGGCGACGCTGATATAACCTCTTCAGTTGCGAGCGTCGTTAAATAAAACATAACATTTAACATTTCATTCATTCATTTATTCATCCACTCCTGCACTCAGTTCACTCATCCATTTATGTATTTATCCATTATTATGACTTATATTAAAGTCGCCGCCTGCTCGAACGCATCCATGCATCAGAGGGCTGATTATAGGCTACTGCCTGCTCTTTCAATAGTCAAACATGTAAAATGAATAGAAAAAAATTGTCGCTAAATAGCAACTCCTAACGGCTAGTGAAATCACTTGTGGATATGGGTCTTACTCTTTATATTTGTAGTATGTGATACTTTGAATAATTTCAAGAGAAAAATTGTTCCGGGGCCGGATATCGATCTCGGGACTCGTCGCTTAGCACATGATTGCTATACCGACTGAGCTACTCCAGGAACTACATACGACATTGTCACAATAATTCTTCCTTTATATCTACACAACTCTAATGGGCTGTCAAGACGCCAGAAATCCAACTTTGAGCGCACACAATTCTGTGTGACTTAAATTGTGGCTGATATCCCTGTGGCTATCTCAGATAATTAAATGTACTAACTTCCTCTATTGTGTTATTATTTCCACGTAACCAGAAATTTATTTATTTATTTATTTATTTATTTATTTCAAATATACAGAATAAAGAAATATAATTACAAAACAAACAAAGAGAAATACAAATAAAATAATACAAGCAATATAAAAAGAAGATACAGTAGTATTAACAAAATTTGAGACCGAATGAGCAGCGCTCGTGCTCGGTCGCAGTTCAGATATAATATTAAAATAAATAATAATAATAATAATATAAATATATAAGTAAAATAAAATAGGAACTAAAATATAATTACAGCGGCAATGGAATTATATAATATAATATTAACACTAGAGAAGAATAATATCGCACGTGAAAAGTAGGACTAATATATATATTTCAAAATTATAGAATACAAATATAATATAGGTTGATTAATTCATACACATAGGCTATAAATTTATGTAATCAAATTTAATACTATTTTTCATGTAGGCCTGACAAGATACTTCCCCTCGAAAACCATGACTCGTCTGATAGATCAAAACATAGTTGCAAACACCTCAATTTTGAAACTGCAGTCGCCATGTAAGTCTGGAACCGGTATACATAGCTAATTTTCCATGATATGATTCCATGTCCCATGGGATCTGTCGTGTCGGAGGTGTTGCAGCGTGGGAACCCGGCAGAGGTGCGTCGGAGCAGGTGAGGAGCGGCGCTGGCAGTCGCCATTAATTTACTGGGGGGTGTAATCCGGCGCCAACCGACCGGAACGAGCGCATCGTGTGAAATTCCGGGCCCACAGGGCACACTCCGAGACGGGGACCAAACATTGCTGAGATTGCAGCAGTGGCGGCAAGTTGTACACAACCGTGTGTGAAATTATGCAAATATCACAAGTGCATATGCCATCAATTAGCGTAACCGATAGTTGGCAAGTAGGTGTGTAGCTAGGAAGGCATGTAGTTCGAAGTTAACGTCACTTTTCAACGATATATTCCAGAATAGCTGCCACGAGACACATTGGCGTCATCGCCACGAAGAATGTTAGGACGGTTGGTAAGTAAGTAGGTAGTATTCGCTTATTGTCACAAATATTGAGAGGTTGGCAGGAAGGTACATAGCCTAGTTCTGTGTTAACGACTCTATCAAAATATATATTCCAGACCGGTGGTCGTCATTGGGATTCTGATATTCGTCTTATGATTGATAAAGACCTCAGAGAAAACCAACCAGATAATCGGCCAAGCGAGAATCGAATTCACGCTCGAACGGAGTAGGTAAACACTACCTCCTGAGCTACGTCAGTGACTCTGCGGGTTTTAATCTAACTCCACTGCGAGGTAAGATTTCCGCACTGTTGGTCGGTAGTAGTCTCATACAACATTAAGTTACAGGCGAGCCTCCACTGCGATGTAGATTTTCTTGTATTTCGTCGGCATTGCGAATTGTAACCAAGCCGCCACTGCGCCCCCGATTTACAGGATTTCAACTGAGCCGCCACTATGAAGTGAAGATTCCGCACTTTTGTCATGAAATGGCTCGATTAGATACTCCGAGTGGTGTCCGAACTGCCAATGCGAAGCGGGCGTTCCGCGATTTTGATCGGCAGTATCTTAATATTGAGTATATTGAGTAACGTACAGTTAGTGAACACAAATTTGTGCAATTGATAAAGTCAAATAATGCATATAAAATAAACAACAGAGACATGAAAAACAATAAAAATTGTATTAGAAACACTCAACATTATAATTAAAAACTCATTAATATCATAAAAAGGTTTGTTGATTAACCAACCAGAGACAACTCTGTTAAAAGACTTCTTTTCCAGATTGAAAACATTTGTCGAAAATTTATTTGCAATTTTTAAAGACATAAAATAATTATTCATTGTTTTGGTTAGCCTACACTTAGGTATATGAAAAAGGTCACGGTTTCTGGTGTTGTATAGGTGAACATCATTCCTATGTGTCAACATTTGTGAATTATCTTTGACAAAATTTAGGGGTTGATAAATATACAGTGATGTTACAGTCATTATTTCTTCATTCACAAATAACGGCCTGCAGTGTGGCTTCATTGATGAATTCTAATAGTTTTTTTGTAACATAAGAACCTTATTAGTATGAGTACTATTACCCCATAAAAGTAGTCCGTAAGAAAGTATACTATGAAAATAAGAAAAATAGACAACTCTAATGTAATCCTTCGGAACATAGATTTTCAAATTTCGCAGAAGAAATATTACTCTTGACAATTTTTTACAAATGAAATCAACACGGTCTGCCCAGGTAAGTGTGCTGTCCACAATAATACCGAGAAGTTTGAAGTTATTATTTACCGTGACTGTACTACTAAATAACAGAGATGCAGTTTTACTTTCATTTACAAGAAATTTATTGAAACTAAACCATTTCTTGGCTTCATTAAAAACTCAACTGGTAAGAGTTTTCAACTCATTAATATCACTATGATTTTTCAAAGAAGTGGAGTCATCAGCGAATATCAGAATAAGCAGAGACATTGCACATCAAATCATTAACCATTATTAAAAACAGAATAGTTCCAACACTGATTCTTGAGGCACACCATATTTTACATTCATTAGACACTCCGAGTGGTACGCGAGCCGCCACTGCGAGGATTCCGCGCTTTTGATTGGCAATATATTAATTAGACACTCCAGGTTATATCCGAGCCGCCACTGCGAAGTGAGGGTACCGCGCTCTAACTCGGCAATAGCTTAATTAGACATTCTAGGTTCTATTCGAACCGCCACTGTGACATCAGTGTATGTTCGGTAGAGACTGATTTCGACAATCCTTGTAGCCGAGCCGCCGCTGGTGATTTCCTGGCGTGATGGAGGTCGACACTGATTTTTAAGCGAGCCGCCACTGCCACCATAGGTTTCCGCGCACCTGGTCTGCAGCGACCGAGTCCGCCGAGAAACAAGAGTAAGGAGAGGAGGATGAGGCAAGAACTGATGCAGGTCACCGTGCGTGACCCGGCGTCACGAAGCACCGGGCGTGACTCGCGGCTACTGGCCGAGCCGATCCGAACCGGTCAGAGATTGGCGCCCAGATCAGGGGGAAAGGAGTTTGACAGTCCGTAGGCAGGTTTCGTTTTTTCATAATCGGAACTGTCGCGAATTTTGTTTATATTCTTTATCAGTCGGTATTATTCCCTAAAATTTGCATGTTTACAGGCCTTGCCTTAAGAATATTTTTAAACAAATTTAAATTTTTCAGATACGTGTAGATACATCTACTCGATGGGTCACCAAAGAAATCCGAGTAACGGAATTAGCTATCTGATTAATGAATGAGGAAATGGGCAGAAATATTTAAAAGGTGTCCGAAAACGCGTCCTTGCAAGGGAAATTAGTGCTGAGAAGAAGTGTGTGAACTCCAAGCTTGTTAGCCACTTGTCTCACTCTGATTTCGCCGTTTCTTTGAAAAAACATTAGAGCTAATGAAAATTTCAAGTTTTATAATTATGTAATATTGTAGATTCTTATGGCCACCATGCCTTAAGTTGTGTCATGAGTAAGGGGCGTCTCTCTCGTCATTCATCGCTCAATGATATTAAAAGAGCATTAACATCCTCAGGGGTTCCATCCATCTTAGAACCTTCTGGGATCAGCCGTTCAGACGGCAAGAGACCCGATGGTCTGACTCTAGTCCCATGGCGTGTAGGCAAATCCTTAATTTGGGATTCCACAGTGTGGATACACTGGCCCCTTCTCATCTGTCTTCAACCTCTAAGACACCAGGATCTGCAGCAGAAAGTGTCGCTGTCAGTAAACATCATAAATATAAACATCTTGCAGATAATTATATTTTTGTCCCTTTTGCGGTTGAAACGTTTGGATCATGGTGTAGTGAAGCCAAAGCTCTCATCTCCACCATAGGCAGAAGTTTAGTGCAGCTTTCTGGGGACCCTCGAAGCAGTCAATATCTACGTCAGCGCATTGGTATCGCCATTCAGCGCGGTAATGCTACAAGTATTCTTGCATCCTTCCCCGAGTCCTCTTATTTAGATGAGATTTTCTTCCTTTAATTATTCAATTTATTTGTATTTTATTATAGTATACTTTAAAAAAATCATGTAATGTGCAAGAGTCTTATAATTTTCCAGGCGGTCCATCTCACTCCATTCTGGGCATAATGTGCCCCCTAACTGCTTCGCAGCTGGGTACATGATTAAATGAGTGCAATGATCTTACAAATTAACATGTAGCCTTGAGATTAAGTACACTACCTGTCATTAAATTCAGTCATTATAACTGCACCCCTATTTGTTTCGATTCGTGGTTTTCCAGTCTCCTGCAGTGAGACAATTAGTCCTGACTGGTTTTCCCATGCCCCAATGACAGATATCTGGATGAGCCCTGAAAAAAATGAGCCACAAACCTGCATTTTCCCCAGCATAATTTCAGCATTTTTCAAATTAAAGCCTTCAAGAAATTCGGAGCCTCGGTTTACGCGTGTCGCCTTGGATACTTGAGGGCGACTTTACTAGAGTTTCTCTCGCACAGCGTAAGGGGTCGGATCCCTTGTCTAGCTAGGACTGCGGCGCTCCATTTCTCTTCACTCGCTCAACCCAGGCATTTAACATCTTCGGCGATTCTAGCCTGGTTCTTTTCTGTCGTGCTTTCGATATCGCCCTCATGTTATGTTACGTCCATTTTCGGGTTTCCATTTTCAAAATTCTCTAATGTTACTTAATTGAAACGACGAAAATGTGACAGAAGTGGGCAACGGGATCGTGTTTTACATAGACACTTCCTTTCAGCCCTAAATTCCCTTGCAAGGACCAAGTTCGCTTACCTTTTAAACCCTTTTTCTCTCCATTCATTCATTCATTCATTCATTCATTCATTCATTCATTCATTCATTCATTCATTCATTTCATTCATTTAAACATCAGAAACCATATTTTGTACTTTTTTACGTAAATACGTGCATAACGAATGCCAATATGCCTGAAAAGTAATTTCAGTAAATTAAGTATTTGCACCATACTTTTCGGGACCAAATAAATCTGAATAAGATTTTTTAATAGTCCATAAGAAATTTTATTTTATCCATAACTGGTATGTAAACTGGTCTTTATTTCACTGTCCTTAGCAACATAAGAATGGCTTCATTCACAGCAGTGAAATAATAGTACATTATGCAACGAGCCTATAATGATAGTAATTAAGACGCGAGTATGTTTGTTTATGAAACTCGCTTGCGCTCGTTTCATAATTTTCATACGAGCGTCTTAATTATCATTATAGCCAAGTTTCATACGACTTTTTATGCTCGAACATATTTCTAACTTGAAATTATTCAAAAGTATTCATTTTATTCGTATCTGACTGAAGATTGGAAGTGACCTTGTGCATAGCTCGTAAATTGTGAGATGTGCGCAAACGCGAAAGTATTGATTTTTTTCCGAGGAACAATAATGTCATTGACCTTGATGTAATCTAGAGAATAACATGAACTAATTTTGATATAACCTGGAAATTTATTTAGAATTGAAAACGAGATGACAAATTGAATTTATTCGAATATTATTTACAATTAACGCTAATTATTATAGTAACAGAACATAATCTTCTGCGACAGTATTGGATTTCCAGCCTCCGTGACGTTTCCCTCGTTGTCTTTCGATTGCATATCCGAGAATAATCGAAAACCTGAACTTTAATGAATAGGTGTACTTTAATGACATGCATTAAAGGACTGCTACCAGGTGTATAATTACTACATTTCGGCATGGTCGAGCATAACTATTTTTAAATCATCCTCTCCATGACAGCCAACACGTAGCAACAATAAAATCCATGCATTTATTCGTCTATGCAATCCTAGAATTAAAATACGCTTGTTATGACGCTATAAATCGTGCACAATTATTGCTGTAATTCTAGCACTGGTGCCAGAAGAGGTTACCTAGCAACTAGTACTCCATGACGTCATCACCGCCTTCACAACATAATTTTATACAACTACCTACCTGTAAGAAAAACCTTCGAAACAACAAAATAACATTGTCTTAGAAAAGATTACTTAGCATCCATGCAATATATTACGTCATATCCAGTACTCATGTGTCTATTACGTCATAATTTTATATTTTGTAAATTTGTAATAGTTTGACATATTTTAATGCTAGATTAGCATAAAACGTTGTATGTAACACGTGTATATAGTCTTCATTATAAATACTCGTGAAAGTTAATTACCAAAATTATACACTAGTTACATGAATTGCTATTATAACTTCTTCATAAATAACACATAACAAAGAAAAGCGTACCAGTAATGAAATTTAGAAATGGACAAAATATTGTAGAGCACGTGGGAGTAAACAGATTTTTTGTGCTCATTGAAATTATCACCCTCGACTTCGCCTCCGGAGCTAAACTTTCCACTCGCGGATAAAATCTACCTAATTTTACTCTCTTGTACTATAAACTACTGTTAGGCTGCAGGTTTAAATAGTAATATGCGTTACAAGAACGGTATGTTGAAGTTTTCATGTTCGAGGAAAAGTTTGAAAAAGCGAAACGTATTTGAGCTTTTTTAATTTCCGAGAATTGAAAGAAAACATACCGCTCGTGTATCGTACATTGTTTTGTGCGAAGATCGTTTATTACATACCTGAAAGAGGAATTTCTAATTAGTTGCAATGAAATCTCCATCTTGGTTTCTGTTCAATGACGGCAAATTTGCAAAAGAAAAATATCTATCTTCAACATTGTTGCTTTAAAATGTTTTCTCTGTTTACTATACTCCAGCAGACCGTGATATACGTCTGTCTTTTTTTCCCCTTGTCTGTAAATGCGAGCTTAAAACAAACGGTAAGGTAATGTGATGATTTATTTTTCATTTTCATATTTTAACAATATTATTTATATACCATATTGCAGTAATAACATCGGCAAGTTTAATTTTGCCGGTCAAGGAGATGTTTAGAAATGGAAAATATCTTTGACATCTAATTCTGCACACTGAAATTAATTGTCACATTTGTGCAATTATTCAGAGTCACTGGAGCACCACCAGCAGTTTTTTCTATTGTGAAAATTTTTGATCTCATTCGTTCAAAGTAGCCGCCATGATGAGTCTGGAATCTTGTTGATTTTTTCACGGCTTCCTTAATAGTACTTGCATTACGAATGCAGTAACTTTAATGGAGTTGTAGAGTTTACTTAATTTTTTCAAATATTTAAAAACAATAATTAACAGTGCAATTTAGGTGAAATTGCAGTGGCAAGTTTCCAATTACTATATTACTATATAATACATTACTATATTGAACATCTCTAAAAATAATATGTTAAAAGCCTAAAGCAGTAAAATCAATATGTCACTTAAGCGGTAAGAAGAGGGAAATTGTTATGTGTGTTAGGTTGGGAATACTGAATGTAGAATTTTAGACTTTCCGCGATTGGTTTTGTGCGGAAACCAAGCAAATACGCACGATCTCGCAGAAAATGAAGTGTTATGCATTTACTTTTTATCTACTTACAGTAGGTGAATTTGGGATTGTTCTGAAGACTTCAGTGACATAATCAGTAGTCAATTATATATAACTCTTCTTCGTCGTCTTCTTCTTCTTCTTCTTCTTCTTCTTCTTCTTCTTCTTCTTCTTCTTCTTCTTCTTGTCGGGCATTGGGTCTATTGGCGCGTTACGGTAAGAATCCATTAATAGGCACCACAGAAAAACACAGGGCAACACTAAAGAGAAACAGTAATAATTTAAAAGAAAGTAAGGAAATAGGGCCATGAAAGTTTGAAATGTGAACGTTCTAGGAAGGTAAAAAAGAGTAATACAGCAGCTAATGAATCTATAAAATAATATGGAGAGAAAGGAATATAAAGTAGGCTGTAGATAATAAAATTAATGTTGCGTATCATATTATTTGTGTATTTAGAGAATGGAATTATTGTTACCGTATTGATGTAAAAATGGCACATTATTGCGAGGGGATATTTTTTAAGTTCTTACCATAACGTGCAAGAAGTTACTCTATCCCGACACAGTTCCTATGTATTCAACATAATCGTCGTCTTTTAATTCTACACACTTAGCACAACCACAGTCTACTATATACAGTCGCGAAGCTCAATATGTAGTAAAAATGCAAACATGGATAGTTGCCCACCACTAGGATCGCTACTATCGCCTCATCATCGCAGATCTCTCTCCTAGCAGCCGACAAAATATGTTACACTTTCGTTGTGTTCTTTTGGAAATATTAACACCTTCCTTCCATTATTGAAATATTAAATGCATAAAGTTAATTTATTATTTTAATGAAGTTATTAAATTCCACCATAAACTCGAAGACACCTGCAAGAAATAGGTTAATATTATTTTTGTTTGTGCAAAACGAACTCAAATTTACTATAATCGCTTCACTCATTCAAGATTATAGCGCTAATTAACTATGAAACCAATAAATATTAATTTGCATTTCCCTTTACAACAATAATAATGGAAATATGAATTAATGGATTAACTTACATGTATCGGTACTTGTAGTGTAGACTTACGTAGTTGAGGTTAAGCAATAATAATCACACCAGAATTGGAAATAAAACGTGATTAATAAATTTTATTGTAACAGAGTTTTTCTACGTCTCTAGCAAAGTAACAAATAAAAATAACAACAAAATTAAGAGCTATAATTAAAAACATATCCTTTGAAAAAAAAAGTAGGCCTAAGCAATAATAATCCCACTAGAATTGAAAATAAAACGTGATCAATAAATTTAATTAAAACAAACTTAATTTTTCTACGTCTCTAGTAAAATATTATTATTCCAATTATTGTATTTTAGCCATTAACATTTTCATTACAACCAATAACAAACATTTCACAAGCATCAATGTGAAATACGCAACGAGCTAGCACTCGATGGAAATATGATTCAGTCCAAAGTCGACCGTGGACAATCTATTGTTTCTAGTTGCTAACCGCTTGGAGCTCTTTATCACGAGCTTTGCAAAAAATCACCTCAAGCTTCGCGACTGTATATAGAAGACTGTGGCACAACTGTTAGCCGATGTTAATTTAATGTACGAAGCAAGAGGAGAATGCGCAAACTTGGCAAGGAGCTCTGTCGGGAAAGATATCCTAGTTGTTGGATTCCAGGTAGACGAATGTTTGTTATTGTAGGATATCTTCGTCCTGGACGTATTAACGGATCTGCAGACTTGACTTTTTTATGCTTAAAAATAACTCCGATGATTGAGAAATTTTTATATGGAAATATGAAATACATCCATGATGTATTCGGAATTATAGTTACTTCTACCGTACAATGAACACTTCCTTAGTCTATTAATTTACCTGAAGCATTATTCTCAAGGAGCAAACCGCCAAAATTTGTAGACTACTAAAACTCGGAAATATGGATCTCTACTCTATCAGAATGACGGTAACGATGGTGAGAATGGCCATGATGGTTCTACTTCGAACACGGTCTTAGTTCACCGTTAATTACATTCATTCATTCATTCATTCATTCATTCATTCATTCATTCATTCATTCATTCATTCATTCATTCATTCATTCATTCATCTGATAGGCCTTCTCTTCCGCTTAGCTAGAACTATTATAAACAATATGAAATATAATGTAGTAAACTAAAATTGATACAATAAAATTATTTGACAAGAGAATAACGGCATGAAAAGATTCAAGCAATGCGTTTAACTTAAAAATAGCTACACTACAGTAAGAAGTAAAGGAATGATAGTATTCAGTAATTAACTGTAGTATAAGGTTATTCTAAAATAATTTCCCTTTTTCAGATGGCCATAACTTTGCCAAATTTATTGATTCTGCAAAAATTAAAACATCAGTTTCTTCGTAACGAAATTGGAGTTTGTTATAACAAGAAGAAACCAGAAAAAAAGAAAGATAAATATGATCACCATCGTGTTGTTCAGTCGCTTTGCTCCAGTTTCCTCACATTTGTGAAACAGCTTACGAAATGATTTCACAGAGCAGGGTCCATTTCTCAATCCATGTAACGTTCGAAATTTTCTAAATGCTTTGGGATATTGTCTATTGCATTCGTAATAGCACTGGACGAGTCCAATACGAACTAATATCTATCCAAGCCAAGAATCATGCTAAGTATTACTACGCCGTGGTAAGCAGACAAGATCAAGTACACATTAAGGTAATTAGGTAAATTAGGTTTTTTTTTAAATCTAGGATATTGTTTAATTATATTATTCTGATTTTAATTGACATATGTGTAAAAACGTTGGTTATAATGAAATAATTACGGGAGTAATTAATTACGTTGCATTGATTTAAATTAGCACACCGTTAGTTTTAATGAAATAATTACGAGACTATGTTTTATAACCTTTACAGGTGAAAGTGAAATAACCTTGGAGATTGAAGGGACGATAGGGTACACTGAAATGAATACGAAACCCTAGATCATATATGTAACAGATAACTCCTCGCTACGTTAAAATCGGCAGCACTTTGAAGAGAACAACCGCCAGGCTCGCCACCCGTCCACCGTAAACGAACACGAGATGGCAGCACAGTCGCTAATGCAATTCAAATGGTAATTATGACGTGACTCCTTATGTAACAACTAGATGGCAGCGTAGTAAAGCTGACAAAAGTTGTTAACGTCAAAGCCTATAAGCCCGACATATCTGTTACATATATGATCTAGGACGAAACCTATATTATGTTTTGTGATTAAATGCACGGTTAATTAGAAAATTAAGTTTGAAGTTTCAGCAATCCTGCAACATCGCCGCTAACACACTCTTCTCATGATACAGATGTAGGCTAAGAGGTCAACGAATTCAGCGTATCTCGCTAGATGGGCTGTTCTCTGGCGCTGTGTTGCAACCAACTCACATCATGCAGTGGCTTCAAATTAAGAGGTTTTTAAAATTAAATTTACACGAAAACCGCCAGAGAGATAAATCCTTCTCTGTTAGTTTTTCTATCGATATGGACCAGAATCACGATCTTACTCGCCATGGTTATTGAATAAGAGGTTTTGAACTTATGAGAAAAAACTATAAACTTTCCACCAATATGATATTATTTTTTGTTACTTACAACGTCAGCTATTCACTCTGAAAATCTCCAAGACATTTCACTTCCACCCTGTATTGGCTTTGGCTTTCAACCAATTGCAGATCAGCCATTGACGTCATATTGTTTCGGTCTAGTACGGTTGGATATCCATTAGCAAAGACAACAATAAGTTATAGTAAAAATTGTCTGCAATCTTAACCACGTAACACAATTACCATAGCGACGAAATGCCTATCGAAAAAAACAAAACAAGCCCTCTAAAGCAGTGGTCGTCAGCACTCGCTGAAATGAGTAACGGGTAAGAGACGCTAACCCGAAGGTGCACTGTGTTGATGACCGCTGCTCTAAAACATAATGGTATCTATATGGAACCAAACTGTTAATATGTACAGAAGATGCAAACATTTCAAACTGGAAATTTGAGAGTAACCTTATATGAGTGTATTGAGCTTAAATTGGGACCTAGATACAAATACTTACTTACTCTTTTAAGGAGCCCGGAGGTTCATTGCCGCCCTCACATAAGCCCGCCATTGGTCCCTACCTGAACAAGATTAATCCAGTCTCTACCATCATATCCTACCTCACTCAATCCATTTTAATATTATCTTCCCATCTACGTCTCGGCCTCCCCAAAGGTCTTTTTCCCTCAGGCCTCCCAACTAACACTCTATATGCATTTCTGGATTCGCCCATATGTGCTACATGTCCTGCCCATCTCAAACGTCTGGATTTTATGTTCCTAATTATGTCAGGTGAAGTATACAATGCGTGCAGCTCTGCGTTGTGTAACTTTCTCCATTCTCCTGTAACTCCATCCCTCTTAGCCCCAAATATTTTCCTAAGAACCTTATTCTCAAACACCCTTAAACTTTGTTCCTCTCTTAAAGTGAGAGTCCAAGTTTTTTACGACCATACAGAACAATCGGTAATATAACTGTTTTATAAATTCTAACTTTCAGATTTTTCGACAGAAGACTAGATAACAAAAGCTTCTCAACCGAATAATAACAGGCATTTCCCATATTTATTCTACGTTTAATTTCCTCCCGAGTGTCATTTATATTTGTTACTGTTGCTCCAAGATATTTGAATTTTTCGACCTCTTCGAAGGATAAATCTCCAATTTTTATATTTCCATTTTGTACAATATTCTCGTCACGAGACATAATCATATACTTTGTCTTTTCGGGATTTACTTCCAACCCTATCGCTTTACTTGCTTCAACTAGAATTTCCTAGATACAAATAGTAAATTTAAAAGAAAAAGAGATAAAAGTCTGAATATACAAATCATATTTTACAATGAATGATAGTGAGGTGTTTCATTTGCTAATATATAGCCTACATTGTGAATTCATTTTTTGAATTTTGAATTTTTCCTCGGACCCATGGAGATTTGAACTCGAACCTGTGGAGTGAAAAAGAAAAGACGCTCTAGCAGTTAGGTTAACGACAGGGTTCAAACTCACGACAGTGTTAAAGCCGCACCCTTTTACCGTTGCGTACACAAGGACTGACAGTACTCTATGATTACCGAAGAATTCACTTCGTGATATAATTTTGGCTCAGGGTTAATTATTAATATCTCCAATCTGTACTTGCTTTCTATCAATTAAACTCCTGGAGATCACCTTTATTAGACTGGAAATTAATTTCATTTTGGACTACCACTTCAATCTGAGGCAAGAAAAAGGTATGGAGGTTCGTGCTGGAGTTTCGGTTTCGATGCCCCGTGTGATCGAACCTGCAGTCGATGAATCTCGCAGAAGAGATTTGAGAGGATGCGGCCGGAATTCTGATGCGGCCAGCATCGGAGCGGAACTGAAGCTATAGGATAGCAGTCTGCAGTTGCCCGGACCTCCCGATCGCTTGACCAATGACATCTCACGTCTCCGGGTGAAAGTGCGGGGTAATTGAAAGGCTTGGAGGACAGGTTTGGCAATGGCAATTATATCACTTCGAATCCAGTAGCGGTGCTTGTTACACAATGCCGATTCGCTCGGGTAGAGAGAAAGTGCGGGCGCAGCTCTACATCTTCAGCGCGGACAGGCAGGGGTGTACTGGAACCGCTTATTGAGGAGTTGAAGCTCTTACTGCATAGATAGCTGTTATTAAATATTACACATTTTAAAATCTGCAATGCTAATTAATAAAAAAGCCGCCCTAAATAAGAGTTCGAATAATTCGGCCTACTAATCAATTCATAAAGAATAATCATGAAAACCAATTGCGTGACAATTTGAAAGGAAGAAGAAAACATTAAGATAAATGATATGAAAACATAGGAAATCATTTACAATAAAAGTTTGTTGGGTACAAATGATTACCGTCACTTGGGGTAACATTGGCCCAAATATTTTACCATTCTAAAAGTAAATGTCTGTAATTTAAGAGTTTGCTCCTTTATCTTAATGCATATTTTTATAAGGGATTCTACATGAAGCAATAATGGATCCCGAAGCAATTAAAACATTTTGGTTTAGTTTTATCTGAGTTTACATATTTTTAAAATATTGGGTCAATGTTATCTTGACATGGGGTAACTTTGGCCCAACTTCCGAACTAGCATAGTAAGCTATATTAAGGATAATTTTGGGCCAATGATACCCCAAAACAACTGCTGGTTTACCCAACTGATATGACATAATGCATTGCAATGACACTCACATGACTCTTTTAATAATATAATAATAATATTTTTAATAATAATAATAATAATAACAATAATAATAATAATAATAATAACGCATTTTTATTAATAAAACATAATTTTAAGGTTGCAATGAAAATTATTTTATTTTATCTTACATCCTGCAATAGAACAAACTTCAATATAATTAAGACTATAGAACACCTTATAATACATGTACATAAGCTCTGGAATGGAAAATATTCCCCTCTTTCCACACATTTTTGGCGGATTAATTCTTGTCTTTACATCACTCCATTTGTAAACCAACATGTCTTTCTTGGCTGGCCATTTCCAACCTTTAATTGACTTTGCCATGCAATCAACAGTTGGACCTTCTTCTTCACCTGGTGGCAACTTCTTCACGACGCCAGGATACTGTTCAATTTTTCCTGAGAATAATTTGCATATGGCCTAGTTCCAGGTACAACTATATGTGTTCTTGGCATTTTTTCATAAGAGACTGAAAAAAAAAAACATATCTTTGTTAAAATTATGTTATATAGTTGTGAAAAGTATAATTCAAGCCATGGTGCTGTGGGCCATTCGTATACCAAAACTTACACCTTTCCCATTTTAAAAATGTACAATCAATACGGCAAAAATATATAAACTTTAAAACTTAAATTACTTTACCAGACATATTTATAATATTCCTTCGTACTTACCTGATTTTTACCTCTCAAAATACCGTTCAACCATTCAAAAGTTTCCAGAATATATTTTTCACCAAAAAACAGCTGATCCACATGAAACAGTGCTACTGCCTAGTGTTAACTTTTGCAACTTCTTTATTAATTGTTTTTACCGACTGGAGCTGCCATCTACACAGTACAATTGAAACTACTTACATAAACCATTTTTCTGGGAGATATAAAAATTCAAACTTATATTTTCTGTTGGGCCAAAGTTAGCCTTAATGGGCCAATGTTACCCCAGTTGACGGTACTAATTATAGCTAAGGATGATTTTAACACATGATATCCTATGGCATCAATCGTTGCATCAGAAATTTTAAATTGTTTAAGTTGATTTAAAGTTTCTCGTGGGATCGTGCCACGGGCACCGAACATGAGCCCAAAAACTGTCCAATGTGTATGTGGTATTGTGCTCCAAGATGCTGATAACAAGGCTCATAGATGACTTGTTTTTCACGACACACCTCTTGTGGCTGTTGCTCATGCATCTCAAAACGGATTGTGGGATCAGAATGACACCCTTCTCCTTCTGTCGATCAATTATGATGATATCAGCCCGTCTAGTAGAGCCATCAGAAGAGACGCGACCAACCTCTTCATAAACCTCTTAGGAAGCATTCTGAAGGATTGAAGATACGATGAGAGAACGAACCGTATTATGTCTGTTGATTCGGAGCAATTCTCCATGATGACAGAAACCCAGGACGTGAGGAAGCGTTTTTTGCTCGTCGCATCTTCTGCAAGGGTTGAGTCAAGAATTCTACCAGGGAGAGCACGTACAGGTATTGTATTACAGTTCATCTTGATGGCTTGCGTCCACTGACTGCTCGAAAGTCCCTTTTTGGTTGAGATCCACGAATTACCTTTCTTCCGGTGAGAATAGAAAACAACTCCCAAACCTTTACTTTTCAATTTGCTCCATTGATGAAAAGAATCTTCACGCAATGCCTTTTTTAGTTTTTGAGAAGAAATACGTTCAGAGCAATCCAAGGTAATTCATAATCGTTTGATGCAATGTTCAATTTCATTTGGAAATTCCGAGTGGCTGCTACATGGGGGTTGTCAACCCCTTAACTGAGATTAAATTAAAGAAGACGAAGGTCAAGATTATCGGAATAAAAATAATGAAGGTAAATGTGCGAATTCTAAATGCGACAGTAGAACAAATGGACAGCTTAAAATACTTGGAATGTAGGACTACAAGCAGTAACATGAGCCGCTGGCAGGAAGTCAAAAGGATAGCGATGGCGAAGAAAGCTTTTAATAGAAAAAAGGAGCATCTTCTGTGGACCTCTGGAAAAAGATCTAAGGAAGAGTATGGAGTGTGGCATTGTATGGGGCAGAAACATGTGAAGTGAAGAGGAACTACTAAAAGCTTTTGAAAGAGTGGAGGGTGGGAAATGGACAGACAGAATAAGAAATGAAGCTGTGTTGAAAAGAGTGGGTGAAGAAAGAATAATGCTGAAACTGATCAGGAAGAGAATTGTCTCGGTCACTGGCAGAGAAAAACTGCTTACTGAAGGATGCACTGGAAGGAATGGTGAACGGGATAAGAGTTCATTAAGACATATGAATCATATGCGGAGACTAAGAGGAAGGCGGAAAATAGGGAAGATTAGAGAATGTTGGGTTTGCAGTGAAAGACCAGTCCTATGGCAGAAAACTAACTACAATAAAATATCTACAACAAATCGAAAATAAAATCATAATAATAATTATCAATAATAGGAATAATAATAATAATAATAATAATAATAATAATAATAATAATAATAATAGGAATAATAATAATAATGTTGATTTAAATGAGGGTTGGAAAGCAATGGTGGATTGTTAATGTTTAGGTGAGGGGTTTGGACTTTTTCCATTGCTGGTTGTCACAATCAAAAATTAAGACACAACGTTTCGAAGGTGGTTCTCCCTTTGTCTTCAGGTGGAAGGAAGGAGAGAAGAGAAAAAACCTATTGTTGGGATCGTTACGTACAGTCATACAGAATGGCTGTACGTAACGATCCCAACAGTAGGTTTTTTTCTCTTCTCTCCTTCTTTCCACCTGAAGACAAAGGGAACCACCCTTAGAAACGTTGTGTCTTAATTTTTGATTGTGACAACCAGCAAAAAGTCCAAACCCCTCACCTAAACATGAAACCCTAATAATAATAATAATAATAATAATAATAATAATAATAATAATAATAATAATAATAATAATAATAGCAATAATAACAATGATGATGATGATGATAATAATAATAATAATACAAATAATAACAATTTACCGTAAATCTATTTTGAAGCATGAGGGGTTTGCAAAATACTTTTAAAAACAATAATATTCACTTATGATTTGACATGGAAGCGAAACAGGCGCGTAGAGAGAAATGTGTAACTGTAATTTACTTACTTACAAATGAATAAGTAACAATATTTACGGGTATTCTCATGTGCTTATGAACACTTACCAGTTAATTGTCAATTTGTGAATATTGCGTCTGGATGAAAAGCAGTTCTTTACCTTTTTCCTCTTAATAGCATTTTTTTTATTTTAGTAGATTATTTTACAACGCTGTATCAACTTCTTAGTTATTTAGCGTCTGAATAAGATGAAGCTGATAAAGACGGTGAAATTAGTCTGGGGTCCACCACAGATAGTTACCCAGCATTTGCTCATATTGAGTTGAGGGAAAACCAGGTAACTTTCCCCGACGAGATTCGAACCCGTACCACCTGGTTTCGAAACCAGAAGCGCTAATCTTTGGACCCTTAATAGCATATTCTGTTTTAATGCATTATTATTATTATTATTATTATTATTATTATTATTATTATTATTATTATTATTATTATTATTATTTTGGAGGATTGACTGTTATTTGCAATTTATTTTTCTGTTAATTACTCACACTTATGTCTTAAAGCAAATTGTATTTATTTATCATAAGTCCATTACCTAATTTCTGTATAGGGATATCGCTCCTAGTGCTGCTCATCGGAGTGACTACTACCGCGGAGGAATCGGAGATTACGAATAAAGCTCTCCACCGGTGATCTCCGGTACTATCGTAGGTGGAACAGGGGACATACGGAGGAATAAAATATTCTAAATTTGCGTATTTATCAATTATTTTATTGTATAATCTTGGACCAAAGTAGGGACCATGTCACAGAGCTGTGCTTGTGAAACACTTTGGTTCCTGTATTCATATAAAATCGGATCTTTTAGTTTAATATTTTATGATGATACAATTTGAATTTATTACGATTTTTATGTATGAAGATTAATCTTATATACAAAAGTTAATGTATGTATGTATGTATGTATGTATGTATGTATGTATGTATGTATGTATGTATGTATGTATGTATGTATGTATGTATGTATGTATGTATGTATGTATGTATGTATGTATGTATGTATGTATGTATGTATGTATGTATGTATGTATGTATGTATGTATGTATGTATGTATTTATGCATGGATGTACTCAATACAAATCTACATGCTTTCACCGATATTTGCCATAGTTTGCACATTTAACCTTCATAACCCGGAGAAGAACATAGGCTACATTTAAATTTGGACAGACGGACGTTAAATTATTGACAACAATAAAAATTAGAAAGAAATAAGGTAGTGCTGCTCATCGGAGTGACTACTACCTCGGAGGAATCGGAGATTACGAATAAAGCTCTCCATCGGTGATCTCCGGTACTATCGTAGGTGGAACAGGGGTCATACGGAGGAATGCGGTGGTTCGGAGTGAAGCGAAGTTGGAGGACGTAGAGCTCAAGGACGACCGGCGCGTACGGACTGACGGTAGTTGTGAGTGGAATAAAATGGCACCAAATCGGATATCCGTCGCATGGAAATTCTTTAATTTAGTTGAAGATAATAATAAAGTCGCACGCTGTGAACTTTGTGGGCGAATTTATTCTGAGGGTAGTGCGACTTCGAATTTGTTAGACCATTTGAAGCGATCGCACAATCGCGAACTTGAAGAAAGCGCCGACAATATGTTGGACAGCACCTCGAACACTCAGCACAACTATCGAACAGTGCTGAAAAAGTTAAATTGGAGAAACTTTTAATTCAGTTTATGTCCAATGATATGCAACCACTCAGCGTCGTCGAAGATGCCGGATTTAAATATCTCGTCAAGGGTTTAAACGCAAGATATTCACTGCAGTGTCGTAACACTTTTTCTCATGTAAGTAAATAGAGCACGTGGTTTACGTGATAAAAACATTGTGATAGTGTGCAGAAGACATAAAAAAAAACTATTCATTATAATTTAACTAACCGGGGTTCTTAGTTGCTTTTTTCAATTGGTATCTACTTTTACGTGAATATTGCACGTTATTTTAGGCGACTTATACGACAGCGTTCAGAATAAACTGCGAACGGGATTAAAGGACTTAAAAAACTGTTGGTCCTCCAACAGTTAAGATGGATACGTAACAGTAAAAGGCCTCTACGTGACAGGTGACCAATTAACTTCTGTTCTTTGGACTTATCTATCACCAAGGAAAGTCATACAGCCGACAAAATTGCTGGTTGAATTCAAGTCATTAATTCATGGGGACTAAACAACAGAGTTTTTGCCACTGTCACAGACAATGCCCCAAATATGGTTGTGCCGTTAAAAAAAATTAAATTTTGCCATGTAGGCTGTGGTGCGCACATCTTGAACCTTACCGTGAAAGTAGGAATTTATAAGACCCCAGATGTGGGTGAATTTCTCTCTCACTTTTCGGCAATCGTCACTTTTTCAAATCAAATAACTCTTTTGAAAAGCATAAATTTAACTGTTCAAAACACTTTTGAACTCTTTTGAAAAAAGCATGTTTACTTTGATTTATATATAAAAGTTCTAATAAATAATTTCGTAGTTTGATGTGTAGACAGAGTAATATTGCGAATGAAAAACTGGGAAAAAAGAAAAAAAAACAGAAGAATTGCAGCAAAAAAGAGCCCTCTAAAATTGGTCCAGCATATTGTGCTATTGTTCCAAAGGTCCACAGTCTAGAAAAAAGTCTTGAAATTTCTATAAAACGTAACTTTCGAGGCAATAAAAAACATACCTAACTTACATGGAATATTTAAAAGGCAATTTGAATTATATTTTAATGTTTAGATTAAAATATTGTGTTTCATTCTCAAACTAAAGAAACGTGTGGTAATAATGTAATTACGATTATCCTTAAGTTTATATCAGGTTATATGTTTTATTACGGAGGAAGAGTGACGCGTTTTAAAAGAGACAGTTCAAATACTGCCACCCTTTAACACAGTGATCACAATCCTGTCCGGTGAAGAATCTGAATAAATTATTTTGGACAGTAAACTTTAATCCATTGACACCACACGTTTCTTTTGTTCCATTCTGAAACTCCCTTAAAATATTTTATGTTAAACTAAACCGATTAGAATAATAATTGACAAAAACTGTTTTTGAATAAACAAATGTTTCCAGGAAAATTATAAATGTTTACATTAGCTACTGAAAAGCTTTACTTCTGCGTTAGTTTTCAGTTAATTTTAATGTTATTAATTTGATCATTCACTTAAATTGATACGCTTTTCCACATGTACTATGAATTTCTAAACTAGAAAAAAATCTGTCAGCTAACTTAGTACTTGAAGCAAAACAAGAAAAAAAAGAAGAGCCAAAGAGAGAGAGAGAGAGGGGGGGGGTAAATAAAAAAGAGAAAATAAACAACGAAAAATTACAAATTATATAAAAGATACGCGGACGTCAGCGGACCCGAATCACTACCTGATCCGATTAAAGGAATGCTCAGCTGAAAATGTATGTCTGCGCCGCAGTACATATGCAACCCGCGCGGCATCAATCGGAGGTAACCGGAAGTCTCCGATTGAAAGCGCACGAACAACCGCTCCGGAGAAAAACCTAATCATAAGCAGTACTAATCGCTCCACTGTTTTCTCTTGTGTTTTACACATAAAATCCTTATCAATTAGCCTCCTTACAAAGAATCTACGACTGTTTTAGTAGTCGCATATAAGCTTTGAATGTCTCATATTGCATATAGGCCTAATACAGTAGAGATCTTTCTTCATCAATATTTTCCAAGTATTCCCTCGGTTAACTTGGCTTCTCCAGAAACCTACAATCGTCATAAACAGAGATATTCAAGAGTCAGAGAAGATTATTTGTTTTTGTCTTCATAGAAACTTCTGTCTGAATTGATTCTCTATTTTTGCTTTGAGAAAAGAAACAGGAAGTTCAAGATATTATTGAGTAAGTTAAGGCGTTATTCTAAATGCAGCACAGATTGTTCCAGTACACTTTATAAGATTCATGACTAAATGGATTGTGGTATGGTCGCTGCCATTTGTCGTCGTTGTAAAACTTGTAAAAGAAATCGATGGTATTCTGTATGATTTCCTTCATTCCCAACAAGAAACGCTACTAATGATATAATTTCTTATATGTACCGTTATTAAATACAGAAATTCTTCCTGACATTAATTAGTGTTACTGAATAAATAATTAAAGTGCTTCTTTACCCTTTTAACTACATTTCTATCCATTAGTAAATATTTTTATAACGTCAGGTCACAATTCCTCAGTGACAAATTTGCCTGTCTTTTAGATTTACTGCTAATCGTTCGGAATTTAGCATAGGAGATAGTTGCGGAACCTGCTTCCAGCTCTCGTTTGAGGAGCTAAGAATGCAGTTCGCCTCTCCCTTCAGTTTCTTGTGGCACAAGCCATGGACAGCCCTATCGTGGTGGTGTGGTGTGGTTTACTCAACAGCGCATTACGAAACGAGGCAAGAGGTGATGGATTGGCGATAGGAGCCGCCTGATATGGGAGACCCGGGTTCGAGTCCCAGTGTCCTCGGAGTCCAGGACACGAGAACTTAACAGTAACGAATCTGTTCATGTACGCGAACTGCTAGCCGAATGTGGTCAGGCCTGAAGATTAAGTGCGTTTTCATTTAGTTAGTAAGAGTAGTAAATTGTATCTTTTCCCTTTATATGTATATACATTATCTACATATATAATTTGAACTGGTAATGGAAATTACGGGAAAACGGCTGAACGCATTTTAATAAATGACCCCTTATTTTGAAGCTTGGAACCCAAAGTTTTTCAGAAAAATAGTAGTTTTCAATGAAATTTCAGTTTTCCCACATAATTTTCCTATTTTCCAAAATCTATCTTTCGTCAGTTTTGAGAACTACTTGCATTTCAAAATAAAACAAAACACACTACAATAAACAATAGGCTATTACACGAAGGCAGATTGCTGACATATTTAGAGTTCAAATTCAATTGGTTATTAAAGCTTCAAGACTTAGGCCTATTAAAAATAATTTACAGGTCTGATCACCTGATTCTGCGGTGTGTAATTTTCTGAGTACAGCTGTGTATTGGATATTAAAATCTACAA
The DNA here is from genome assembly GCA_025594305.2 of Periplaneta americana. Classification (NCBI taxonomy): domain Eukaryota; kingdom Metazoa; phylum Arthropoda; class Insecta; order Blattodea; family Blattidae; genus Periplaneta; species Periplaneta americana. The sequence continues at coordinate 196,209,478 of JAJSOF020000005.1, forward strand.
AACTTGAGGTAGTTTGATGACATTATTACCATTAGAAATTAATTATTATTATTATTATTATTATTATTATTATTATTATTATTATTATTATAGTTCATGCCATGATGTTAATATATAAACTACAAAACTTGCGTAAGATAATAATAATATTATTAAAAATCAAATGTTTTTATAATTATTAATAAAGTTGGGTTGGGTCTTTTTTATATATATATTTAATGGCGGTGTGGTGTAGATTCAGTATTGGCTCGAGAAGCGCAAAAATTACAGTTCCTACTTACTTACTGATAAAATAAGAGGCCTAGAAAATTTTGTAGTGTCCCGATCATTTCAGCAAGATCTCTTAGCAGAATAAAATGCTTTTACCCTCTACATTTCAAGCTCTACATGCAGCAGCAATACTAAGATGCTATGTCTATTGTTCGAAAGCGTAGAAAACCTGACTTTTTTTAACTTTCGCCTACAATCCACAATGACCTGAAATAGCTATTGCTATACTCCCACATGAAAAACCCACTCATCGTCCTGACATTGTTACTTGCGTTTTCGCGTTGAAATTCAAAAACTGAAGGTGGATAGGTTCAAGAAAAAGTATTTGACATAGAAAACCACTCAGAGGGAGTATGTTTCATTATTTTGGAAGCAAATAACTTTCAAAATGTCTGGTATTTTTCATTGAAAATAAATCTGAAAAATTTTATTTGAACGTCTAACGAACTTAGTTTGCAGCGTTTGCTGCAAAAGCCACTAGTGTTTATTTAATAATAACATACCATACATAAAATCACTACATGAAAATACCCCTAAAGAGCAAAGCTCGTGTTCGAGGACAATTCCATTTTGATAAAAAGTCTTGAAAATGACATAAAATGTTATACGATTCACAAACTATATTTTTTTTCTGAATTAAAATGTAAGATTCTGATAGAGTATTACACAGATTGTACATAATTCACAAAAATAAAAGTCTCTGTTGTTTCTAAAATAAAATTTAAATTTCTTATACTAGGATCACCACATTCCTAATATAGTAGATAGAAACACACATGAATCAAAAATATAGGCTACTTTATAGACTAACATTTCAACACTAGAATAAAATACTTAAGAATTAGGCTACATAAAGATGATAGTAACAATAATATTAGTAATAACTGAGATAATCTGTATCACGCATTTCAGTGTAATTAGTAGCAAATCATGTTCATATAGTAACAAAGATAGGATTAAGAGAAGTAATAACTTATACTTAGGGAAGAAGTGAACATTCTTTACAATACATGGTACAATACATAGATATAAAGTAGGGAAGCCTGTCATATGAGTTGTTTAATGCTTGATTTTAAAATTTTATTCCTTAAAGTAGTCAATTCTGGATGAAATTTTATTATCGAATTATATAAACGTGGATCATAGTTTGTACTATGTAGTAAAGCAGCAGATGTGAAACATTTAGATTCAACTAAAGTAAGAATTTCATTTCATCTTGTATTATAATCATGTGGTTGAGCTACAAATTTCATTTGATTTTTACGATGGAATTTCATTAAAGAGTATTTATAAATTTGGTCGATTCTAAAAACATTAAATTCGGAATGGATCAAGTTTGTTGAATAATCCAGTCGTCTTTTCAAACAGAGTTTGATTATACGTTTTTGCAACAGAATTAGAGGAAGATGAGCAGTATTTGTAATACCACCTCATTCAGTTATGCCATATTGGATAACAGATTCAATTACAGCCAAATAAACCAAACATAAGACATGAGTAGGCAAGTAATGGAGAAGATTTACAATTTGTAAATTTTTTCGGGGATCCTGTTACATGAAAAGGTAATAAGTCTATGTCTATCCCATTTAAAGTGCTGATCAACAATAATTCGTATATTCCCATTTCGTCCCGCGGATTATTGTGTAATCAATTTTGCCCACGGAAAAGTTTTGTACTTGAAAATATATTTAATTCGTCCTCTCATTAAATAAACGTGTTTTGCTGATGATTACGTATATAAATCGATACATTAAACGTGATTTGCTGATGTAGATGGCGTAGGTGGTTTGCTGATGTAGATAGAGTATGTGTAATAAATCGATACAAGGAACGTGGTTTGCTGATGTAGATGGCGTAGGCTAAGTGCTGTGCTGATGTAGATGGCGTATGTGTAATAAATCGATACAAGGAACGTGGTTTGCTGATGTAGATGGCGTATGTGTAATAAATCTCGATACAAGAAACGTGGTTTGCTGATGTAGATGGCGTATGTGTAATAAATCGATACAAGGAACGTGGTTTGCTGATGTAGATTGGCGTAAGTGGTGTGCTGATGTAGATGGCGTATGTGTAATAAATCGATACAAGGAACGTGGTTTGCTGATGTAGATGGCGTATGAGTAATAAATCAATGCAAGGAAACGTAGTTTGTTGATGTAGATGGTGTATGTCTAATAAATCAGTAGAATTAACGTGATTGGCTGATGTGTAATAAATCAATACTAGGAACGTGAGTTTCTGATGTAGATGGCGTATGTCTAATAAATCAGTAGAATTAACGTGATTGGCTGATGTGTAATAAATCAATACTAGGAACGTGATTTTCTGATGTAGATGGCGTATGTCTAATAAATCAGTGCAAGTTAACGTGGTTTGCTGATATAGATGGCGTATGTCTAATAAATCAGTAGAAACGTGATTGGCTGATGTGTAATAAATCAATACTTAGGAACGTGGTTTGCTGATATAGATGGCGTATGTCTAATAAATCAGTAGAATTAACGTGATTGGCTGATGTCTAATAAATCAATAATAGGAACGTGATTTTCTGATGTAGATGGCGTATGTCTAATAAATCAGTGCAAGTTAACGTGGTTTGCTGATATAGATGGCGTATGTCTAATAAATCAGTAGAATTAACGTGATTGGCTGATGTCTAATAAATCAATAATAGGAACGTGATTTTCTGATGTAGATGGCGTATGTCTAATAAATCAGTAGAATTAACGTGATTGGCTGATGTGTAATAAATCAATACTAGGAACGTGATTTTCTGATGTAGATGGCGTATGTCTAATAAATCAATAGAATTAACGTGATTGGCTGATGTGTAATAAATCAATATTTAGGAACGTGATTTTCTGATGTAGATGGCGTATGTCTAATAAATCAATGCAAGGAAACGTAGTTTGCTGATGTAGATGGCGTATGTCTAATAAATCAGTAGAATTAACGTGATTGGCTGATGTGTAATAAATCAATACTTAGGAATGTGATTTTCTGATGTAGATGGCGTATGTCTAATAAATCATTGCAAGGAAACGTAGTTTGCTGATGTAGATGGCATATGTCTAATAAATCAATAGAATTAACGTGATTGGCTGATGTGTAATAAATCAATACTAGGAACGTGGTTTTCTGATGTAGATGGCGTATGTCTAATAAATCAATGCAAGGAAACGTAGTTTGCTGATGTAGATGGCGTATGTCTAATAAATCAATAGAATTAACGTGATTGGCTGATGTGTAATAAATCGATACAAGGAACGTGATTTTCTGATGTAGATGGCGTATGTCTAATAAATCAATGCGAGGAAACGTAGTTTGCTGATGTAGATGGCGCATGTCTAATAAATCAGTAGAATTAACGTGATTAGCTGATGTGTAATAAATCAATACTTAGGAATGTGATTTTCTGATGTAGATGGCGTATGTCTAATAAATCAATGCAAGGAAACGTAGTTTGCTGATGTAGATGGCATATGTCTAATAAATCAATAGAATTAACGTGATTGGCTGATGTGTAATAAATCAATACTTAGGAACGTGATTTTCTGATGTAGATGGCGTATGTCTAATAAATCAATGCAAGGAAACGTAGTTTGCTGATGTAGATGGCATATGTCTAATAAATCAATAGAATTAACGTGATTGGTTGATGTGTAATAAATCAATACTTAGGAACGTGATTTTCTGATGTAGATGGCGTATGTCTAATAAATCAATGCAAGGAAACGTAGTTTTGCTGATGTAGATGGCATATGTCTAATAAATCAATAGAATTAACGTGATTGGCTGATGTGTAATAAATCAATACTAGGAACGTGGTTTTCTGATGTAGATGGCGTATGTCTAATAAATCAATGCAAGGAAACGTAGTTTGCTGATGTAGATGGCGTATGTCTAATAAATCTGTAGAATTAACGTGATTAGCTGATGTGTAATAAATCAATACTTAGGAATGTGATTTTCTGATGTAGATGGCGTATGTCTAATAAATCAATGCAAGGAAACGTAGTTTGTTGATGTAGATGGCATATGTCTAATAAATCAATAGAATTAACGTGATTGGCTGATGTGTAATAAATCAATACTAGGAACGTGGTTTTCTGATGTAGATGGCGTATGTCTAATAAATCAATGCAAGGAAACGTGGTTTGCTGATGTAGATGGCGTATGTCTAATAATCAATAGAATTAACGTGATTGGCTGATGTGCAATAAATCAATACTTGGGAACGTGATTTTCTTATGTAGAGGGCGTATGTCTAATAATTCAATACAAGGAAACGTGGTTTGCTGTCGTATGCCTAATAAATCAATAGAAAGAACGTGATTTGCTGATGTGTAATAAATCAATACAAGGAACGTGATTTGCTGATGTAGATGGGGTATGTCTAATAAATGAATACAAAAAAACGTGGTTCGCTAATATAGATGGCGTATGTGTAATAAATCAATATAAATTGTACTACTTTATTCACGTACGATATTATTCTTCTCTAAGTTAATATTATATTATATAATTTCATTGCAGCTGTAATTTTAATTTTAGTTTCTATTTTATTTTATTTTCTATGTTCCTCTTATATTGATATATTATATTATATAATTTCACTGTAGCTGTAATTTTACTTTCAGTTCCTATTTTATTTTATTTTGTATATTGCTTTGTAGGCCTTTTAATAATATATCTGAACTGCGACCGAACACGAGCTCTGCTCATTCGGTCCTCAAATTTTGTTAATATTACTGTATCCTCTCTTGTTATATTGATTGTATTATTTAATTTTTGTTACTCTTGTTGTAATTATGTTTTGTATTCCGTATATTTAAATTTAAATAATGAATTAATAATAAATAAATGAATTAATAAAAAATAAATAAATAAATGAATAAATATTTTCTTCGGCAAAAAAATGCAGAACTACCAACGCCGTTGAGGGGTGGCATCATCGTCTTAACACAGGGCTGGGCGTCGGGAGCGGATCCAGACTCTAAACGGAGACGCTTAATATTCATCAGTGACTGAATCAACGCTGCGCGGTGTTCGGCGGGGAAGAAAGGGGGTGAAGAGAGATAATATGGCTCCCCGTGAGAGAGTAGAATCCGCTCTTGCTGCCCAGCTCTGCCTTAACAGAAGCGTTTCCAAAACAAAACCAGATATTTCAGAATTAATTAAAGCTTTAAAGGAAGATGCTATTATACAGCTTTTAAACAGAGAGTTGATGTGGGCATTCCACCCAAGAAAAGACATAGGAAGTATCTTAATTTAGATGAAAGACTCACATGCTGCGTTCAAAAATACATGAACAAAAAATGTTGTTACGAATTGCCTGAATCAACTAAAGTATGTATAATTTTAAAAACATCAACTAAATCGTGTTGCATTTTTTTAATAGCTTGTTCAGTGCTAATTGCTTATTTCATTTTAATAATTTCAATAACCATGACAATTCGAAATTTTCACTTTGTATGTTTCATGACAAAACAGTAATAACAATTTTTTAACCACATCAGTGGTTTTAAAGATCACTGTCAGTCCTAAGTCTGGAAGAAGAAAGAAGTAACTTTGTTTATATTGCTATTTCGTAAGTGAGTACACCTCCTAATACTGGTTTTGACGTCTACCGCTACAGTTTGTATGAATCGGACAGTTGAATAGGCCTACATAAAGACAGGGCACCGGTACTTTCTGTATGTAGGACGAGTTGAGTTCATTTTCAGGACGAAGTGGGAACAATCCCTCTTATTCCAATAATTCCCAGGTATTTCACATCTACAGAGTCTTTGAGGCAAAGCCATTTAGAGGTTGTAGAGTGTCTACAAATTAAGTTGTGGATTGTTAATTTCAAATGGGAAAGTGATTTAAATCTGTTCAATCGAGAGGCTATTAACGAAATAGAGATTTGTACGGGCCAGAATTTGAAAGGCAGCTTAATACATTCAGCTCTGAACTGCAACCTGACACTAGTCTGAGATTTTTTCCAGAAGTATTATCCGTTTCTGCCCGAAACATTCAGGCGATTGCTACATTAAGAAATTAATAGAACTTGACTTTTTGGTTTTCCACCATGTCCAGGAACTTAAGATGTCTAACGTTTCGGAACTACATATGTTTCACAATGAGGCAAATAGTAAAGTCCAGAGGAATGTCTACTCCAGTTGAGCTAAGTAATGATGAACTTAGGTTCAGAAACAACATAATAAGTAAGCAATCTGTGTCACGTAAAAATGACTCGTCACTCATACCGAGCAGGGTGGCCGAAGCCACTCGCTTTCGGAAGGCCCGAGTTTAATCCCGAGGCTGGCAAACCTTAGTGTGGGTTTTTACGACGTCTAGATTTAATGTTCCTAATTATGTCAGGTGAAGGATGCAATGCCTGCAGCTCTGCGTTGTGTAACTTTCTCCATTCTCCTATAACTTCATCCCTCTTAGCCCCAAATATTTTCCTAAGAACCTTATTTTCAAAAACCCTCAATCTCTGTTCCTCTCTCAAAGTGAGAGTCCAAGTTTCACAGCCATACAGAACAACCGGTAATATAACTGTTTTATAAATTCTAACTTTCAGATTTTTTGACAGCAGACTAGATGACAAAAGCTTCTCAACCGAATAATAACAGGCAGTTCCCATATTTATTCTGCGTTTAATTTCCTCCCGAGTGTCATTTACATTTGTTACTGTTGCTCCAAGATATTTGAATTTTTCCACCTCTTCGAAGGATAAATATCCAACTTTTATAGCGAAGCTTTCACTACAGATGGAAAAATAGTAATGTGTCAAGTGTGCGGTAAAAAAGTTGGGTGCTCTATGAAATCACAACTGGAGAGTCTTACCTACCTTATACCTGCGAGATATTGATATTAAATATTTTCATGATTTTACATATTTTGGTACAAATTCAGCTTATTTTTCTTACATAAATATGTATATATTTCACACCTTGATATTACATAAAAATCCGGTCCCTAGTGATAATATTCGTGTAATCATTATTTTGCAGCATCAGAGTACTCTCTCTCTCTCCTCTCCTCCCTCCCTCCCTCCCCCTCCCTCCCTCCCTCCGTAATAATAATAATAATAATAATAATAATTATTTACACTTTATTTACACTGGCAGAGTTAAGGCCATAGGGCCTTATCTTTCACTCTACCAGGTCACAAAGTATACAAGCAGTTAAAATTTAACAAAAAGTTAAAGAACAGAGTACTAACATATTACAAAAAAAAATAATAATAATAATAATAATAATAATATCATAATAAAATCGACACTAAACAACATGAAAATAATACCATAATAAAAAAGAAAGTAAAATACATTGGAATATAGTGAAAGCAACTTATTTAGTACAAATGGTTAATACGGAAAAACGTTAGGAAGAATATATCAAAATGGAATGTAATAAAATAATAATAAAAAGGAAATAAATACGAAAATTAAATAAAATTCACGATAAAAAGGCTATGATAATAAATTCATCGGCTGATAAAGAGAGCAAAAAGGGGAAAAAAGGAAAAAGAAATATACAGCCTATATATTTACAAAACTATGGCAGAGAAAAGGGCCTATAACTGAAAGAAATCTAATTCAAAAAGTACGTCGTTTAATGATGAAGTAAAAAGGAAAAAGCCTCATATCTCGTTTGAGTCCATACTGAAAACCACTGCTTTGGAATAGTAACATTACATAGCCTATCTCTTGGGTTTTAATCCGCGGAATTCGGGTGCATTGGCAAGAACGTAACCCTCGGTATAGCATCCTGAAAAATGGCGGACAATTACGATAATATCTCTAAAAAAAAATTCTGGATTTCTGTTGAAAGCGTGTTATTGATTGCCGCTGGGGTTGGTCGGGGCGGAAGTAGAGAAACTTGCATTTTGGTTTCTCAGCGGACCGTTATTTCCTGTCGAGGGGTGGGGAGCACCAAAAGGATTTTAGTATTTCGTCCCACGCTCCTGGAGTGGGAAATACATATTTCACTGAAAGCCGTGGCGCAGTGGTTTGCACTCTTTGCACAGCTCCATGCAGGCCTATTACTTTTTTGTTCTTCTATCTTTGAACGCAAAAAAATACTTTGATTTTCAAAGCGTGAATAATCTTTGAGTCTACATCGCATTCGCAAACACAAGTTGCAACCCGAAACGTAATGGAAAACCCATAAGAAGATCAAAGAACATTCCTGCATCTATAATATGGAAAACTTCAACCGTTACATACAAGCAGAAAGAAGTTTATGTAAAGGAATTTGTTCTCCGCGTCGGTCATGTATATAAAAGTTTTCTGCCTCTCAGTTACTTTTGCCATCCGAGTCACAAAGAGATGTTATGCAGTCACAAAGAGATGTTATGCAGGATTACGTCTCATCCTTCGTTCTCGGGGACCAGAGAAAAATTGTTAATAACTGAAGAACTTTTATGCAAACTCCACACACCGAATCTGCGCCTGTTCCTCAGAAACGGTTCATTTATATCGAGCAAAGATTTTGTTTCCATAACTAGTGATAAGACAGTCAGTGCAGTATGGAACCCCTTCACAGAATTCAATATTAACTGCGATTCTATATAGTTTGAAGCAATTTAAGTCAACATCAAAACAGGGTGGTGGTTATTATTATTACTATTATTGTTGTTATTATTATTATTACTTACTTACTTATTGGCTTTTAAGGAACCCGGAGGTTCATTGCCGCCCTCACATAAGCCCGCCATTGATCCCTATCATGAGCAAGATTAATCCAGTCTCTACCATCATATCCCATCTCCCTCAAATCCATTTTTATATTATCTTCCCATCTACGTCTTGGCCTCCCCAAAGATCTTTTTCCCCCTGCCTCCCAACTAGCACTCTATATGCATTTCTGGATTCTCCCATACGTGCTACATGCCCTGCCCATCTCAAACATCTGGATTTAATGTTCCTAATCATGTCAGGTGAAGAATACAATGCGTGCAGCTCTGCGTTGTGTAACTTTCTCCATTCTCCTGTAACTTCATCCCTCTTAGCCCCAAATATTTTCCTAAGCACCTTATTCTCAAACACCCTTAATCTCTGTTCCTCTCTCAAAGTGAGTGTCCAAGCTTCACAACCATACAGAACAACCGGTAATATAACTGTTTTATAAATTCTAACTTTCAAATTTTTTGACAGCAGACTAGATGACAAAAGCTTCTCAACCGAATAATAACAGCCATTTCCCATATTTATTCTGCGTTTAATTTCCTCCTGAGTGTCATTTATATTTGTTACTGTTGCTCCAAGATATTTGAATTCTTCCACCTCTTCCAAGGATAAATCTCCAATTTTTATATTTCCATTTCGTACAATATTCTGGTCACGAGACATAATCATATACTTCGTCTTTTCGGGATTTACTTCCAACCCTATCGCTTTACTTGCTTCAAGTAGAATTTCCGTGTTTTCCCTAATCGTTAGTGGATTTTCTCCTAACATATTCACGTCATCCGCATAGACAAGCAGCTGATGTAACCCGTTCAATTCCAAACCCTCTGTGTTATCCTGAACTTTCCTAATGGCATACTCTAGAGCGAAGTTAAAAAGTAGAGGTGACAATGCATCTCTCTGCTTCAGTCCGCAGTGCATTGGAAAATCATCAGATAGAAACTGACCTATACGGACTCTGCTGTAAATTATTATTATTATCATCATCATCATTATCATCATCACCTAATCGGCAACTGCATCGTCATTTTCATTGTCATCTTTTAGTATTTCTTCGTTTTACTCTTTCATTATACGAAACATGAAGAGAAACTATTCTCATGCAATAAAGTAGATTTCTGGATTATCATGCAGTAGGTACTTTTAGCTCTGATTGAGTTTGATTATAACGGGAATTACGAGTGAATTTACTAGTATTTCCATTTAATTCCTTATATTATGCATATACAGCTAATGCATTATGTCCAGACAATTCCCACTCTTCCTACAGAGCTGCGCACGAGATCGGATGAGTCTACTTACGAATTATAGGGGAATGGATTACTCTTTGCCTTGAACTCGGTAGACACACGCCCTGCCTTCCTTTCTACTCCTACCCCTCAACAGAAACGCCGTTCCCCTACTGCGCACCTCGAGTGTCTGACAAAATGCATGAGTTGTACGAGTATACGTATATTGTACGAGGCATTTAATAAGCAAAAGGAAATCCTTTAAATGACCCAAATGTCAACATCATTCAGGTGTTGTGGTACGAGATAGCGCGCGAATGTAAAATCCGATAGAAAGCAGCATTTTGCGGAGGAATACATTAGCTATCACGTGCTTTGTTTACCTCCACTTTTTAGTAAGAGCGGCAGTGAAATATCTCACTGTATTATCCAACAGTTGAAATAGCACTTTCGAAAATTTCTATTCTATTGATTCAAGTTGTTCAAAATATTTTAATGTACGACGATTTTTCCCAAACAAATGGTACCAATAACTTTCGTGCCCATTTTTTTTGTCCCAGAAGTGCTTAGTTCCTTATTTTTTTTGTGTCCCAATTTTTTAGTCCCAAACGCCCGTACGTCCTAAGTTGAAGTTGAGGTAATTTGTATATTTTATGAAATTCTGATAAATACAAATAAATTGCAAATGGTTTAAAAGTGTACTAACTTTATTTAATTTAAAGTCCTATATATCAGAACAAATGTCCTGAAATAGCATGTCCCAAACGCGTAAGTAGGCATACTGTGTAATTTCACCATTAATCTTATACTCATTATAACGATTTAAAACTTTTTGCATCTGATGATCTACGACTTCATGAATTTTTCTTCTCTTCCTTGGAGATCCATCGAATTCAACACGCAGAAGTTTTCTGGCCACTACAGAAGCCTATTTTTGTAATTTGTCTAGGAACTCATTAATTATTGATGGATGTGGTTTTCCCATGATCTTATTTATTTCATTATTCCAACCTTCCATGGGGTTTCACTTGATGTGAAAGATACGTGTCGATTTATTATAGTACGTCCGCTCAAATGAGAGCCACTTGGACCTACCTTGAGCGGGAGGCGTCAGGTGTTTCAGTCTTGAAGCACGCGGCTGGTTGTTGGTACGCCAGCGCTGTTGACAGATCTAAGTCGGTGATCCGAGAACAAGTTCATATAGACGAGCACGTAAGTATAATACAGTTAGCTGAGAACAAGGCAGAGGACAGTAGATGTATATTGTGGCTTTTGTGTTCCATAGAATATAAATCAAAAATAAAATAGCTCCAACGTCAAACTTCTCAATGCAGTGCGTAATAAAACACAAGCTACCCAATACGAGTTTCCGTATCAAAGAACTAGTTTAAAGGAACTATTACATTCAACGGGGTTTAAATATAAAATTCACGGATCTCAACCAGCAGCAATGGAATCCGGATGTGGCGGTCTTCGTATTTACAGAATATACAGACGTGGACAAATTATTAACAAAATTGAAGATTTTTATGATAATTTTATTTACAAAATTTGACTTTTCAATTTAGGCTACAGTTGACAATTTTGCATATTTCTATCATTACAGTAGATAGAAATATCCAAAAATGTCATATGTAGGCTATTCTAAATAGAAGAGTCAAATTTTGTAAATAATATATAATAAAATCTTCAGTTTTGCTAATAATTTGTAAATATGTAAAAATGTCAACTGCAGTCTAAAGTGAAGAGTCAAATTTTGTAAAATTATATAATAAAAATCTTCAGTTATGCTAATAACTTGGAAACATCCAAAATGTCACCTGTAGTCCAAATTGAAGAGTCGAATTTTGTAAAAATATACAAAAAATCTTCACTTTTGCTAATAATTTGTAAATATACTGAAATATCAATTGTAGTCTAAATTTAAGAGTCAAATTTTGTAAAAATATACAATACAAATCTTCAGTTATTCTAATAATTCGGAAATGTGCAAAGATGTCAACTGTAGTCTAAATTGAAGAATCATATTTTGTAAAAATATATAAAAAATCTCCAATTTTGCTAATAATTTGTCCACGTCTGTAAAGTAACAATAGATGTAGCTAATTAAAACGTGAAAATAACATTCCTTTGCCCTCGCCAGTCCCAACAGCAAAGTTACATCTGCTACAAGAGATAAAACGTAGCCATTACAGAAAATAGATATATGTAATTGACGAACTATCATCGAAATACGGCCATGTTGTACTACGACTGCCCCCCCCTACCATTGCCATAGAATTCGTTTGGTGGGAACTGAAGAGAAATGTCCGGTCAGAAAATGGATTGGGAAATAAATCTGTTCAAGAAGTACGCGATTTGATAGTAAATGTGATGATGACATTAATAATAAAAAGCACTGGGTAAAGTATATCGAACATGTAAAGACAAAAGAAAGTGATTATCGCTCCTTAGAAGCTAGCTTGTAATCTTGTGTAATTGACTCAACGGACTCTGAATAGGTGGTGTTCGTGTTTTATTTCTGTATTTACAAGACGCACACGAAGGTTCACTTCAGTCTTCAGAAGGGAGAGATGGCAACGCAGCGTTGTTTACATGGAACCTGTTCGGAGTCGCGTGCCTGCTTGCTCCCTGCGGTAAGTGTGTCCAATCGCACGTTCCAAGTGGCTCTCATTTGAGCGGACGTACTATAATGATGTACTTTCACTTGATGATAAAGCCTTTCCCTAATGCTTGAAACGACTTCTCTGGCCTTGCATTTATCCCAATTTTGAGCATGTGTGTGCTCTTTTTCGTATAGTATCTCTAAGGTATCTATGGCCAAATGTCATCGACTGAACACCGTTCTCTTTCTGCTCACATTTCCATTCGATTTTAACATCTCCTTCCCTATGTTTTGTGTATAAGAACACTTTGTAAATGAGTATGGGTTTCCCCCTTTTGGACGTAGTCAGCCTTGGATGGTCCATTTAATATAATTTTGTAATTTACACTTTCAATTTATAAACTTATTAATTTGTAATACTATAGAAACGACAACAAGCACTGTATTTTTAAGTGACAATGTTATATGGGCTGTGAATACTCTAACATAATACATAGGCTTGTCTTTATATTCGTACCTAACAAGTGCGTGGAACTAACAGAAATGTGGGACAAAAGATTTGGGACAAAAGTGTTTCGCTTTGATCCCGATCGCGTGGTACGAACATTAATTTGGTACGAAAATTATTTGTGACATTTCATAGGCTCTAACAATGTGATTAATTTGTCAACCTGAGGCTCACGAATTGCAGCTGATCTTAAGGTCTTGTCTACAACCGAACTACTTTATAGAAATAGAAATATCAATATTTAATTTATATTATATAAGAAAGTTACGTTCAAATTGTGAACTTAGCATAAGAAGCTATTGAAAAACAACTACAGGAAGATCATTCACAAATAAACAACAAATTATTTAAGAAAGTAACGAACCATTAAACTCATAAGACTTCACATTTCTAATTATTTCCTACACCTTTTTCCGATCGAGCAGTCATATTTGTTTTGTGATTCACTATAGTTTAATGCAGGCATGTCAATTGATGCCCACAGGAGCAAGCGCGCGCTTTAGAGCCCAGGACAGCCTGAGCGCTTTACAGCGGAAAAGAAAGAGACAGACCAAAGAGGTGGTTTATGCCGCTTGGTCGAGCTATATTCAGGGATGGCCAGCACTGATTCAATAGATAAAGGGAAGATAACTTATTAAAACTATATCCATATCCATGTTAATTTTTAGATTTGCCTGAGAAGTATAAGTGCATTATAAGAATATAAGTTTTAATTTTAATGCTCATTTTTCACAAGTTTGATTTTTTATTCAAAAGAAATATTTTCTCAACTTTTCGTATAGAAAAGTGAAATTTTCAGATATGGGCCTATTTATTTAGTAGCCTTACAGGATGTTTTCGTAAATCTAATATACCGTATATACGTATTACTGAAGATAGTGTATCGAAAATTTTGAAAATATTCGCATGGAAACTGTTTGTAAGGAAATGAATTAACAAAGCAACTACTGTTACATCATAAACAAAAGATACGTGCCCATATGTTGTAAAAATGTCAGCAGATTTCGAGAAAATAATTTAATATTCTGATGGTAGGAAGTTGCTCACAAATATCACCTTAAAAGCATAATGCGATAAGAGTTTTGTTATGGAATATTAGTTACACTTAAAACAGATACAGTACCTAGGTAACTTTGCTTTGTACTGTAATATTGTTTTGATTAGTTTATTGATTACTTTTGTAAGGCTAAAGATACCATCAATATAAATTCCAGCTTATCATGTCATACTCAACCTCTTTCTTTGGAATATCACTTTTTTATGAATGATGTATTTCATCCACTTAATACAGTATAATATTGTACTACTATGGAATTTAAATGAATATTCCTTCTTAACTCTCTATTATGTTATTAAGATTTAAAACACAAATGCAATATTAAGAAATCAGTGTTAGTACTTTTGTTTTACAGACAATATAGATAATATTAAACGGAAGGAAGCCATATAAAAATAACGACATAAAATTTCACGTTCCGTTTGAAGTTTGTGAATCACTGTTTTCTTAATCCAACAGGTTGGTTAATCATATACACATCCCTTCCTCTTTCCATACTTAGCGCTTGCTGCCCGCGCACGACGTCAAGGTCAGAAAAATGCGCTTGCTTTGACATCACTGGTTTAATGTGTAATGTTGGTAACTACTGATTTTACCGAAAAAACTGCCGATTAGGTGCAATAATTAGATGTACAGTAATTTTTCGCTGTCTTATGCGACTCTGATTTGTTGAAATGCAACGGATTTTACACCTGTATGGGTGAAACAGTCACGAAAATAGAAGTCGTCAGCATCTATGATATCTAAAAGTAGTAGATACATGTCTGGGTATAACGATTTCTTTTAAACTATTGGATCGTTTTTGTTCTTATTAATAATATAAAGCCAATTTGTATCAAATATAATTAATAAGAAACATAGGAAAACGAAGATATTTAACTTAATTTCAAAACTTTTCTTCAACTAGATGGCCTATTTGTAGACGTACTTCATTTTTCATGAATTTATGTTAAATATCTAAACCTATACTCTAATAATATAAATATAGTACTAAATTTTCTATTTACGAAAACTAGAACCAACTTTAAAAGTAACAGGAATGTGAAATTATATAGGCTTTGCTGTAACACATACGCAAGAAACATAAAATCTGCAACTGTATGTCTTTTGGGGCAAAGTGTGTCCCTGGCAACATTAATTTCGATGAATCCGTGAAAGTGGGTATATTACGTGGCCAGTGACGGGGTCAGGAATTCGTGTAACCTCAGTCAGGATTAATGAATTGGTCTCCGGAGTTGATGAGGTGCCCACGCACTGTATGTCTCCTTCGGCATGAATTTATGTGTTTTCTAGTACATTTTTACAACCAAGAGTGTCAGTGAAACCTTGCAGCAAGTGACCAGGAAACTAAATTATTATGCAGGCAAAGTATTCCGTTTAAGCGCCAAGAAGTTCCTTGTTAAATATTCTCGCATCACATTTATATTTTTCGAGTTTACTGGTTTATTTTCGCATACTTACTACCCCTTAAACAGAACGAATTTATTCGATTCACTATTTACTAATTGATGTTGTTTGCGCCTACATTTGAGGTATATCAGTAATACAAAAATTATATAAAATGAAAGATGACTCATAAAAATGGTATCATAATCATCATCATCATCATCATCATCATTACCAAAATTATTTTCTTATTTGACTACCAGAACATTGTAATTTTATTGAAAGGACTGTATAAAGCGCATTATAGAGCTCGAAGCTTTTGTCATTTGTCTCCATATCGTGCGTAGCTGGGGGCTAGGCCTACTCCATTCGATCCGATATGCTGATAGTCTGGCGGTAGTCCGTGGAATTATTCCAGCCATCTCCAGGGAAATCATCTTCTGAAATTAGGACAGGAAAAGTTAAATTGCACGCGACACTGGTCCGAGCTTCGAGGCACAATTCCCGAAACTAGAGAAAAATCGGGTTTGGTTTCTTATGTCATCAGTAACTGGTTGGAGGCATTATAATATATTTTTTTCCCGTTATTGACATATTACATAAGTCTTTCCATACTGTTCTGTTTTTTATTCGATTTGGACCCGGACCCGCTCGTTGCACGGTTAAGCAAGCTGTTCTCTTATATACTTTATACTTATATACTTTAAGACCCTTGTATTGCTGTCGATTCTGTCACAGTTTCTTATTTTGTACATGATTCCGGAATTCCTTTTCACACAGAAAACCATCCTAGCATTGCCACGATACAGTTCTTCGTATAGGCCAGTGATGTCAAAGCAAGCGCATTTTTCTGACCTTGACGTCGTGCGCGGACAGCAAGCGCTAGGTATGGAAAGAGGAAGGGTTGTGTATATGAATAACCAACATTATACTGTATTAAGTGGATGAAACACATCATTTATAAAGAAAGTGATATTCCAAAGAAAGAGATTGAGTATGACATGATAAGTTGGAATTTATATTGATGGCATCTTTAGCCTTACAAAAGTAATCAATAAACTAATCAAAACAATATTACAGTACAAAGCAAAGTTACCTAGGTACTGTATCTGTTTTAAGTGTAACTAATACACCGTGTTCCGCTTATAAGTATAACAAAAGAAATAGCTATAACTTCTGAATTAATACAAGTATATAGTTGAAACCAACTGCTACAAAGAATGAAAACTGGGAATTTTTGTTACCTTATGTTCCATAAACCTCAACATGGCTTCCATTGGTGGCAAAATATCCAACCGGTATTCAACCTCGACCCAAGTGTTATGAAGCATCTGTGGTGTAACATTGTTGACAGCAGCATAAATTCTTTCTTGTAAGTCTGCCAAATCACGTACTGGCGTCCTGTAGACCTGGTCCTATCCCCACAGGAAAAAATCAGATGGTGTTAGATCTGGTGATCTGGCAGGCCATGTGATGTACGGTGATCCTCTTCCGATCCATCTTGCAGGGAATTGTTCGTCTAAGAATGTGCGAACCATGTTGGCAAAGTGTGGTGGAGCCCCATCTTGCTGGAAAATTGCTCCATCTGGGAGTTGTGGCACAGCATACAGTTGCAACATATCCAGGTACGTGTTTGCAGTGACTGTCTTTTCAGCAAAGAAATAGGGACCAATGATTCTGTCACGCATGATCCCACACCAAACATTCCATTTAGGGGAATCCCGTTGGTGTTCAATTACGACACTTGGATTTTCCGACCCCCAGATGCGACAATTGTGTCGGTTTACTTTTCCACTGACGTGGAAGGTTGCCTCATCTGAGAAACAGACTCGATACGATACGAACAGATACGATACGAATTCTCTTATTTAATGATCTGCGCATGCGTGAGTCTTCTAAAAATAAGTAACAACAATGGATTAAAACTTCCCAATTTCCTCTTTACAATGGTACCAATCTTAACCCATTTGCATGCATTGTTATGAAATTATAACTATTTCTTTTATTATACTTATAAGCGGAACACGGTGTATTACATAAGAAAACTCGTATCGCATTATGCTTTTAAGGTGATATTTGTAAGCAACTTACTATCATCAGAATATTAAATTATTTTCTCGAAATCTGCTGAAGCTATAGAGCTGACATTTTTAGAACACATGGGCACGTATCTTTTGCTTATGATGTAACAGTAGTTGCTTTGTTAATTCATTTCCTTACAAACAATTTCCATGCGAATATTTTCAAAATTTTCAATACACTATCTTCAGTAATACGTATATACGGTATATTAGATTTACGAAAACATTCTGTAAGGCTACTAAAGAAATAGGTCTATACCTGAAAATTTCACTTTCTATACGAAAAGTTGAGAAAGTATTTATTTTGAATAAAAAATCAAACTTGTGAAAAATGAGCATTAAAATTAAAACTTGCATTCCTATAATGCACTTACACTTCTCAGACAAATCTAAAAATTAACATGGATACAGTGTTAATAATTTCTCTTCCCTTTATCTATTGAATCAGTGCTGGCCATCCCTGAATATAGCTCGACCAAGCGGCATATACTACCTCTTTCGTCTGTCTCTTTCCTTTCCGCTGTAAAGCGCTCAGGCTCTCCTGAGCTCTAAAGCGCGCGCTTGCTCCTGTGGGCATCAATTGACATTCCTGGAATAGGCTATTTATAAGAATATAACCTGTGTTAATTCCAATATTTTGTTAAATTTATTTATATTTAAGTTTTGGATTCGTAAACACTGGATCTATGTTATGTGTTAATAACCAAAGCGCAAGATCAACCAGTGCGGTTTCTTTACCAAGTGAAAGCACTAGAGGTCAGTCTGTCATTGTTATTTCACGTTGAATTTGGACGCAGTTTCAATGTTATGGCAGTACTTTCTTATGACCATTATTAAGGAAGTATTCGATACAATAACTCGGTGTATAAGAAACTCATCACGTTGTAAACACTCACTGTAAGAACTCTTGTTACAAGGAATACATCAACACTACGTCAAATTCTTGCCACATTCTATCCAACATATCTCTACTTATGGCTGCATTCGCAGCAGTGATCCGATATCTTACTTCTTCAAGGTCTCGGGATAGAGGTGACACATAAACTTCAACCTTGACATATCCCCAAATAGAAAAATCGCACGGTGTCAAGTCCGGTAACATAGGTGGCCAAGAACGAAATACATGAAACGATTATACACAGACAAACAAAATACGAGATACTATTATTGATCCATGTGTTTACATGCCGTAAAAGACTGAAATTTCCACGAAAGTTAAATTTCCATATTGTTATATTTCTATTTCATACTATGTTCTGGTCACGAGACAATATAATCATATATATATATATATATATATATATATATATATATATATATATATGTTTTGGATTTACTTCCAAACCTATCTTCTTACTTGCTTCAAGTAAAATTTCCGTGCTTTCCCTAATATTTTTGGATTTTCTCCTAACATATTCATCCGCATAAACAAGCAGCTGATGTAACCCGTTCAATTCCATACCCTCTCTGTTATCTTGGACTTTCCTAATGGCATACGCTAGAGAAAAGATAAAAAGTAAAGGTGATAGTGCATCTCATATTTCATTTTGTTCTCGTTTAAAAAATAAAATGTTTGAATCTTTGTTTGAGCGAGTCTTGCTGCACAGTTACACATTTAATTCTTGAGCGATGAGGTAAGACGCGAGGTACAAGGAACTGTTTTGCATTTGTTGTGTAGGCAGAATTTAAAAGTAATAAAATTGCTCGTTACATGCGAGACTGGTGGGCTTGCTTATCTTTAGTGCGGAGATAAAGTGTGCACCAACATGTATTACAACCTTGATTAATGCAGCTCAGGCTACATCAGATGAGCTTTATTCACCTCTATTTTTACTTGTGTTTAAAAATACTGCTTTGTGTTCAAAGAAGGAATATGTAATTTTTATGAGTTTCCGGAATAAGATCCTTGGAATAGAGAAGTTAGTAACGAACTGTACTAAGTTAGTTTTATATTGTTGACTGTTTATAGAACAATGTTTTCCGTAGAAAGCTGTCTTCATGTCTTTATCGATGCTAATGAAACTTTTGTATATTTTTACATTTAAAATAATGCATTAGCAAAGAAGGGCAGCATTGCTACTTACAGACTGTTACTAAATCTACGTATTACTCTGTGAAAAGATTTATTAAATCTACATACTTAGACTTCAACAAACAAAATTTGATATCACAATCACAAGGGAAAAAATGGAACTCTCTGCATCATAATCCACAGTTAATTCCCGATTTACCACGAAAATCGTCTGTAGCTGCATTTAGATTGGCAACAGGCCATGATTGTTTGGCCAGACACCTGCATAGAATTGGAATATATCAGTCCCCTAACTGCCCATTGTGCAACTCAGACCAAGAAATGGATTCGGAACACCTCAAAATCTATGCTTCAGTGGCTGATCATGATAATATCTTTGAAAAATATTGGAGTGCAAGAGGTCAAATGACTTTATTGTCAAACGCCTGGCATTAGAAAACAACAACAACATTTAAAATAATAATTTTGTGATAACCATCAGTTACAGTTCTCAGTTCTTTATTTTTGTCTGTATAGGAATCCCCTCCTGAGCACGAGTCTTACTCATTCAGGAGTGGGCTATTGTATCTTTCATTGTATTTATTAACTTGTATTCATTTTAAACTTGTTAGCAATAAAATAAATAAATAGCTAAATAAATAAATAAATTTACACGGATGTTCTTCCATTATTACGAAATTACGTTGAAAAGGAAAATTATTACGCAAGAACAATATTGTTGTGGAAAAATATATTTTAATTTATTTCGAAGAGTGAAAAAGAGACAAAATATGTCAACGTGGCTTGCTTCTAGTCCTATGTGGAACTTCTGGTAGCTGTGCCAGTGAAATCGTCACTTCCGTCTGCTACAATCGCAAGTGTTGAACCTGGAAGCAGGTTAATCTGTGGTGTTACGTCGTCAGCGTCTGACGTGGTTTGTGAAATTGTGAACAAGATGAGTAAATTCGGCACTTTATGTTTTCTGCTTTTATTTGTTACATTTAAGCCTTGGTTTTTCTGAACCGACGCGTGCGACGTGCGAGATGCGAGGCCCTCCTCGCACAAATCCGGACTACACGAGAGATAGTGAGTGGTTTCTGTAACTGCGAGATGCGAGGTCTGTGCACCTCGCAGCCATAGAAACCACTCGCTATCTCTCGTGTAGACCGGATTTGTGCGAGGCGGGCCTCGCATCTCGCACGTCGCACGGTCGGTTCAGAAAAACCAAGGCTATACAGCGCGCGGCGTATACTACGTACCGGTATTATAGCCAGTTATAGCATGCACGTTTAGTGGGAAGATCGGACCGCTCTCTCGCACGGAAGGAAAACTAATTGGTGGTGAATGGCAGTGATTTAGGCAAATATATAGTCCCATATAAATAATGGGCCGGTAAGAGATAATAAGAAAGCGTTATTTTAATCTTATCTTTCATTAAAACGTATGTTGAAACTGATGTCCATCTTTGTGGATGCAAGAATCACATCGGAGAAACTGGAAGATATTCAGGCAACAATACATCGGAGAACCTGGGAGATATTCAGGCAACAATACATCGGAGAAACTTGAAGATATTCAGGCAACAATACAAGGGAGAAACTGGAAGATATTCAGGCAACAATACATCGGAGAAACTGGGAGATATTCAGGCAACAATACATCGGAGAAACTGGGAGATATTCAGGCAACAATACATCGGAGAAACTGGAAGATATTCAGGCAACAATACATCGGAGAAACTGAAATATTCAGGCAACAATACATCTGGAAGATATTCAGGCAACAATACATCAGAGAAAATTGAAGATATTCAGGCAACAATACATCGGAGAAACTGGAAGATATTCAGGCAACAATACATCGGAGAAACTGGAAGATATTCAGGCAACAATACATCGGATAAACTGGAAGATATTCAGGCAACAATACATCGGAGAAACTGGGAGATATTCAGGCAACAATACATCGGAGAAACTGGGAGATATTCAGGCAACAATACATCGGAGAAACTGGAAGATATTCAGGCAACAATACATCGGAGAAACTGGAAGATATTCAGGCAACAATACATCGGAGAAACTGGGAGATATTCAGGCAACAATACATCGGAGAAACTGGGAGATATTCAGGCAACAATACATCGGAGAAACTGGAAGATATTCAGGCAACAATACATCGGAGAAACTGGAAGATATTCAGGCAACAATACATCAGAGAAAATGGAAGATATTCAGGCAACAATACATCGGAGAAACTGGAAGATATTCAGGCAACAATACATCGGAGAAACTGGAAGATATTCAGGCAACAATACATCAGAGAAAATTGAAGATATTCAGGCAACAATACATCGGAGAAACTGGAAGATATTCAGGCAACAATACATCGGAGAAACTGGGAGATATTCAGGCAACAATACATCGGAGAAACTGGGAGATATTCAGGCAACAATACATCGGAGAAACTGGAAGATATTCAGGCAACAATACATCGGAGAAACTGGGAGATATTCAGGCAACAATACATCGGAGAAACTGGGAGATATTCAGGCAACAATACATCGGAGAAACTGGAAGATATTCAGGCAACAATACAGTTAGTGCAAGAATCAGCATTAAAGGGAGGACTGAAATTGTTGCACAACTGCATGCGCATGGAGTATTTTGAACATAAAAAGTATAGTTTAGAAAAAGAGGCAAATATGTGAATTGAGACACAATACTGAAGTATGGAGCATGTCTACAGTATATAAAAGTCGCTTCTAGACCTCAGAGAAGATCTAGAGGCAAATATCCCCTTACTATCAATTTCCTAAGAGCCCAAGGAATATATTTGTACGAAAAAACGAAAATTAATTGTTTAATATATTTTTTTCTAAAAGCAACAATCCTAGTGTCTCTCAAGTCTCTTAATTGTTATCTCTTTCCTCTGTTCACAGAAGTATCTCTGCTATTAGAGATCGATTATTTTCGTGTTGATTTTATTATAGAAACGAAAATTGACGTGTCATCATCTTCGTGCAGCAATGATTATCTATCAATTGTCAGTAAAAGTTTCGTGATTTATAGTAAGCGAATGGTGTTAAAATATTATCTCCTTCAGTAAAGCATTAGGGGAAGAAGTAAGGTTTCTGTTCCTGTGTTGTTTTTTGAGGACGTGAAATATGTCCATGAATAAATTACAGTAATAATTCTAAACAACGAATAACAGGAAAAAAGAAACAAAGAACTAAAATAGTCTGGAACTTGGAACCTCTCCATTACCGGTTTTAAGTCTACGCTTAGAGCTACAGCGAGTATCCTGCAGAAGTGGAGGATTGGTACATTAACAAAGGGAGACAGCACACTACATCTGTATCTGCTCGGTAACTCAGAAACTGTTAAGAGTTTCAAAATTTGGCCTTCCTATACTTCGTCTTATATAATTAATCTCTATCTAAAACAGTATTGTCAAAGCCTATGATTAAGAAATTGTATTCTGTCTCTTTTGCACTCACTTGACAAATTAATATTCTAACCATGAGTATGCCATAAGCAAGTTTAGTAGCTTTATAGTTCATTTTCCAAAAACTCCTGAAACATGCATTCTATTTCTTCGAGAATATCTCGCATTTCACAGACTTGTTGATATTCAGTTTTTGGTTCCTGTTCTGCTTTTTTCGGAATGGACATTAAATTATTAGATATCATAGCATTAACAACATTTCATTATTTATTTAAGGGTATATGTACGTGAATGACCACAAATATTATCAGAAAATGCCTGCTCTAAATATCCTTAATTTTATAAGAAATGAACTCACAATGGACAAAAATTACAAGGTACCACAACAAGACTTATTAGAACTTAAATATCTGATAAAATTTTTAAAAAGTTACTAATAATATTTTTTTAGAATTCACTTTTTACTTTAAGTTAAATTTTCCAAAATTTGAAAATTTTCACACATATCATTTCATAAATCCACAACCATCAGAGATGGAATTATGAAATTTTGTATACTGATTTAACATGCATTTATGCAAAAGGTAGACTAAAATGATGCCAATTTCTTTGAAAATAGAAAAATTAGGTCACAAAACGTCATGCAAACGTTAATATATTTTATATAGGGCAAATAAAAAATTAATTGTATTAAAATAAACAACTCTACATATCTGAAAGTAGTCTACTTTTTAGAAATAAGTGTTTATTACATGCAGGAAAAATATTTAAAATGTCAGAGAAATCATAACAATGTTATGGTTACCAAATGATGTACTGCAGAATTTTTTTGTTTTCTTTTTTTTTTTTTTTTCATACTTTGATAAAACTAGTTTGAAAATATTATTAGTAACCTTTCTTTATAATTTTATCAGATATTTAAATTCTAATAAGTCTCGTTGTGGTACCTTGTAATTTTTATCCAATTGTGAGTTCATTTTTTTCTTTGTTTTAGAAATTTAGAGCCTGCATTTTCTAATAATATTTGTCGTCGTTCACGTACATATACCCTTAAGGGAAGAGCGTTTGTTTCTAGTGCTGCAATAGTGCAGGCAAAGAGGAAAAACGTCACAATACTAAAAACTAAGATTTTCTTCAAGTACTTCATTTTACAGTGACATTTTCAGCTACTTCACACATCCCTCGAATTCGATGAACTGATTGCATCTTCATATTGTGTTTGGTATAATACAGCTCAACTATTAATCATGACCCCTATCCCAAAATGATTTAAAGGTTTCGAGGGGTAGTGGCGTATTAGGTGCCATAATTTTGAACAACATAATCATAGATACAGATTTCACAACGTTATCTTTTCTCTTTATTTTCAGTAGGATAACATAATCTAATTTTTACCGCAATGCCATAAGCTTGAAGAAGGTTCGTCTTTGCGCCTCCAAAATCCGCTATGGGGATTTTTTTTCAAGAGAAAGATAAAAGCATTTTCACTTTTAATTCCCTTAATTTTCAAAGCTACTTCCGGTATAAGTTCAATCATTGCATGAAAAAGATGAAATTATACCGAAATTTGCTCTGAAAATCAAGGAAATTAAAGATGATAATGTTTTTTTTTCCTGAAAAATCTTTTTTAATACACATAGGGGAGTTTGGAGTCGAAGCGACGGTATGTTAAATAAATGTTATGAGAAAACATTTCTCTTGTATGACGAGCAACGTAATAGAGGGAAGAAAAGTTCAAATAGAATAACTGTACCTTACTTATTTACTGGCTTTTAAGAAACCCGGAGGTTCATTGCCGTCCTCACATAAGCCCACCATTGGTCCTTATCCTCAGCAAGATTAATCCAGTCTCTACCATCATATCCCACCTCCCTCCAATCCATTTTAATATTATCTTCCCATCTACGTCTCGGCCTCCCTAAAGGTCTTTTTCCCTCCGGCCTCCCAACTAACACTCTATATGCATTTCTGGATTCGCCCATACGTGCTACATGCCTTGTCCATCTCAAACGTCTGGATTTAATGTTCCTAATTATGTCAGGTGAAGAATACAATGCATGCAGTTCTGTGTTGTGTAACTTTCTCCATTCTCCTGTAACTTCATCCCTCTTAGCCCCAAATATTTTCCTAAGAACCTTATTCTCAAACACCTTAATCTCTGTTCCTCTCTCAAAGTGAGAGTCCAAGTTTCACAAAAATAACTGTACTAGGAACTAAAACCCGTAAAGAGTTGATGTTTTAATCACTTAGTAAGTTCACAAAGTAGTTCATTTTAAAGCCTCTTTAAGTATATTTCAAACGAAAAACAATTTTTCTTAGGTCAATATCTGAATATACTATATTAAGAAACTTATTTACTTACTTACTTACTTACTTACTTACTTACAGCTTTTAAAGAACCCAGAGGTTCATTGCCGCCCTCATGTAAGCCCGACATCGGTCCCTATCCTGAGCAAGATTAATCCAGTCTCTGCAATCATACTAAGAAACATTAATTAAAACATAATAAAGTTATTTAAAAATGCAAGCGTATGATATTAATGTAAAACGCTAGGAAGTGTGTGATTCACACAGATAATTAACTAGTGTATTAATCAGAGTCTTTGAAAAAAATTGCAAATGTATGAACTTCCTAATTCTAGTCAGGGTACATTTCCCATATATTCTGAAACTATTTGAAAAGTGTTACATGAAGGGCGAAATGTAAATATGGCATGTTAAGATAAGTACTTCATACCATATTTCAAATTTATACAGTAGTATGAAGCCACTAGGTTTGTAGAAACGACGGAGAATTCAGGCTACGTGCCAGTCCCATCACCGCTGTGTTCATTTCCTCATCATGACAGACTTCAGTCGCAATTTGCAGTTAGTGGAAGTTCGGCAATCTAGTTTGGGAAATTTGATGAGACCGCGGTAGCCGTGCAGAGATTGAAAGAAGGTTGAGGCGAGGGCCGATCCGTAAAGTAAGGACATCAGAGCAGATTCGCTCGAGTGACTGTATCTGAGAGTGTCTAGCGAAAATGTAACGAATTATTTGACGTCATTGTACGGAATATGAAAAGACCTCTATACACGAGCTGGATCCCAAAACATACTAACTTAGTTCCGATCATTTTGTGTGTAATACCAACTGAATCCTAGGGTACGATAATACCAACTGGCTACGAAACACGATATTCAGGGAAGACAAATTAATGATGATAACAAACGCTGATACTAGCATTTTAATGTTAAAGAAGATGTAATACATATCACTGCGTAGTTCCTGATAGCACAACATGTGTGTATGTATGTGTGTGTGTATATATATATATATATATATATATATATATATATATATATATATATATATATATATATATATTAGTTGTACCTGTGCGCTCCGCTGCACCCGTTAGAAATAAATATAAAGTAATTACATAATTAAAATAGGACATTTGATCGAGGGAACATTCGTGTTTGATAGAAGGATAAATCGTTTAATATGTTACTTAATTTAAATTGTATTTAAATAATTAAATGCGATCATTTTGGTCCAGAGACCACTCATTTGGTGCAATGACAATTCCTTTAACATGTTTCTTAATTTTTATTACATGCATCCATATTTTAATGAAGACTGACATATCATTTAGATTTAATGTGTATACTTTATTTTACTTGCTATATGTTTCCATTGAATTATGATAATAACTTAATTTTAACCCTTGTTTTCTACGTATTCAATAAATGGCTCTGAACCCTTCAAATAACTTAAATTATATTATATTATATTATATAAAAATGTGTTGACAACGGATGTACACCGATAACGGATAAACGCAAACTTACTAGGCACTTGGTCAGTAATTGATTTCTTGTAAATAGTATCCTTAATCTATCACAAAATATTTCAATATCCAGTAATTTCATCACTATACAATTTTGTTATTCTACGTTTAATTTGTAATTCAGTAAATATAAAATATTCTTTGTTTTCTATAATAAATTATCTATCTTTAATTAGTGAGGTAATCTTTTCGTACTTTGATTTTTATTGTAATTGTAATTGTAAATTTAATACTAATTGTAATTTTATTTGTAATTGTAATTGTAAATTTAATACTAATTGTAATTTTATTTGTAATTGTAATTGTAAATTTAATACTAATTGTAATTTTATTTGTAATTGTAAATTTAATACTAATTGTAATTTTATTCTTCTTATTATAGTTGGAATCTCCTGGTAGAGGGGCAGAGAAGGCCTGACGGCCTTATTTCTACCAGGTTAAATAAATAAATACTGCTAATATTAACATGAGCTATTCTCTCTGTAAATTTGCAGGGTTATTTCACTTCCACCCTGTATATACATGCTTCGGGTTGTATGTCTAGCCTGCCTCTTCAGTAAATGAGCAATCTAATGTCTATCTGTAGTACTATCACAACCATATGATAGACTATTAAATTCGTTGTAACGATCTGGCTGGCTTTACGAGTGCTGGACCTGTGACAGCTCGTAAACTTAGGCACGCTTTCTATATATACGAGAATTGTTCAAGTACGATAGGTGGGCTATGTGGCATTAGGGAATCCGAAGCTGAGAGGTGGGCCATCCTGCCTAAGCCTCTGTTAAGCCCCAGGGACCTGGAACCTCTACCTTTCCTCTCATCGTCGGCCACTTTTATAGGGCTTTTTATTTATCACTAAGCTTGTAATGTTGGGGACCGATAGGATGCGTTATGGTGATTTCAAGTTGACTATCCATTCACCAGTCAGTACTCTAGCATGCGTAAACAGTGTACCTGCTGAATAATAATGGCGAAGGTTAAAGGTTCTCAGACGCATATTTTTGCAGTGGAATTCGGTGAGTGTTTCGAAGTGGATGACGGGAACATTACATCTGAATTCTGTAATGCAAACATACGAGGTGATAAGCGGCGTTATATACAGATACATTGTAGCACAAGAAAACAAAAGAGGAAACTCAAACCTACGAATAATTCTATGACAATTCTTCTGCACATAACGAAAGGTACGTAAAAATAGATCGTTAATCCATACGCTATGTAGCGTATATTTACTTTTAGAGCTGCCCAGATTTGTTTATATGAGCAATTCCATCTCAAATCGACCGAAATATAGAGAAAATTGACCTTACAATTTCTAAATACAATGAAACTCTTTTTGTACGTAGAGAACTGTGATACAATGCTTTATGCAAACTTTGAGGCATCAGAACTTCATAGTGTTTAAATTAAAAATATTTAAATTTATCGTATTTTCATAAAATTAGCAACTTTAAACTGTTGTAGCTCCGAAACCCTTTCACCCAATGATCAAAATCATGGTTTATTTTGATGCTGAGAAATTAAAGTTTATATTGACACATAAACAGATTTTTTTACTTTTTATGGAAATGGAGAAATTTAGATTTTTCCTCATTAAGACGCCTTTGCTTAGAAAAAAAATATATATTTTAAAAATATATAGTTAGATTCCGCATTGAAAGTACAAATAAACACATATTTTTTACTGATGGTATGTTGATAAGAAAGTATTGAAAATATCAAATAAAGAAAATAAATAGTACGCGCGTGAAGTAACCAGCTGACTGTGAGACGGGAGGTAGCCCGAGATAAGCAAGGCCAGGAGACAAACATGTGATGTTTCGTCTAGTAGCGCATAGCTGGGCTAGCTTTATCACAAGTTTTCATATACAGAGGATTAAATGACGCGCAACGCTCGCTTATCTTCAGCTCTCGGCCAGTGCGTGAGGTACTGCGTCGTTCAAGTCCAGGCATGTGACAATAATCTATTTAATACCCTCGAAACTTATTCCCATACCACTAAGCAAACAATGCCGAATCCCTCTTAATAATGCAAGATTTTTTCTTAATATCTTTTTTTTTACATTTTTACAAATAAGCAAAGAGTCTAAAAGTAAGTAAAATCAGATTATCTGTCTCTCTGTATACAATAAAAATAAGTATTACTTCTTATCATAACCTACCAAATGTCAGCTTCAAAATGAGGTCCCGTTCAATGTTCTGCAGTAAATGGTTCCAGAGTTCTGAGCGCTGAAAGAGGCTTATTTTTATAAAATACGCTAAATTTGTCGCTCAATAATATGAAAACAGTTTGACTTTCGATACTATATTTTTAAAAATGCACTCTCCTCAGCACCTTGTATAAATAGGGAAAAATTAGAGTATAAAAATGCGAGGTTTTTTACAGATCGATTTCATATGGAATAGCCCATATGCATCTTGGCATTTGCGTAATCGATCGCAGCACCAAGTCAATGTCCTCGTGCTAGTTCACGTTCCCAGCCTACTGTATGTGTCATGATGCAGTCAACTTGTGTAATCGGTCTCCAATATTACAAGCTTAATTATCACTATAAAGCCACAAATAGGAAAGCTCCCTGGTAACATCCCATTACGCAAGGCCACAACCTGAGACAACAGAGAAAGAACACAATACACTCAGTCCCTGTGCAGAAGGGACAAATCTTCCGTAAGTCATCTGTATTGTCGCCTCTTGATATTTCTGTTAGTAATGAAGGAACTTATAATGAAGTCCAATAAACCAGAACGACATCCGTGTTGGCCAATGACAATGCACGTAAATAGCGGAGTGGTTCACCACGCCACTGAATCGGCTGCGCATCCGCCGCCCCGGGGGGGGGGTGCGGTAATGTGGCCCTCAGTTCAGTGTGGCTTGCCACTAATTGAATTTACGATGACATCCCCGTTGTGTGCCAGCGTTTAAACCGGTTGGCTTGCTTTTTACAACCCCTTCACTTGTTTTAGATCGCTCTCTGGGGGCGTCGTATATTGTGTCGCAACGACGCCCGTGTCACAGCGACGCTCGTCCTTGAAGAAGCGGCGTCGTCTACCAGAACGCATGGACTCCACGTTATTTTGATAACTGGTGTCAGTAAAAATGATACAGGCATATTGTTGTTTAGTCAACTGTCCGAAGACACCTATAAGACATCGATCATGAGGCAACTGAGCCAGGAGAAGGCTAATATTAAAGCCTTGTTTTTTCCCAACCGACGCATGCGAGTTGCCCGCCTCGCACAAATCGGGACTACGACAAAAAATAGTGAGTATTTTCTCGTGTAGTCCGGATTTGTGCAAGGCGGGCCTCGCAACTCTCATGCGTCGGTTCAGAAAAACTAAAGCTTAAGGCAACGCTTCTAAGATGTTTAAAAATCCTACTGTTTTCTATCTGATGCTTTTCCAATTCACTGCGGGCTAAAGCAGGGAGATGCACTATCACCTTTACTCTTTAACTTCGCTCTAGAGTATGCCATTAGGAAAGTTCAGGATAACACAGAGGGTTTGGAATTGAATGGGTTACATCAGGTTCTTGTCTATGCGGATGATGTGAATATGTTAGGAGAAAATCCACAAACGATTAGGGAAAACGCGGAAATTCTACTTGAAGCAAGTAAAGCGATAGGGTTGGAAGTAAATCCCGAAAAGACTAAGTAAATGATTATGTCTCGTGACCAGAATATTGTACCAAATGGAAATAAAAAAAAAAAATTGGAGGTTTATCCTTCGAAGAGGTGGAAAAATTCAAATATCTTGGAGCAACAGTAACAAATATAAATGACACTAGGGAGGATATTAAACGCAGAATAAATATGGGAAATGCGTGTTATTATTCGGTTGAGAAGCTTTTGTCATCTAGTCTGCTGTCCAAAAATCTGAAAGTTAGAATTTATAAAACAGTTATAATAACAGTTGTTCTGTATGGTTGTGAAATTTGGAATCTCACTTTGAGAGAGGAACACAGATTAAGGGTGTTTGAGAATAAGGTTCTTAGGAAAATATTTGGGGCTAAGAGGGATGAAGTTATAGGAGAATGGAGAAAGTTACACAACGCAGAGCTGCACGCATTGTATACTTCAACTGACATAATTAGGAACATAAAATCCAGACGTTTGAGATGGGCAGGACATGTAGCACGTATGGGAGAATCCAGAAATGCATATAGAGTGTTAGTTGGGAGGCCGGAGGGAAAAAGACCTTTGGGGAGGCCGAGACGTAGATGGGAAGATAATATTAAAATGGATCTGAGGGAGGTAGGATATGATGGTAGAGACTGGATTAATCTTGCTCAGGATAGGGACCAATGACGGGCTTATGTGAGGGCGGCAATGAACCTACGGGTTCGTTCAAAGCCAGTAAGTAAGTAAGTAAGAGAAAATATTTCAAAGCCAGCTTGTTCTGAAATTCACGCACACAATATTTTCACTTTGCTCGGTGGCAGAACTTTGTCGCATATCGAGCGTTATAAAACTAGGCACTAACGCGGATTTTAAAGTGCTATACACGGCGGAAGTAAATTTAAATTCTTAATTAAGTAACTTAATAGCCTCAGTTTTTGAAGTTAAGTGGCTTTTTTTAATGGCGGGACTTTTATTGCCGCCAGTTGGCAACGCCACGTATGTATCGATTTGAGACTAATGTCTGTCTTTACGCTGCATAAATGAGGTCCCCAGGGCCGTCGACGCACATGTGGCCCACGAGATTGCGTTCCAATAACTGCTCGTCCCCACTCCCCCGCCCGTCCGCTCGTAAAGTTGCGTTCAGCGTCGCTACTTGATGAAGGATTCTAAAATAATCGAGTGAGCTGCTGTGGATAAAGATACATGATCCGTGTAAAGAAATTGCTTTTACTAAAGTGTATATGGACTATTCCATCTCAAATCGACCGAAATATAGAGAAAATTGACTTTGTAATTCTTAAATACAATGACTGTGTTACAATGCTTTGTGCAATGTTTGAGGCATCAGAACTTCATATTGTTTAAATTAAAAATATTTAAATTTATCGTATTTTCATACAATTAGCAAATTTAAACTGTTGTGGCTCCGAACCCTTTCACCCAATGATCAAAATCACGGTTTATTTTGATGGTGAGAAATTATAGTTTATATTGACATGTAAACAGTTTTATTACTTTTTATGGAAATGGAGAAATTATAGTTTATATTGACATGTAAACATTAAGACGCCTTTGACCACGAAAAAATATTTTTAAAATATATGGTTAGATTCCGCATTGAAAGTACAAATAAACACATATTTTTTACTGGTGCACCGTTGATAAGAAAATATTGAAAATATCAAATAAAGAAAATAAATAGTACGCGCATGAACTAACCAGCTGACTGTGAGGCGGGAGCTAGCCGAGACAAGCAAGGCCAGGAGACAAACACGTGATGTTTCGTCTAGTAGCGCATAGCTGGGCTAGCTTTATCACAAGTTTTCATAAACACGGGAGTAAAATGACGCCCAATGCTCGCTTATATTCAGCTCTCGGCCAGTGCGTACGGTACTGCGCCGTTCAAGTCTAGCCATGTGAATCGGAACTTATTGCCGAACCACTAAGCAAACAATGCCGAATCCCTCTTAATAATGTAAGGTTTTTTCTCAATATTTTTTACATTTTTACGAATTGGCAAAAAGCCTAAAAGTAAGTAAAATCAGATTATCTGTCTCTCTGTATACAATAAAAATAAGGATTACTTCTTAACATAACCTACCAAATGTCAGCTTCAAAATAAGCTCTCGTTCAATGTTCTGCAGTAATTGGTTCCAGAGTTCTGAGCGCTTGTTCTTATAAAATACGCTAAATTTGTCGCTCAATAGTACGAAAATCGTTTGACTTTCGATAGTATATTTTTGAAAATGCAGTGTCCTCAGCACCTTGTGTAAATAGGGAAAAAATTAGAGTATTAAAAATGCGAGGTTTTATACTGATCGATTTCAATTGGAATAGCCCATATGGACTCTATGGGGTAAATTTCTAATTTCATTCATTTCATTTAGTGTTCTGCCCAAGGCCAGGTCTTTCCCTGCAAACCCAGCTTTTCTCTCAATCTTTCCTATTTTCTGCTTTCCTCTGCGTTTCTTCATATGATCCATATATATTAATGTTGTCTATGATCTGCTATCTTCTTCTGCCCCGAACTCTTCTCCCGTTCACCATTCCTTCCAATGCATCCTTCAGTAGGCAGTTCCTTCTCAGCCAGTGAGCCAACCAATTCCTTTTCCTCTTCCTGATCAGTTTCAGAATCACTCTTTCTAACACAGTGTAATTTCTTATTCTGTCTGTCCACTTCATACGTTCCATTCTTCTCCATAATCCACATTTCAAATGCTTGTATTCACTTCGTGTTTCGACCATTCGTACCTGGAAACTCCAGATCGTTTTAGCGAGGACCCGAAGGAAGTATGTAAATTGAAGATTATTTTTCTCTGTTTTGCTGTCGAATCTGCCCGTTGGAGCGGCGCCGTCGGCCGTTGTTGCATTCTGCAGAGTGACCGCGCACCAGACGCTGGTGGGCCGCGTATTTTTAAACGCACAGACATAAAATAAAAACGCAATTGCTTCCTGCAGTCATTTGCAAGGGTCGTCGTCCTCTCAAATGCAGCACTTGACTTTTCTTCTGTCTCTTGCAGCCAGAAAAATAAAGCGAATGTATCCAGGTCATGAAGCGAAACTCTTTCCAGGCAGGATAACTGAGAAAGACGCGTAGCAATGGGTGGTACCATAAACACTCGTTCGAAGAACCAAAACAGATTCATGAGTTAGGATGCAAACGGTTCTGTTTTGAAGAAAAAATTATAAGCTGACTTGTGATGAGAAAAAGAGCTTCTTTGAACTACTTACATTCTGTGTACGCATTCAGAAAAAGTGCGATGTTTCGAAGACTTATCAGTCAATTTGAATAGCTCCAGAGAATAAATATCCACTTCCTTGCCTCTTGACGAAGATAGATCCGGCACTTGAATCGTGCTGTTTGTTACACATAAAAAGAATGCGGAGAAACTTCCCCGCGAGTGGCTTTCTTGAACTCTGAAAACGAATGAGTGGCTGTGACAGAAATATGAAACACATGCAGCTCAATATGACGCAGGAATTTTGATGCAAGTCTGTTAACATTCATCCAGTTACAGATGAGGAGGCGAGGTCTGGCATATGAGCTGTGCGAGAGGAGAAAGAATGAGCTATCCGAAAGAGAGTTTGTTTCATGAAGGTTAATATTATACGAATCTTCCGAGACTGAAGTTCATCTCAGACTAAAACCTATCTTCCTCCTCCATACCCATTGGTGATATAACCACGGCACATGATAAGGTCACAGGACAGGCCTTGCCTTTCCTACTGTACTTCCGACAGCTGTCGTGACCTTCTTATGA
The DNA here is from genome assembly GCA_025594305.2 of Periplaneta americana. Taxonomy (NCBI): domain Eukaryota; kingdom Metazoa; phylum Arthropoda; class Insecta; order Blattodea; family Blattidae; genus Periplaneta; species Periplaneta americana. Next base: position 196,243,964 of record JAJSOF020000005.1, read on the forward strand.
AGTATATTAAGACTTTTTACTTTGACAAATATTTATGAGCTATTCCATCTCAAATCGACCGAAATATAGAGAAAATTGACCTTACAATTTCTAAATACAGTGAAACTTTTTTTGTACGTAGAGAACTGTGATACAATGCTTTGTGCAAAGTTTGAGGCATCAGAACTTCATAGTGTTTAAATTAAAAGTACTCGTATTTAAATTTATCGTATTTTCATAAAATTAGCAACTTTAAACTGTTGTAGCTCCGAAACCCTTTCACCCAATTCTCAAAATCATGGTTTATTTTGATGCTGAGAAATTAAAGTTTATATTGACATATAAACAGATTTTCTTACTTTTTATGGAAATGGAGAAATTTAGATTTTTCCTCATTAAGACGCCTTTGCTTAGGAAAAAATATTTTAAAAATATATGGTTAGATTCCGCATTGAAAGTACAAATAAACACATATTTTTTATTGGTGGTATGTTGATAAGAAATTATTCAAAATATCAAATAAAGAAAATAAATAGTACGCGCGTGAAGTAACCAGCTGACTGTGAGACGGGAGCTATCCGAGATAAGCAAGGCGAGGAGACAAACACGTGATGTTTCGTCTAGTAGCGCATAGCTGGGCTAACTTTATCACAAGTTTTCATAAACACAGGAGTAAAATGACGCCCAACGCTCGTCTATCTTCAGCTCTCGGCCAGTGCGTGCGGTACTGCGCCGTTCAAGTCCAGGCGTGTGAAAATAATCTATTTAATACCCTCGAAACTTATTGCCATACCACTAAGCAAACAATGCCGAATCCCTCTTAATAATGCAAGGTTTCTTCTCAATATTTTTTTTACATTTTTATAAATAAGCAAAAAGCCTAAAAGTAAGTAAAATCAGATTATCTGTCTCTCTGTATACAATAAAAATAAGGATTACTTCTTAACGTAACATACCAAATGTTAGCTTCATAATGAGCTCCCGTTCAATGTTCTGCAGTAAATGGTTCCAGAGTTCTGAGCGCTGAAATAGGGTTGTTTTTATAAAATACGCTAAATTTTTCGCTCAACAATACGAAAACCGTTTGAGTTTCGATAGTATATTTTTTAAAATGCACTCTCCTCAGCACCTTGTATAAATAGGAAAAAAATTAAAGTATAAAAAAAATTCGAGGGTTTTTTACTGATCGATTTCATATGGAATAACCCATATGCAATATGGTCACTGTTGAACAGTGTTCATGAATTTAAATTCTTAAAATATAATTAAAATACAGTGTTGTGTGAACACATTTTACGAAGGCTTCTTTCATTAGACACGTTTCTGCTTCCCCATCGTCAGTAATTAAGTCACTGTAATAGAATTACTTGAAATTAATGATTGCAGAAATGTCTTAATGAACAAGGATATCTTATTTATTACAATTTTATTATACTAAAAACATTGTAATTTTTACCACCCTAAACATGTCTAATTAAAGAAGCCTTTGTGAAATATGTTCATAAAACTGTTTTAATTATTTAATATATTTTAATTATAATTTTAAGAACTTCTTACTTTCTGATCAAATAAACTCCAAATAGAATGTACAATTATTCTGCATGGAATCGATTTCTTTTCATATATTTGCAGAGATACAACTTTGCGTTACTCCTGATACTGAAAAAATGGTTGTGAGTCACCATCTGCTTGTGTCTGTCTAAATGTATGTGTACAGTGATGTCTATAACGAGTCTATACATGAAATATGAAACACAAAAAGGTCATCTACTTGAAGGAGCAGCAGATTATGATTTTGTTTCACCTAGATGAGCCATCGTCAACTGGCCTGCATACTAGTTCGGAGCGCCGAGACGCTGGCTGAGAAGGTACTGTAGTAGTGTACAGTGTGTCGAGCCAAGACAACGCATCCCATCACAGAAGCCAACTTTCTGACCATAATTTACAATGTCTTCTTCGATTGTGTTCTACACGAACATTGACACCTAACATAAACCACTTAGTGAGGGGAAAAACGAATTAAAAAAAATCCAGGAAAACCAATGGTAATGATCGGCGAAAATAATTTTTATCATTTGTTATTTACATTGTAATAAAATAATTTAAGCCTACTTCAGTCTTGTAACAGAAACGACAATATGTTTCATATGTTATACAAAATAAGAAATAATTGGTTTTGTGATATGTAATGTCAGATAAAAAATGGATAATTAATTTTATTTTATTGAGGACACTTAAACAAAGGAATAGGATGACAGGATTTAAATATTAGTAATGGGTTCGATTTGTAACAGTGAAAAATGCATTATAGGTCTGTAAGTTTTCAATTACTTTAATACGAAAAAAAACTATTTGTTTTCAAAACCGCTGCAGTACATAACGAAAAAGTACAACTTGCTTGTTGTCTTAAACTAACAAGTGATTTAAAAATCCAGGAAAACTAATGCTAACGAACAGCGAAAATAAATTTTATAATTTGTTATTTATATTGTAATAAAATAATTTAAGCCTACTTTAGCCTTGTAACAGAAACGATAATTTGTTTCATATGTTATACATAATAACAAATAATTGGTTTTGTGATATATATATAGTGTCAGATAAAAAAAGGATAATTAATTTTATTTTATTGACGACACTTGAATAAAGGAATAGGATGACATGATTTAAATATTACTAATGGATTCGATTTGTTTAATATTTCGTAGGCTAATAGTGAAAATGCATTAGGCCTATAGGTGAATAAGTTCTCAATTACTTTAGTATAAAAAAACTATTTACTTTCAAAACCGATACAATATATTACGGCAAAATACATATTGTTTCTTATCTTAACTGTAAAGTGGTTTACTTATTACACAGTTCCTCTTAAAATAAATTAAGTACATGCTTCTTCCGTGTATATTATAATTATTAGAGACTGATTAAAAGAGTTGAACAAGTGAGCGGACGCCACTGTCATCACCTGATTCCTTCCCCCACCTCCTGCTGCACAGTTGATGTCTAAAGGGATAGAACTGAGCAGTGAGCAAACAGTGCCTGCACCATAGTGCACTGAGATGACGACTCCTGACCTAGATTGTTCATTTGTAGTAGCGTCGTGCATTACAAGAACTGTGTTCGGTTAAGTTTGTCGAGTATGGCGAAGTTCGATGTTCGCTCTGTGGGAGAAGGCCAGTCGTGTCCATCTTGTTATAAAAATATTCGCTGTCCTCCACTCCCACCTCTTCATGTTTTATTCTCTTAAGGTATTTATCATATATCTTGTGATTAGTTTTTCATATGAAATAAGACGATGTTTGTAATGTCTCGGTTGCCTCTCTCATGTTCGAACAATGCAAGACACTAAATTGTATCTATTCAGTAAGTTAAATATGAGTCAAATTTCACAAATCGGACACATCTGTTCGCTAAGTAGCACAAATAAGTGAAGATACTGCTCTCTGTCTAAAGACAGAAGAAGTTGGTATGAGTAATTGCGTAGAACAGGCATGTCAATTGATGCCCACAGGAGCAAGCGCACGCTTTAGAGCCCAGGAGAGCCTGAGCGCTTTACAGTGGAAATGAAAGAGACAGACGAAAGAGGTGGTATATGCCGCTTGGTCGAGCTATATTCAGGGATGGCCAGCACTGATTCAATAGATAAAGGGAAGAGAACTTATTAAAACTGTATCCATGTTAATTTTTAGATTTTCCTGAGAAGCATAAGTGCATTATAAGAATGTAAGTTTTAATTTTAATGCTCACTTTACACAAGTTTGATTTTTTTATTCAAAAGAAATATTTTCTCAACTTTTTTTTATAGAAAAGTGAAATTTTCAGATATAGGCCCATTTATTTAGTAGCCTTACAGAATGTTTTCGTAAATCTAATATACCGTATATACGTATTACTGAAGATAGTGTATTGAAAATTTTGAAAATATTTGCATGGAAATTATTTGTAAGAAAATGAATTAACAAAGCAACTACTGTTACATCATAAGCAAAAGATACGTGCTCATGTGTTGTAAAAATGTCAGCTCTATAGCTTCAGCACATTTCGAGAAAATAATTTAATATTCTGATGATAGGAAGTTGCTCACAAATATCACCTTAAAAGCATAATGCGATAAGAGTTTTGCTATGTAATATTAGTTACACTTAAAACAGATACAGTACCTAGGTAACTTTGCTTTGTACTGTAATATTGTTTTGATTAGTTTATTGATTACTTTTGTAAGGCTAAAGATACCTACCATCAATATAAATTCCAACTTATCATGTCATACTCAATCTCTTTCTTTGGAATATCACTTTCTTCATGAATGATGTATTTCATCCACTTAATATAGTATAATATTATACTACTATGGAATTTAAGTGAGTATTCCTTCTTAACTCTCTATTATGTTATTAAGATTTAAAACACAAGTGCAATATTAAGAAATCAGTGTTAGTACTTTTGTTTTAGAGACAATATAGATAATATTAAACAGAAAGAAGCCATATAAAAATAACGACATAAAATTTCACGTTCCGTTTGAAGTTTGTGCACCACTGTTTTCTTAATCCAACAGGTTGCTTATTCATATACACAATCCTTCCTCTGTCCATACTTAGCGCTTTCTGCCCGCGCACGACGTCAAGGTCAGAAAAATGCGCTTGCTTTGACATCACTGGCGTAGAATACAATGGAACACACAGGAAAGAAAAAAAAAACTCTACTTAGTTATATAAAAGTGAAAACAGAATTAAGTTGTTTAGTTAATTACTGTTTTGAGTTACCATCACCACAAGATCCTTTATCTAAATCGTATGAGGGCGTCCACATACAAACAGATAACGAAAAAGGAATGAGATTTTTTGAAATTTTAATAAGCTTATATAATAATTAAGAGAGTCCAAATTTTCATCCGAATCTGAAGCTGACTATTTTCAAGATTACTTTCTCTTATCTTACATATACACTACGTACGCGGCATGAAAGGCACAGGATTAACACTGCTTGAGAACCAGTGTCTTTAAAATCTAATTCTGCTAAGTGAAGAGCATTTAATGTTTGCCCTTACCATTGACTGTTGCCTAGGGTGGAGGCCACCTTCTTTCTAATTCCTTATGAAAATTTATTTTCAACTAATTTTTAACTGTAACTGAAATGTTTTTGTTTGTTCTCTGTTGCAGGTACGTTCCTGACCTCCAGTTGATGCTGGTGAGTAACGAAATATCTTCTTTTAAACTTCAGGCTCTGGCATCTCTTCAGAATGTTTACAACTGATGTAATGTTTATGTTATAACTAGAGCAGTGCAAAGGAGCAGTTTTTCGACACAACGGCAACAGGGCAAGGGTTGTAAATTCACCTTGTGTACCTGCAAAGGTCTGACTCTGCGGTACACAGGATAGCTGCAAGCAGTAGGTACAGCGTGGTAAAGCAAACGTCAGTACTGAAGGAACATGAGAACAGTTCGGTTCTAGTATTACGATCCCTAAGGGGGAGAAAATTCGTTCGGCGAAGTTTAAGAGACTTATTTCCGAATATGGTGATATTTTTTTGTTGCAGCGAAGATAAACTATTCTGCAAATTGTGTAAAATATCAGTTTCAGTAAATAGAGCATGTAATATTCTGAGACATGTAAATAGGGATGTACACAAACGTGCCCTCATGAAGTTGAAAAAAAAAGGCGAAAAATTTGAGCAGGGTCATAGTTCTTCATCCGTGTTCCATGAAGAAATGTGTGACGCGTTTTGTTAAGCATTCAAGAAGATATGTCCTGGTGTATCTCTTCCTCCTTCTCCTATACTTACTCGATGGGGTTCCTGATTGAAGGCCAGCATTTATTACTGTAAATATTTCGACCAGGTCCAGAATGTTATTCAATCATTTGATGTGAAAGATGCATTTGCAATACCACTAGCCCTACGTCTGTTGGTTGATTCAAACATAAAACAACAATTGGAATACAATGAATCGAATTACGGGTTTATTCGTGATTGCATAACAGCTTTAGAAAAGTCTGGTACAAAACTGGTTGATCAGTTTTTCCTATTGCGAAATATCTGGAAGAAACTGGCTCAAGTAGACGATAAAATTTCTAAAATAATATCTGCGAAAATAACAAATATGTTGAAAAAATGGTGGATTTTATAAACTTTGCAAGATTAGTGACAGTATTTCTGGAGATAAGGATTCCTTTGAAGAACTAACAGAAGTTTAAAATATGTTGAACAGGATTTTACGTATGCCTTCAGTTGTTTCAACAGACGTAGAAAGAAGCTTCTCCACATATAAGGCCATGCTATCAGATAGACGGTAATCGTTTTCTGTTAATAACTTACAAATGTCATTTGTTGTGCACTATAACAATATTTGGAAGAAAAGTGATAACGTATAACATTTGCATTAATAACTCACACTCATTGTAAGGAAAAGAAAAAGACAAAAAACAATAGTTCAAGTGCTTTTGCGAATAGAATATCATGAACCCGTTACAAATAAACAGTGATTTTGTTTGCGTTCTATATAAAATCGTACATGTAAAGTATATATTATTTGTTTAGGATGAAATGGTTAATTAGTTTTGCAATTTTGATATCTTATTAAAGTATCTGTAGAAAATTAATTGCAGAAACGTTAGGGAACTGTGTCATTTCTATTGTGTCGTCTGTACGTCAACACATCGTGTACATGACCGTCGTTTGTACACAGGGAACACGCCGAGTAACGTCGGAACCCTTGCTATGATGCCATTCTGTCTGTCATGTGCTCCGTCTGCACCGCTCTAGTTATAACATTTTAACTTTTCGATCCTTCTCGTTTTTTGTTATTTAGGAACAACACAGATTTTAAAATATTACAGTAGGTTCAATAGTCTGTGCAACGAAAAGTAAATCAAGTATTTTATTGATTTCAAGCGAAATAGCCATTAAAATGACATAAAATTAGAGAAACATATTAGACCTACCTTCCATTCTTCAACTAACATCGTAGCAATATCTTGAAAATATATGGACTTGGCCAGCTTTGTAACAAGGGATGGGATGTGGCTGTTTTTGTAACATAAATGACAGCATTTGTATAAGGAAACAGAGCGATTTAAAAATTTAAATATATTTTATTTTTCAAGAATAAACCGAAATATAATTAATTTAAGAAAAAATGCATTATATTACTGCAACCACATGAAATTAATACGAAAAAATTCCAACATAATACATGGAAAACACTGAAGAAATTCACTGACTCTTTGGAAGTTAAGTTATAGCTTTACAACAGCCTTGGCGAAAATGCGACTCAAGAGCACATTGTGGATCGCATTTCGCTTGCTTCTAACCTTCCCCAACCCCCACCCTCTCACTCAATGGAGTCAAACTTCGTTCCAATTCTATTTGCCTCTGACCTGCGAGTAGCATATGTCTCTCTCTCGAAACCATGTACCTCTACAAAAACGAAAGTTTAAAGTAGGATGGGACGACGCATTTTTTGCTGCCAATATGATGAGAATATTAAATGAATGATTTGTTCACAAGTATCACGAAGAAAACGGTTGTATAACATAAAACGGCATTATACTACATGTCACTCATGAAACATTAAAAGGTTAAATATCATCATCATCATCTCTATATGTCGACCCTTTTTCAGCAGATGTACGAATAATGCGGTTAGCGTTTTAATTTACACTCACTGATTTACAATGTGATGTCAAATGAAACTAGATGTAAGGACTTGACAACTGTTGAACTTTCAAATCTTTGCCAAAAAATAAATATCCGAAGCTTCGTTCTTTCGCTTGATCTGCTACAAATTACGTTTGTGAAAAATTATTTCCAACAATGAAAATAGTAAAAACCAAATTTAGATCACGACTGACAGACAAATACCTTCGTGACCAACTACGACTGGCAGTAAGTGATATCATTCCTAATTTTGAAACTTTGTCGCAGAGACATTCTGAAGACAGTTAATTTTAGGTTGTGATATTGTTCATTTATTGTTCATTTCTTTCTTCGTTACACGTACTAAACATTAGTTTGTAGCCTTGTACTGTATAAAATTATATTTAAGTGCTTGACGGAACGAAAATGAAAATCCGTTACTAAGTAAGACAGTTGCTTCACTTCCCCTTCGGGTGTCCTCCTCCCCCATAGGTGCTATGCACGTTGCAGGTTATACGATTACATTTTCGCCACGGCTGCTTTACAACATTGTTACACAGAATAAAAATAAATCAGGGATGTAAACATACTTTTAATAGAAAGTAATTTCAAGTTACAATTTACAGAAAACACTGCAGAACTTCATTGACGTTTTGAAAGTAAGGTTATTGCTGCACAGAACAAAAACGAATCAATGTTATTAACATACTCTCCCATCTCCCATAACCACTTGCTCAGTCACATGACCTAATTGAAGCCTCTGATTGGTTTTGCGCGGAGTTGGCCGCTATCATCGTACATACGCTTGGAGGTGGCCGACTTTGTAACGAAGACTTGTTTTTAAGGCGCAATTTAACACATTTCTGTGCGTTTCTTGACAGAAAATAATAGCAAATTTGGATTCCACGTACAATTTTCCATAAGAATAACTCTTAATCTCACTTTCAAAAAAAAAAAAAAAAAAATGGACTTGGCCGTCTTTGCAACTAAGCTGCTTATTTGTGGAATCCAGCCCTGTAATTTTGCAGTGTATTTGTGAAACACTCTATATATTTTATTTTAAATATTTAGTTCAATTTGCATTAAAGTGCTTAGTGTATCATTTTTGGGTGTGAGGTTGAAAGCATTATTATTATTATTATTATTATTATTATTATTATTATTATTATTATTATTATTATTTATTATTATTATTATTATTACTATTACTATTATTACTTACTTACTTACTGGCTTTTAAGGAACCCGGAGGTTCATTGCCGCCCTCACATAAGCCCGCCATTGGTCCCTATCCTGAGCAAGATTAATCCAGTCTCTATCATATCCCACCTCCCTCAAATCAATTTTAATATTATCTTCCCATCTACGTCTCAGCCTCCCTAAAGGTCTTTTTCCCTCCGGCCTCCCAACTAACATTCTATATGCATTTCTGGATTCGCCCATACATGCTATATGCCCTGCCCATCTCAAACGCCTGGATTTAATATTCCTAATTATGTCAGGTGAAGAATACAATGCGTGCAGTTCTGTGTTGTGTAAATTTCTCCATTCTCCTGTAACTTCATCCCTCTTAGCCCCAAATAATTTCCTAAGCACCTTATTCTCAAACACCCTTAACCTATGTTCCCTTCTCAAAGTGAGAGTCCAAGTTTCACAACCATAAAGAACAGCCGGTAATATAACTGTTTTATAAATTCTAACTTTCAGATTTTTTGACAGCAAACTGGATGATAAAAGCTTCTCAGCCGAATAATAACAGGCATTTCCCATATTTATTCTGCGTTTAATTTCCTCCCGAGTGTCATTTATATTTGTTACTGTTGCTCCAAGATACTTGAACTTCTCCACCTCTTCAAAAGATAAATGTCCAACTCTTATACTTCCATTTCGTACAATATTCTGGTCACGAGACGTAATCATGTACTTTGTCTTTTCGGGATTTACTTCCAAATCTATCTCTTTACTTGCTTCCAGTAAAATTCCCGTGTTTTCCCTAATCGTTTGTGGATTTTCTCCTAACATATTCACGTCATCCTCATAGACAAGCAGCTCATGTAACCCGTTCAATTCCAAACCCTCTCCGTTATCCTGGACTTTCCTAATGGCATACTCTAGAGCGAAGTTAAAAAGTAAAGGTGATAGTGTATCTCCTTGTTTTAGCCCACAGTGAATTGGAAACGCATCAGACAGAAACTGACCTATACGAACTCTGCTGTACGTTTCACTGAGACACATTTTAATTAATCGAACTAGTTTCTTGGGCATACCAAATTCAATAAGAATACCATATAAAACTTCTCTCTTAACCGAGTCATATGCCTTTTATTATTATTATTATTATTATTATTATTATTATTATTATTATTATTATTATTATTAGTGCTAAACTGTAATTGGCCTTGTGCTGTTTTGTAAGTTAATATTCTAAATAAATAAATTATTATTATGATTATTAATGAAAGCGACACGATTGTCGCTGGCGCATATTCGCTTCCCGAACTGAGCTTGTGTCTGCGATCTGTTCTATGAACCTGCACGAGCTAGCTCGACCTGCTCCACGGTTTCGTCTTCGTGTTCCACCTGATTGGTTTTCGACTCTACCCTCCACCCTCCGCCCGCCGCCTCACTCTTTCTCATGCCCTGAGTCCCCAGAAAGTAACAAAACTCCAGCCTCATACATTTAAATTAAACGAATAATAAGCCCGTGAAGTATAATACATCTCGGAATTAGTAGAGCAACGGAGAGGGTACGTGTTCCGACCTGATTTACAAGACATTTCCCGTCTTCTGTGTAAAGTGGCCAAGAGGATACAATAACGAAGTTTCCGCAAGGTACAGACCAAAATAATATTTTTAAAATTAAAATGTCTCATAAGGTCAAGTATGGTGATTTCGTGGTTAGTACGTCTGCCTTGTATTCGGAAGGTTCGGGGTTCGATCTCAAGCACTACCTTACTTCGATTTTTCATGTTTTTCCCAAGTCTCTTCAAGCAAATTCCGGGTTAGTATCAATGAAAAATGGCCTACTCTATTTTATAACCCTTAATCACCTAGCTTCTGCTTACTCTCAGCTCAGTAATCTTGAGCCTTTATATTTTGGAGGTCGAAAGCTCGATCGCGATGGCCGGCTATTGATTTTGATTTTTCGTGGCCTCCCAAGTCTCTCAAGGCAAATTTCGGCAGAATATCAATTATAAAATGATCGCGACACGTTTCGTACCCCATCTAGTATTATATTTTTGTATATAGGCTATATTTTTGGTGCAATATTTATTTATTTATTTATTTATTTATTTACTTATTTATTTACTTACTTATTTAGTTATTTATTTACTTATTTTTTTATTTATTTATTTATTTATTTATCTGACAGACTTAAGGCCTTAGGGTCTTCTCTTCCGTCCTACCAGAGAGCACATAAAATACAGAAAAACAGTGACAAAATAATACAAATTAGCCTACGTTAGAGTCCAATGGAGGATCTACAGGATCAAAGAGCACTAAGTTATATATATGTAAATTTTGTCTTGAAAACGGAGTTAAGGGCTTTTATTAAATTGGTTAAATCGACCATTTTCGCGTGCCAGAATGCGCTTTAGCCTGGTTTCGGATTAAGGAAAATTAATTTAATAATAATAATAATAATAATAATAATAATAATAATAATAATAATAGTTTTATTTTCCCTGGCAGTTAAGGCCATCAGGCCTTCTCTTCTACTCAACCAGGATCAAGTCACATACAGAAAAATACATACGTTCTCCAACCAGGAGATCAACCGTGATAGGAATGTGCTTACTATTGCGTCATCTATCGGAGCGAAGTAGGTAGATAATATTACCGTTATAACGTCAGTTTAAAAACCATGCGCTCTCCTGCATATGTTACTTCCAGTATGGAGAGATTAAAAGACCAGGAGATTAACAGTGATCTAATTATGTAACTAGGGTAGTATCAATATGTGTGTATCAATGTTATTGTTTGTGCTGTGAGAGCTAGCCAATACAGATACGAGTACCCACGTGTGTGACCTTATGACATCAACATTCATTCACAGCATTACCCCGCTTCGTTTCAGTCCCCAAAGACTTTCTCGTGGTTGGAGTACAGTACCGGTATAAAAATATTAACTTAAATAATAATAATAATAATAATAATAATAATAATAATAATAATAATATAAAAAAAGAGATTGAATACATATACACAATCAGTATTAACTTAAAAATAATAATAATAAAAAATAAATATAATAAAAAAGAGAGATTGAATACATATACACAATCAGTATTAACTTAAAAATAATAAGAAAAAATAAATATAATAAAAAAGAGAGATTGAATACATATACACAATCAGTATTAACTTTAAATAATAATAATAATAATAATAATAATAATAATAATAATAATAATAATAATAATAAATAAATATAATAAAAAAGAGAGATTAAATACATGTCAACAATCAGTATTAACTTAATAATAATAAAAATATACTTACTTACTTACTGGCTTTTAAGGAACCCGGAGGTTCATTGCCGCCCTCACATAAGCCCGCCATTGGTCCCTATCCTGAGCAAGATTAATCCAGTCTCTATCATCATATTCCACCTCCCTCAAATCCATTTTAATATTATCTTCCCATCTACGTCTCGGCCTCCCCAAAGGTCTTTTACCCTCTGGCCTCCCAACTAACACTCTATATGCATTTCTGGATTCGCCCATACGTGCTACATGCCCTGCCCATCTCAAACGATAATAAAAAATGTATATAATAAAAAGAGATTGAATACATAATCACAAACAAGGAAATACATTCTAGTATACAAGTATTAACTTAAAAAAAGACTTAATACATATGAATATAATCTCACAACTAAAGATTAGGGGTTAAATAACCAGATTTCGGGGTACCATTGTGAAAAAATACTTGTATGTAAGTATAGTATTCCGTTATTTCGCGGCTCATGCGAAGTGTTGCCAACTTCCATTGTTTATCTCCGAATCTGGTGGATTTATGAAGTGTTGAAAAAGACTACCGTCAGTGGTCAGAAGTTTTTAAAGGCTTTCCACAGTTTTATCTTTAATTTCTACTTCCGTTTGCGACGTCAACGCTGCTGGTGAGAACGCCAGTAAATAAATCTCAACAACAATTTAAAACTACAGTAGAACTTGGTTATAGCGACCTCGTTTTGTGCGACATCTCGCCTATAACGTCAAATATTCTGTGGTCCCAACTAATTCCCCATAAAACATATGCTTTTCTATCTTACTTAATACGACAAACGCATATGCGTCTACCTCGCATATAACGTCACTTTCAACCTCAGTTTGGAATAAGATTTTCTAAGAACCAAAGTATTTTAAGAAATTTTTTGTTGAAATCTGACCCTGACAATTCTTTACAGTCTCCTTCTGTCATAGACCTCTGGAATGCAGGCGGATTCCCCACCCCATTGTAACCTGCCCGAATTCATGCGGTATTAGATCAGTTTCGACAGGAAGTTTTCACTAAGTGCACGCATTTTAACGCAGTATGGGCACTAAAAGAAGTGAGTGACGCTTTAGAAGTCATTATAATTATGAACATGTTCTATGAAACTAGGGAAGGGAACAGTGAAATTGCAACTGAAATTAAGAACATAGAACGTAATTTAGCCCTAGAAAGTGTGTATTGAGCAAGTAGAAGACAACGGAGTAAAATGACTGATTACTTCACTTCTATGTAAAGTAGTTTGGTGAGTACTGAACAAACTGTTTTAATACAGAATACTGTATTTATAATTCTAGGCCAACGTGTATTTTATTATGTTCGTGGTAGGCTTAAAAGTCATTACATAAATCTAAAATAAGTCTAATTAAGTTTGTTATTTTTCATTTTCCACCTCTCTAGATTGATAATGTTAATCTCGGTTACTACGACACTCGTTTATAACATAATTTTCAAGGTCCCTTGGATGTTGTTATAACCAAGTTCTACTGTATTCGTTTATTCTGCTTTGTTTTTCTCTCGAGTTCTCCATTACCAAGAAAGGAAAAATAAAGTCAAGGTTGTTTGTATCGCCCGTGGATACTTGCAGTTAATCAACAATTACAGTAACACTGTGGTCGCCTATCTTTCAAAGGTTGTTATTAGTCGCTGTTGTAGTGCTTGTATTGTTATTATGGCGACCTTGATCGTGGCAAACATAAGGTGCCGTTCGTTCAGATATTAGAAAAGAGTGGCTGGAAAAAGTCGGTTCTAAAGGCTGTCTTTCAAAAGTGTCTGAGGTTTGTACTATACCTAGTGAAGTGTCAATTTTTTCCATGATATTTAAAGGCAAAATGTAATCATTTAATCTACCATTCAGAGACAAATAAACATAAAACTGTTATTAAACCATTTAGGTTATCACACCAAGCCAAATTTAAGTTTTCTCCCAGCGATAGAGTTAATTTGACTAACTGATAATCTACCACTAATAAATTAAATCCAAGGAGCAAATTTATATTCCCAACAAGAAAGCCATGTTTAACCCCTCGATCGCGTCTCTGAGCTGTGCCTGTGAATTGAGCATGGAACTTCATTTGAAGAAAGAAAGCAACAACATAGAATGCCCTCAGCTCCCCTTTAGTATGCTCGGTCTTCTAGGTAGTAAACCTTAATCGCCACACTTTTGCGTATCATCAGTAATATTGCGCGACAATCTAGATATCTGTTTTATACCTGGGAGGTCCAGAGTTAGATGCCAGTGGCCGGTTGACTTGCGTTTTCATGGATTCCTAAGATCCTCTGGACAAATTCCGGGATAGTGAATGAATGAATGTTAGCCATGATGCCCCACGTTGGGCACAGGCCTCCTGTGATGGGGTTAGAACCCCCTCGTCAGGGATGGCTCAAGTGTACTCGCTTGGTGAGCCAATCCAGGCGAGCTTGTCGTGTATACTACTTTTGTGACATGGTTAATAACCCTGTTAGACTTCAACTAGTCTCAGCACTGTTCTTTGTTCATTTTTTTTCTTGCACTACACACATTATACTGACACTGGCACTTTGACAAACACTGATTGCTATTTACACTATTTACCTGACACTTTCTCAACACTGACTTTATTATTTACAAAACTTATCTTACACTTTCACTAATACTGACTTTACTATTTACAATGTCTTAACACTGATTACGTTACCTATTTACAATGACCTTCCCTAGTTCTTTCCACAAAACTCTGTTCTTCGCTGTCCTCGACCACTGTTTCCCCGCCTCTTTGGTAAACATGTCAGACCATCTGCGCCGTGGTCTTCCCAGTCCTCTCTTTCCGACGTAGGGGTCCCACATCGTGGCTGCATGGGTCCATCTTGCCTGGTGTAGTCTCGCCACATGTCCCCTCCCCCAGGTCCACTTCGTTGCCGTGGCTCGTTCTGCTGCGTCAGTAGTGTTCGTCAGTCTTTGTAGTGTTTCGTTTGTCATTCTGTCCCGTAGCGTGGTGTCCAGTATTTTTCTTTGCATCTTCCTCTGACATGTTTGTATACTTGAGCGTTGTCTCTCGGACAATGTCCAATGTCCGTGATAGTACCGGCCACTACGCTGGAAGACGTCTGGTCGTGCATGCACATTTTCACCCAACTCCCACTATTGTAACAACCCTACTTTCAAGTAGACATCAGTGTAAATTGTTATCAGTTGTATATTTGTTATGGATCTCTGTTTACTTCAGGGCTGGGCACCGGGAGCGATTCCAAACTCTAAACGGGGACGCTTAGGTAATATTCATCCGTTACGGCATCAACGCTGCGCGGTGTTCGGCAGGGAAGAAAGGGGTTGAAGAGAAGTCGCATGGCTCCCCTTGAGAGAGTAGAATTCGCTCTTGGTGCCCAGCCCTGGTTTACGTCCATGCTCTTTTATATCTATGAAAGTATGGGCAATACCGTGTGATTCAAAAGTCAATTGCTAAATGGATAAAATATTATTTTGATATAGGAAACGTATGGCCATAACAAAGACAACAACGATCACTATGAGGACTATGACTAAGACAAAGACAAGGACGAGAAGGACCACGATTAAGGATCAGGACATGACCACAACACGATTTACGATAAGAACCACGACAAGTATCACGAAAAGGAACACAACTAGGATTACGATAAGGACTACGACATGCACCACGATAAGGATCACGACAAGGACTACGGCCATGATAATGAACATGAGAAAGACAGCAAGGACCATGACAAAGACAAAGACAAAAGCAAAAAGGATCACGATAAGGACCATGACCTTATTGTTATTTTCATGGTTCTTATCGTATTTTTTATTGTCTTATCATGTTCCTTATAGTGATCGCTGTCCTGGGCATGGTCCTTATATTGAGCCTTATCGTGAGTCATGTCGTTGTCCTTGTGGTCCTTATCCTCTTTACCGTGACTGTACCTTGGTCCTTGTGGACCTTGTCGTTGTCTTTATGAATATGCCACGAAATAAAAAGGATAAATTTTGGTTTTATGTATATCAGACAGAAGTTAATATCATAACATACCTAACCCTTAACTGACATGTCTATTATTTCTCTCGTAACTGACTTGGTGCTGTCTGTCAAACCCCATTGGTTATATTATAATAAATATAAATCATATTCAAAGATAAACGACACAAGTTGGGCCAATTATACAATGTTCATAGATTTGATAAGAAACGTAAAACATTTATATATTACAGTTATATGAACACTAATAAATATAATATAATTATTCTTCTTTCATTCATTTTTTTGTATTTCCATTTTTAAATGTGATCTATGTAAACTTTTTATTATAAGAATGTACATACATCATAAGATGTTAATTATTTTAAATTGTCAGTTTTACTTTCACATTTTTTAACTCTATCATACTTTTTATATTATCTTTCTCATATTGCATATATAGAAGACATACTGGTTATAAATTAGTATATTTTAACTTTCCAGCTATTGAAAGGCTTAAATATTACTATTCAGACATCTCACATTTTCTATTTGTCATTTTTTTAAATATAATTATACATGAGATTAATTACATTTGTTTTCCTTTTGCAGTCGTGGTAAAGTCACTGAGGATGCAGAAGCATCTCCGAAACATGTCTGACTTTTACTAATTTTTTAATAATTATATTATATTTATTAGTGTTCATATAACTGTAATATATAAATGTTTTACGTTTCTTATCAAATATAAATCAATATTGCTAGAACACTACACTCCAATTGGAAGGTAGATAGAAGAGGAAAGTTCTAGACCATAAAATTCGTAAAGTGGAGAGTATGAAAGGATGACGGCGGTCTGTGAGGCCCCTTCATGTCAGTTAAAGGTTAAAAAGTAATTCGTCAGACTTCGTTAATAAATTTCGCGGTTGAAGTGAACGAATGCAATTAATATTAGACAAATCGAAACAGTGTAAGTGTTGGTATTTTGCAGTCGCTTCGAACAATAATTTCTTTGTGAAATAGAATCCATTTCGATCAGCGCAAATCGTTTGTATTTCGAACGCAGGAGTAACTGCAGATGTAACACCATGTTCCAGGCGCCCCTGACTCGTAATACCTCTGAACTACGGTGAGGAGGAGAGCATTAGAGAAATAATGCGGGTTGGTCATAAACACGCGTGAGGCAACTGGGACAAACCACACGACAGCTGGCATGCACATCTTTCGCCCTTTATGACACGGGATGTGTTAAGGTCATTCGAGATGTAGAGACAGAGAGTTGTTTATTTCTTTAAATTAAGACTCCAGTTGCATAAATTATTGAGACAATATAACACTTACATATAATTATTTGCCCTTAACGCTGTTGTTATTTAAACAATACTTGCTCTTATTACTGGTGATGTTCTTGTTAATGTATTTTAAATGCTTGCTTTTAGTGACTCAGTGTTGTCTTCGGAAGATTTTCATTGAAGACCAACTGTTATAGTCTGTTTTACTCATGTGCCTATAAGTTTTTCAGAAAATATATTCCTTTTATTGTAGACAAACCTATGGAAATCACTTCATTTTATCCTTTAGCTACGTCTAGTAACTCCATACATGTCATCTTGTAGTTCATTCTTAAAATTCCATAAATTTATACAAGTTATCTGTAGCAAAAGTAAAACAATTTCATACATGCTGACTAACAATTTCATACATGTCAGCTTGTAACTAAATCTGACAAGTGACATCATGCAATTTAACAATTTCATGTCATTCATTACTTCAATTTAACAACTTCATACGTATAATCTTGTAGTAAAATGTAATAACTATATATATTCCATCATGTAATTCAATCTAAGAATTCAATTAACATCTTATAATTAAATCTAACAAGTACATACGTACCAACTTATAATTCAATCTATCAAATTCTTACAAGACATCTTGTAATTAAATCTAACAACTTCATACATATCAACTTGTAGTTAATTCTAACAACTTTATGTATGTCATCCTGTAGTTCAACCTAACAACTTCATACACGACATCTTGTAGTTAAATCTAACAACTTCATACATGTCAACTTGTAGTTAATTCTAACAACTTCATACATGTCATCCTGTAGTTCAACCTAACAACTTCATACACGACATCTTGTAGTTAAATCTAACAACTTCATACATATCAACTTGTAGTTAATTCTAACAACTTTATGTATGTCATCCTGTAGTTCAACCTAACAACTTCATACACGATATCTTGTAGTTAATTCTAACAACTTCATACATGTCAACTTGTAGTTAATTCTAACAACTTTATATACGTCATCCAGTAGTTCAACCTAACAACTTCATACACGAGATCTTGTAGTTAAATCTAACAACTTCATCATATCAACTTGTAGTTAATTCTAACAACTTTATGTATGTCATCCTGTAGTTCAACCTAACAACTTCATACACGATATCTTGTAGTTAAATCTAAGAACTTCATACATGTCAACTTGTAGTTAATTCTAACAACTTTATGTATGTCATCCTGTAGTTCAACCTATCAACTTCATACACGAGATCTTGTAGTTAAATCTAACAACTTCATACATGTCAACTTGTAGTTAATTCTAACAACTTTATGTATGTCATCCTGTAGTTCAACTAACAACTTCATACACGATATCTTGTAATTAAATCTAACAACTTCATACATGTCAACTTGTAGTTAATTCTAACAACTTTATGTATGTCATCCTGTAGTTCAACCTAACAACTTCATACACGATATCTTGTAGTTAAATCTAACAACTTCATACATATCAACTTGTAGTTAATTCTAACAACTTTATGTATGTCATCCTGTAGTTCAACCTAACAACTTCATACACGATATCTTGTAGTTAATTCTAACAACTTCATACATGTCAACTTATAGTTAATTCTAACAACTTTATGTATGTCATCCTGTAGTTCAACCTATCAACTTCATACACGAGATCTTGTAGTTAAATCTAAGAACTTCATACATGTCAACTTGTAGTTAATTCTAACAACTTTATGTATGTCATCCTGTAGTTCAACCTAACAACGTCGTACACGGCATCTTGTAATTAAATCTAACAACTTCATACATATCAACTTGTAGTTAATTCTAACAACTTCATACTTGTCAACTTGTAGTTAATTCTAACAACTTCATATATCCTATCCTATAGTTTAACTACAACTTCATACAAGATATCTTGTACTTAATTCTAACAACGTCATCCTGCAGTTAAACTTAACATCTTCATACACGACATCTTGTAATTAACTCTAACAACTTCATACATATGAATTTGTAATTAATTCTAACAATACATCTCATCCTGTAGTTCAAATTAACAACTCATATACAATATCTTGTAGTTAAATCTAATAATTTCATACATGTCAACTTGTAGTTAATTTTAACAACTTCATACATGTCATCCTGTAGTTCAACCTAACTACTTCTACATCTTATAGTTAAATCTACCAACTTCATACATGTCAACTGGAGAAGAACTCTGGGATACTGGAGTCAGAACGACAGGCGACACTGCGTGTATTTGTGGACATTGAATTTTGGAACGGCTTGTAGAAACGGGAATCCCATAGGCAGTCAACCCTCCGCTAATTTCCGACGACTTCCCCTATTATTAATGAAGCACGTTGCTTACTTGGCGCTAGGAAATTAATTTCTCCTCGTTTCGTTCCGGGAGGTCAATTTAGTGTCTCAAGATTTGTGCCCCTCCTTTCCGCGAAGACACGGACCCAATCGAACTCACCTGTACTCCCAGAGCAAAGCTTCTTTTCGAAAGCCTTTTCCAGCGAGAGGATTTTGAATTCCAGCTTTCATCGAGTGCACTGTATCTCTAATCCAAAAATGTGTTGTGATTTAGAATTAATAGTAGTTCACTTTATAACCACTTTAAATCAAATCAAATTCCCAACCAAAGGTCTTTTTCCCTCCGGTCTCCCAACTAAAACACTATAATGTAATGCATATTATGCATTTGTGGATTCGCTACATGCCCTGCCCATCTCAAACGTCTGGATTTAATATTCCTAATTGTCAGGTGAAGAATACAATGCGTGCAGTTCTGCGTTGTGTAACTTTTTCCATTCTCCTGTAACTTCATCCCTCTTATTATTATTATTATTATTATTATTATTATTATTATTATTATTATTATTACTATTTATTATTATTGTATTTATTTTACTAGAGTTATGTTTACAACTTGCTCATCTTATTTATTTGCTCTGTAATATTGTTTATTTTACTGCCCTTTGAATTTATCATCTGAGTTCATTTTTTGAGTCAGTCAGTCTTGGGTACAGTACATCAGTTATTCATAGATTTCAAAAAGGCTTATGACTCTGTTAAGAGGGAAGTATTATATGATATTCTTATTGAATTTGGTATTCCCAAGAAACTAGTTCGATTAATTAAAATGTGTCTCAGTGAAACATACAGCAGAGTCCGTATAGGTCAGTTTCTATCTGATGCTTTTCCAATTCACTGCGGGCTAAAGCAGGAGATGCACTATCACCTTTACTTTTAACTTCGCTCTAAATATGCCATTAGGAAAGTTCAGGATAACAGGCAGGGTTTGGAATTGAACGGGTTACATCAGCTTCTTGTCTATGCGGATGACGTGAATATGTTAGGAGAAAATACACAAACGATTAGGGAAAACACGGAAATTTTACTTGAAGCAAGTAGAGCGATCGGTTTGGAAGTAAATCCCGAAAAGACAAAGTATATGATTATGTCTCGTGACCAGAATATTGTAAAATGGAAATATAAAAATTAGAGATTTATCCTTCGAAGAGGTGGAAAAATTCAAATATCTTGGAGCAACAGTATCAAATATAAATGACACTCGGGAGGAAATTAAACGCAGAATAAATATGGGAAATGCGTGTTATTATTCGGTTGAGAAGCTCTTATCATCCAGTCTGCTGTCGAAAAATCTGAAAGTTAGAATTTATAAAACAGTTATATTACCGGTTGTTCTGTATGGTTGTGAAACTTGGACTCTCACTCTGAGGAGGAACATAGGTTCAGGGTGTTTGAGAATAAGGTGCTAAGGAAAATATTTGGGGCTAAGCGGGATGAAGTTACAGGAGAATGGAGAAAGTTACACAACACAGAACTACACATTGTATTCTCCATAATTAGGAACATTAAATCCAGACGTTTGAGATGGGCATCATTATTACGTATTATTCCAGAAATGCATATAGAGTGTTAGTTGGGAGACCGGAGGGAAAAAGACCTTTAGGGAGGCCGAGACGTAGATGGGAGGATAATTTAAAATGGATTTGACTAGGAGGTGGGGTATGATGATAGAGACTGGATTAATCTTGCACAGGATAGGGACCGCTGGCGGGCTTATGTGAGGGCGGCAATGAACCTTCGGGTTCATTTTTGTAAGAGTCAGTCAGTCTTGGACGCAATGGCAGGCATGGCGAGTTACGGTAGCGAGCTAGATACAAACATACTTGCAGACGTGTGTTCATCTCATAAAGCTTGCATCCGTTTTGGAGACTATTCCAAAACACTGTTTATTGTTTTTATGATTATTAGCATCATAGAGTTGCAAGGAGTTCGTTCAGTTCTCACGAACATGTTTTCCTATAAAGGGAAATGAGGTTATGACCGGAGCCTAAAATGCATTAAGCTTTACGCCTTTACGACTCGTAACTCTGTTGTGAGGGCGCAGACGTTATCTTCTATCTGCAACACATGTAGCGGGTAATTAGAAGGAATGTTTATACAGGTGTAATAATGCTCCAACCCGTAAATGTGTATTACTTCTAGCATCGTAACTCCTACACCTTGCTTAATCCGACATATACAGTGTGTTCACAAAGTCGGCGAACATGTAACAATTCTGTAGTGCTTGGTCAGAACATGGTAACTCTAAAAAAAAAAGCACTTCTGAGATACAAGCATGTTTTATTTTCACTTTTCCTTAAAAAATCAGAATTCTACGAGTAGTTTACATACAAATGTGAATGAAAATTATATAGGTTAGAGTCGACCTGGTTGGCAAGTTGGTATAGCGCTGGCCTTCTATGCCCAAGGTTGCGGGTTCGATCCCGGGCCAGGTCGATGGCATTTAAGTGTGCTTAAATGCGACAGGCTCATGTCAGTAGATTTACTGGCATGTAAAAGAACTCCTGCGGGACAAAATTCCGGCACATCCGGCGACGCTGATATAACCTCTGCAGTTGCGAGCGTCGTTAAATAAAACATAACATTAACATTATAGGTTAGGGTACTGTTTTAGTTATTTACGTTACAAGACCGTTATGTAGAACTTAACGTGCTAGTATTTTACAGCAGTAAAATTTTTGGAAATGTTCAACATTTTTTCCCTCCATTACTGTATCTTCTATATGTGTATGTATTTATTCACTCTGCAATGGGTATATACCCGGTGACAGTGGTAACTAATTACACTCAATAATGACAATAGTAACCTTATTAATTAAAAATACAATTAATAATAATACTAATAATTAATACTAACAGTAATTTATAATAGTAATAATAATAATAATAATAATAATAATAATAATAATAATAATAATAATAATAATAATAATAATAACAGGAATATCCTAAATTACATGAAGCACGATCACTTAAAATAACATTTAAAATAAATCTAATTTGTATCTTAAACCTAAGTTCGAACTAAAACCCACGAGTATGATATGTTCATATCTGCACAAGTACCTTTCAACATTACACTCATTTCGCTGTCAACTCACTGTTGTGCAACAATGAAAATTTGTATGTGTAAAACACTGTCCTTCTGCTATATGAAAAAAAAAAATATTTTTACGATTAAAAAAAAATTACTTATATATTTTTTTTCAAATTAAAAATGGTGGCAGTTCACTGTGCAGTGATGATGCGTTTCCCTCATAACCCGTAAACTTGTTAACTTTTTCATGTTCTCTCTCTCTTATTTTATTGCTGAAACTCATATTTACAATATCATGTTCTTTCAACCACATTCCTTAACAAATAATATATTTTTTTATTTTGTGTTAGAAGAGAATACTTATATTTGATCATTTTTAAATGAATTTAGTTTTTATCAGAAAATCTATCAAAGGTAGAGGGGTGATCTTGCATCATATTGTAGGAATGATATGTATAAATACACACAAAACATTTCATCGCATAATGTTGGATAGTTTTGAGTTATGTGGGAAACGCTTCATCACTGCACAGTGAACTGAATTTTGAAAAAAAAAAAAAAAAAAAAGTAAAAATATATATATATATATATATATATATTTTTTAAATCGTAAAAATATTTTTTTCATATAGCAGAAGGACAGTGTTTTAAACATACCAATTTTCATTATTATACAAGATACAGTAATGGAGAAAAAATGTTGAATATTTCTACAATTTTACTGCTGTAAGCTGTACCTAACCCCTTAACTAAACGAGGGATAGCGAGTTTAGTTATCCATGTGAGTATGTTGAGTTGTTACAACGGTCGTGTATTTTGCAACGTTTTGTGATATTTTGAATCGTACATCTTAAGAGAAAATAAATTAATAATTTTATTGTATTTTGCATGTTGTTGGAACAGAAATTATTGAGAATATGTATATAAAATAACAATCGAGAAACGTCTTAATCAGTTACTATGATAGGAAAAACGTCATAATCGATTACTATGGTAGGAAAATAAAACAAATTTTTTTACTACAGATGGTTCTGTCTGAGATTAATTTGTACAAATAGATTGCATTGAAATTCCTAACGAAATATTGGTAGAAGCAGAACAGGCAAGCAAAGGAGCTATACCAGGAAAAATTGAGATAGCTTGCCACGCGTAAAATGAGCGGGCCCGGGTTCAAATCCTGGTTGGGACAAGTTTCATTTCCCAAACTTACAAAAATATATATATATATATATATATATATATATATATATATATATATATGTGAAAAGTGATTCAAAGTACAACCGTAGTAGCTCTCTGTAGCGTTGTAGTAAGATGAATGACTTTGATGTATGGGGACCCAAGTTCGAACCTGAGCTCGACTCCTCTTTTCCTGCAGAATGAATTGAAAGAAACAGAAGACTGGCTAACTAAATGGAGAATACAAGCGAGTGAAAACAAATCAGTTCATGTTATTTCGGAACCAGAATTGAAAACTGTCCTCCTGTAACACTTTACAACGAAGAACTTCCCGAAGCAGACGATGTTAAATATTTAGGTATGCATTTAGATCGCCGATTAACATGGCGTAAACATATTGAAACTAAACGTAAAGAATTACATTTTAAAACATCAAAACTGTCGTTAGAAAATAAACTTCTTGTTTATAAAGTAATACTAAAACCAATCTGGACATACGGCATCCGACTGTGGAAACTGCCAGCAACTCAAACCTTGAAATACTGCAGAATATGAGTCAAACTTTACGTTCCATTGTCACTGCACCATGGTATGTCCGTAATGATGTCATTCATCGTGACCTCAACATTGCAACTGTGAAAGAAGAAATCTCTAAGTTCAGTAAAAAATACCTGCACCGATTAAATCAACATCCCAATCATCATGTATTAAATTTGCTGGATAATAGTCAAACAATAAGAAGACTTAAAAGGACCAATGCTCTTGACCGTCCATTCATTTTTACTACAGCTTTTTAAAACATTGTTATTTTTATTTTGGAGTGTTGTCATGGGATAACATCTCCACTCATGTGATATTCTTTTATAATATTTACTTATTGTCTCTTGTAGACAGATTGTAAATGTGGCATGTGTTAAAAAAATACAACAGTCTTCCCTACATCATAGACCTATAAGCTATAAGCCTAGTCGTGCTTGTATGTGGTAATAAGGAGTATTTGTGTTACATTAGATGTCAACAGTGAACGCTACATGTTGTAATGTATCCACAAGAACGTGTCATATTTACGATACTGGCCAGTTCCTGTAGGTATCTAACTTTAATATAGCGAAGTACCTGCTTTTGTTGGCACTTGTCCGGACTGACGTATGTTGTATTCCATTCGTAGGGCGTTGGGGGACGGGGGTTTCTGACGTTAAATAAATGTATCTCACAGTAACAGAACTTGAAAATGAACTTATTTTTAACTGCAGACGCACATGTTCCGACTGAAAGCAACACGACAAACCGCAATTGCGTAATTATTTAGTACCTCGTAACTTGCGGACCCTGCTACAGGGTGTGCACAAAGTGCGCTGTGTCGTAATTAGCAGCGGATATCTGTGTTATCTGGAGAGCGGGTGACGCCACGTCATTAATTACTGTCAGCGGCACGAGCGGGGCTGTCAGGACGCCGGCCGGGCGCCGCGACGCTTTGCTCTTGATTTATTGCGCGAGGCGCGGCCCGGAAAAACTAACGCATTTTTAAACTCTCGCTTTACAAGTGCTGCGAACGAGTTCCATATCTCCGCCGTACGTGGAGAGCATGGCAACTGGACTGAAGGAATTGACCGGCCGTATGACGCATTGTGATCTGGCCTCGTCTGTCTCGCTGTGTAATGTTTCGTATTTTTATTTGACGTGCATCTTAGAACAGTGATGGGCAAACTTTCATGTGAGCCGGTGGAAAGAAAGAAAAAATGCAAGTCCGATAGCAATTACACGATTTAAAGCTGACAGAATTTCCTTGAGCTACGTAATATATAGAGCATTCCACGTTAAGAAAAAAAAACATTGGTTTTATGAGCCTTGCCAACTACGTATATTGTAAATAAGCTATGTGATAGGCGTTTCTATGGCAACTGGTTATTTGATGGAATAGCCCCATATGCTCAATGCTTTTTTCTTAACTTGGAACCCTCTATACCAGCGTTTCTCAAACTTTTTTGAAGTGGGGACCACTTTTGAAAGGCATAACTGTTCTGCGGACTACCTTACTCTTGTTCCCTTCGAAAGAAAATTTATCATTTTCGTAGCATATTTTAATGCCAGTATACTTATATTTTAAAATTGAATTAAGGTTCGGTACTTTGGTCCTCTATTATGAATTCGGATGGTCCCTGTCTGGGTTACAGGCGCGGCGCCAGATGTGCAGGGAAAAGATGTCTAGAAACACCAAGTATATATTGCTTTAAATCCCTCTTTTGCTGTTGAGAGTAGAATGGGAAGTCTAAAGACGGGTAAGGTAATAAATTTCATAAAATGCAGTACTGGGAGAAAAAGTGAAATTCGATTGCCATGTGTCATTTCCAAACTCTGAGATTTTAAGCTATAGTGTGATACGCAATTCGTTTGAATTTTATTCTTTCTTCTGTCTTTTTTGAAGGACCACAAAGGCAGACCTCGAGGACCACAGGTGGTCCGCGGACCATAGTTTGAGAAACGCTGCTCAATACTATTGTTGTACACAACAGTAATCTCACTAGAGGCTTTTATTTATCTAGAGAAAATCAAAACTCGAGTGAGATTTAATTGACTATTACACGATTAGAAGAAACTACTGTATATAATGATTAGAAGAAATAAAGTACTCTAATAGAATGAAATATTAATTGATATATGAAAGTACTAAACTATCTTCAATGTATTTTTATATCATCTCATCATTACAAATATTATTCTAGATGGCAGTAGTGTGTTATGATTAGCTGTTCTCTTGTTAGCAGTTGTGTCAACTATACAATCTTCATTGAGCTCTATAGACTATTAGGCCTACTAGTTGATTCAGTTTCATTTTTATTAAAATAGTTGCATTCCACTTCAATTATTAACATATATTAAACAATCTCTGATACGTGACTATCCATAATCTCATACAGCAGAAGCTATAACATAACCTAAATAATATAAACAAGATAAAATATGATAGAATAGTTTTAATTAAGGGTGATGAAAATATGAGTGATTTCAAAAGGTACAGTTATTGAAAGTACAACGTTGACCAACAAAAAAAAAAAGAAATGCTAGGGAGGTTATAAAAACAAAGAAATGCTCTGGAGGTAATAAAAATAAAATGCTAGGGAAGTGATAAAATTTGTAGGATAAGCAGCCATGATTGGTTCAAACACGTCCATTCTTACAGTTTTATCCGTCAAAAATAGTATGACGTAGTAAAAGTGAAATAGCTTAAAATAAAAACTAGCGCTTTAAAATTAAGTTTAGCATTTTATAGCATAACTTTTTTGATGTTGGAAGTTAGCATTTTGTATCTTTATGCTCGACCATGCCGAAATGTAGTAATTATACACCTTGTAGCAGTCCTTTAATGCATGTCATTAAAGTACACCTATTCATTAAAGTTCAGGTTTTCGATTATTCTCGGATATGCAATCGAAAGACAACTAGCAAAACGTCACGCAGGCTGGAAATCCAATACTGTCGCAGAAGGTTATGTTCTGTTACTATAATAATTAGCGTTAATTGTAAATAATATTCAAATAAATTCAATTTGTCATCTCGTTTTTCAATTCTAAATCAATTTCCAGGTTATATCAAAATTAGTTCATGTTATTCTGTAGATTATAACAAGGTCAATGACATTATTGTTCCTCGGAAAAAATCAATACTTTCGCGTCTGCGCACATCTCACAATTTACAACAACTATGAACAAGGTCACTTCCGATCTTCTGTCAGATACAAATAAAATGAATACTTCTGAATAATTTCAAGTTATAAATATGGTCGAGCATAAAAAGTCGTATGAAACTTGCCTATAATGGTAATTAAGACGCTCGTATCAAAATTATGAAACTCGCTTGCGCTCGTTTCATAAGCAAACATACTTGCGTCTTAATCACTATCATTATAGGCTCGTTGCATAATGTACTATTTAGAAACAACGTTTTTTATGGAAATTTTGGTAGTAGAAATTCATTGTAATCAATGTGTTAAGGTGTTAACAGATGGACTTTGTAGATTTTCCAGTAAAAAAGCTTGAAAATAATGAGTAAGAAACATAAAATAACAGTGAAATTGTGGGCATTAAGAAACGTAAAGTTTAATTTTTTGGTCCTACAGAATACGTCTGTTACGGTAACAATTAATATTATTAGAGAAGAAAAATTCGCCGGGAAAACACTGGAGGAGAGGGATTCGATCCGGTGCTGTGGATTGAACTTCGGCGTAGCTCAATGTTTAGAGCGCTTGGTACGTAGAACCAAGGACCCGGGTTCGATCCCAGTCGCCGAAGCGAATTTTTCTTCTCTAATAATATTAATCAAGAAACGTGCCAAAAGATATGGTGTGATTTATCCCGACCCATCTTGTTACTCGATCATAATCCGCTATCACATACAACTTATTTGCGAGTGAACACTGAAGCTATAGAGATCGCACAGGCAGCCAGTATTCTACACCAGCACCAGGTACATTAGTTCAAAACTCTAGATAACGAGGAGAATAAGAGTTAGACAAGTGGGACAAGGGAAAGATAAGGAGAATAAGGGGGAGACAAGAAGGATTCTTTGTTTCGCGAGTTACTCTCGTATCTGCTGTGACGAAAATGTAGTTCTACGTCAAAACTTGTTGGATTATCTATACTAATAATAAATCTGTAGCCGAAATTTTTCTGGTAATTTTCGATTTTCCAAAAATAATTGGTTCTAACGTATATAATTAACCACTCTGAAACCGAAAATCGCTTTTATGAAATTTTTGTTTGTATATCTGTCTGTCTGTCTGTCTGTATGTTTGTTACCTTTTCACGCGATAGTGGCTGAACGGATTTCGATGAAAATTGGAATATAAATTAAGTTCGTTATAACTTAGATTTTAGGCTATATGGCATTCAAAATGCATTATTTAAAAGGGGGGTTATAAGATGGCCTGAATTAAATAAATCGAAATATCTCGCTTAATATTTAATTTTCTGAAAAATGTTACATAACAAAAGTTTCTTTAAAAATAATTTTCGATAAGTTTTATTCCTTGAAAAATTTTGATAGGACTGATATTTAATGAGATAAATGAGTTTCAAAATTAAAATAACTGCCATCTAAGGACGTGTAATGAATTAAAAAGAAATGACTTCGTCTATAAGGGGCCTTGGACAGCAACAATCGAAAGCTATGAAAGATAGCCTACAGAGAATGTTTCTGTGTTTGTATGAAGTAATATCAGAAGCTAAATAAACCGATTTGTATAATTAATTATTTTTTCACCATTGGAAAGTGTAGTTTCTCTAGATGGACATAATGCTATAATGTTATTACAGTAACTTCTGATATGATATAATATAATATAATATAATATAAGTTATTTGAGAAGGGTTCACAACCATAGTGGGCCAAGCGCCAATTACTGAATACGTAGAAAACAAGGGTTAAAATTAAGTTATTACCATAATTCAATGGAAACCTGTAACAAGTAAAATAAAATATACAAATTAAATCTAAATTTATTTATTTATTTATTATTTTGCTATTAATTGTAACATAAAATACAAAATATACAGAAAAGCTTTAGCTCGCCCCTCAAAGAGTCAATCTTCATTAAACTATGGTTTACATGTAATAAAAATTAGAAACAGGTTAAAGGAATTGTCATTGCACCAAATGAGTGTCTCTGGACCAAAATGATCGCATTTTAATTATTTGGATGCAATTTAAATTAAGTAACATATTAAACCGATTTATCCTTCTATCAAACACGAATGTTCCCTGGATCAAACGTCCTATTTTAATTATGTAATTACTTTATATTTATTTCTAACGGGTGCAGCGGAGCGCACGGGTATGGCTAGTTGATAAATAAAATTACAGTCAGCCATTTCTTCTTTCAATCTATGTACCTGTTTCCCACTTCTCTCTTTTATATCCGGTAACTCACAGATTGTAACTGAAGTGTTAATGGAAAATGTCTTTTTGATTCGGTTATTTATCTACGCTGTACCAAATACATTGTTATTTAGCGGCGGTGGTATTGGTCTTAAAGAGAAGATATAGCCTATGGGAAGATAAGGCCGAGGCTTCGCTATGGAATGACCTGATATTCGCCTTACACGCGGTTAATTGATTCAAGCGGAATTCGAAGACATACTCGAGCGTCAGTTGAGGATTTCCGAGCTTGAGATACATCTTGTTTGTCTCTTTTCTCTGTCATGTTTAGAATTCTCGCTCTAATTTATTTATGGACATGTTTTTCATATAATTGAAATATTAAGAGAAAGATACCAAGTTATAAACTGAAGGAGAACGTCATTATAAGCCCAGTTCGTTAGCCTGACCCACTGTGACGGCTACAGTCGTAAATGTCGATATATCCTGTCAAAAATATTGCTGCTCCTGCAATAGCAACAAGAAAATCCATTTCGTTCTTCGCTGGTATACTGTAAATGGAGACGTTCCCTGGAATAATAACTTAACGTGCATTTTATCGGTTTTATATTTCCAGTATATATTAATTCCTTATTAACACATCTCTCTTTTGATAAAATAGTATTTCCTTCCAACAACAATAGCATCGTTTAAAATCATCTGATGTCCTTCTGCGCAATGCAGTTATACCAGATCTAAAATGTTTGATGTTCTTTGTCTCAAATTCAAAATTTTGTAGTTATGTTCTTGTTTCAGAGAACGTTCAGTTATGTTCTTCCTGTATCCATATAAAAAGAAATCCAACGATGTTCATATTTGGCGATCCTGGTGGCCAGGCCAAATGTATAAATTAGCATGTAACTTCGTAATTATATAGCTACTCTCACATCGCACACCCTGTAAAATATTGTCGTAAATCGAAAATCACATATTACTTTCGTAAGTTATTTCCAATGCTGTTTTACTAGTTGGAGGTATGAAATTGTTTGTTATATTATTGACTAAGACCACACCGTACACGAGCCTGGCTCTTACGGTAGTGGCTAGAAACATTTTTGTTTCATAAATGTAATTTGTACTCACTAGCTAGCTAGTTAAAATAAAATAAAAAAATAAATAAATAGTAAATTATCAAAGGTTATTGTACTTGTTATTAAAATATATTTTTACAGCAGTATTTTACTAGGAAATAGTAGATCTTTACAAATCACAATTTGCAAATCAAGCTTTCAAGTAAAACTCCCTGTAAAGTTGATTTGAATAATTTCGACGGATTTTTCAAATCAACTTTACAGGGAGTTATACCTGAAAGTATGATTTGCATAATACACGTCACTGTTCGTTAACAGAAAACCACAATTTAAGTCACACAGAGTTAGTGTGCACTCAGTGTTGGTTGCTTGACGGTTGTCAGCCCACTGAGGTCTGTGCATATAGAGGGAAAAATTGGATCGGTGTCTGGTAGAGTTCCCGGGTAGAGCATTGGTAAGTTTAACCAAAGATCCTGGGTTCGATACCCGACCCCAGAACGATTTTTCCCTCGAAATTATGCGCAGTTTTCGAGTTACGACACTACTTTATTGGGAGTGCAACATGGTTCCTTAAGGGAACTAGGTAATGCTTAGGAATAAAAAATCCGATCTTTTATTTTGTGTTTAAAAAAATTCAAAACATGCTCATTTAAACAATACTGTATAGTATACATTGTGGGGGTATCTCTGCAGGTGTAAGCCCTTTGAATGTCCTCTTTAAATTTGGCGGCTCATGTAATTCACACATTCCTCTTTTTTTAATGCAGTTTTCAGTAAGTTGATATAGCCTATTTCAAACTTAAGTGCATTTTTCTCTGAAACTACTAAATCTAGTTATATGAAAATTTTACAGTATTTTCTGCAGCCTTTGTTCTACAAAGTAGACCTACTGGTTTATGAATATCATATACATAACACGAGAAAAAATTATATGCTTTGAAATAAATGGCAAAAATTGTTAATCAAAGTTCAATTTTTTTTCTGTTTCACTGAGGGTAAAATATTTCACTAAATTTCGCTTTATAATTTACAATATACATCACTTGATAACTTTAAAAAATACAAGGTATATAAGTGAAGATTGTAGCAAGTAATGTGCACCTGAAGATAGAAGTACATTTAGCAAAACGGGAAAACAGGTTATCAGTTAGGGCGTTTCTTTTGCACTTATATCCGAATCTAATTAGTTGTTTTTCATACCACTGAATTCAGAATGATTTATTGTTTAATCACGGAAGTTTCTATTCTAATCTGAACACTAAAATCCTAGAAATATTCCACTAAACTTCTATACTAAAATTCTTTAATCGCATAGGCATCACTACTCATTATCCTTAAGAAAGTAAGTTTTTATTAGTTTCACCTCTTCTAGAATTCACTCATTTATTATAAAAGTCGTGAGGAAATTGTAAATATTATAAAACCAAAATCATTGTTTAGGAAATAAAAGAATATCGACAATAAAAGCTACAACACATCGAGAGGATGGCCAACAACAGATTTATAAAACTTGTATTATCATTTAAAGCTAAGGAAAAACTGGACTTGAGGCAACAAAAGTCAAGATGGGCAAATAAGGAACATTTGAATTGCTGAGTTCCCCAGAACAGCAAATTGAGGCTCCTAAATCTGATCTGTTCAAGATGATGGTGATGATGATTATGATTATGATGATGATGATGATTATTACGCCTATCACCGGAAAAATGTGTTCGAGAACTCTTCTTCACTTTGTGTATTTCACCAACACTGGAATAACTTCTACACTTCCTCTCCCACTTTAATTCGTCTGTCCCCCTCTCCAAACAGCGTTCATCGCTGGGTTACGTCTTTTGGCCAGAGAGCGTGCTTAACTGTGTGACCGATGCCCGTGCATTTCAGGACAATCCGTCACTCGCGTCTGAAGAGCTTTACAGCAATCTGTTGGAATTTTGTTGCCGGAGTCATGTTGCTCCCATGCACGGTGTTGTTTTACACGTGTTCGCGGGGAGGGGGTGCTTTGACTAATGACCAGTGCGTTCATTAGCCCATGTCATTATACAAATGTGGACCTGTCATCAGTTCACCAGCTCTAATTGGGAAGGGGTAATTTCTTGACGAGGGGCGATGTAATTCAACCACGTCTCTGCGGACCAAGAGCTCTTCTACTGCGAGGGGCGCATCCCTGCTTGCTGACCACTCCCTCACGCCCCTCATCGAGCCACTTCTCTCTTTATTACGAAAATAACTGTTTAATCTCCCATTAGGCTATATATATTACTCAAAATAGACGTAATTTTTTGTTAAAGTTTAAGGAGCAGATGTATTTGCATGGCTGCAATTTTGAAAATATTTCTTTATTTATTTATGTATATAATAGGGCAAAGGAGAAGTTTTATATAATATTCTTATTGAGTTTGGTATTCCCAAGAAACTAGTTCGATTAATTAATATGTGTCTTAGTGAAACTTACAGCAGAGTCCGTATAGGCCAGTTTCTATCTGATGCTTTTCCAATGCACTGCGGGCTAAAGCAGGGAGATGCATTGTCACCTCTACTTTTTAACTTCGCTCTAGAATATGCCATTAGGAACGTTCAGGATAACACGGAGGGTTTCGAATTGAACGGGTTACCTCAGCTTCTTGTCTATGCGGATGACTTGAATATGTTAGCAGAAAATCCACAAACGATTAGGGAAAACACGGGAATTCTGTTTGAAGCAAGTAAAGCGATAGGGTTGGAAGTAAATCCCGAAAAGACTAAGTATATGATTATGTCTCGTGACCAGAATATTGTACGAAATGGAACTATAAAAATTGGAGATTTGTCTTTCGAAGAGGTGGAAAAATTCAAATATCTTGGAGCAACAGTAACAAATATAAATGACACTCGGGAGGAAATTAAACGCAGAATAAATATGGAAAATGCCTTTTATTATTCGGTTGAGAAGCTTTTGTCATCTAGTCTGCTTTCAAAAAATCTGAAAGTTAGAATTTATAAAACAGTTATATTACCGGTTGTTCTGTATGGTTGTGAAACTTGGGCTCTCACTTTGAGAGAGGAACAGAGATTAAGGGTGTTTGAGAATAAGGTTCTTAGGAAAATATTGGGGCTAAGAGGGATGAAGTTACAGGAGAATGGAGAAAGTTACACAACATAGAACTGCACGCATTGTATTCTTCACCTGACATAATTAGGAACATTAAATCGAAACGTTTGAGATGGACAGGGCACGTAGCACGTATGGGAGAATCCAGAAATGCATATAGAGTGTTAGTTGTGGGGCCGGAGGGAAAAAGACCTTTGGGGAGGCCGAGACGTAGACGGGAAGATAATATTAAAATGGATTTGAGGGAGGTGGGATATGATGGTAGAGACTGGATTAATCTTGCTCAGGATAGGGATCAATGGCGGGCTTATGTGAGGGCGGCAATGAACCTCCGGGTTCCTTAAAAGCCAGTAAGTAAGTAAGTAATAGGACAAAGCCCCAATTACAATAGACAGTGCAATATTTGCTTAGAACATAAAAACTGGAGATAACATGAAAAAAGGGATAAAACAGATATAAATGCAAGATACATGTATAAAAGCAAGTGGAAAATGAAAAAAAAACACGAATACATATGCAAATAAAAAAAGATATATAGATATAAATGAAAAATACAATAGACTATGTTCTTTGAGCTGGTTCAGTTGTGATTTAACAACATGGCTAATGGTGAGTGCACAATTTCGTCTATATCTAAAAGGCAGAAAGACTTTTTAGACAACAAGAGAATAAAAGACAGACGGAATAAGAAGAGAAGCTGTGTTGGAAAGAATGGGTAAAGAAAGATTGATGCTAAAACTGATCAGGAAGAGAGAAAGGAATTAATTGGGTCACTGGCTGAGAAGAAATTGCCTACTGACGTATGCACTGCAAGGAATAGTGAACGAGAGAAGAGTTCGGGGCAGAAGAAGATATCAGATGATATATAACATTAAGATATATGGAATATATGCGAAGACTAAGAGGAGGACAGAAAATAGGAAAGATTGGTGAATGCTGAGTTTGTAGAATGTGTTTTCTTTCTCTAAACGACCCAAGGAAACTTACTTTCTAGACACGCTTCGTACTACTTTTCTCTCATCACACTCATCGTACTAAGTCGCTCAGCAATGTCAATATACTTTGTCGTACTGCACTCCCAGACCGTTTTAAACTTAATTACTCACTGCACGCCCACTTTCTAATTATCAATATACATCCCCTTATTGCACATGCAGCATTCCCGCTTAAGCAGTTGTAAATATAATTTCTCCTTCTGCATAATCCGCACTCATCTCTACGAACATGTGTCACTACACGAGGATGTCTTCGTACTACGAGTACATATTTAATGCATGAACATACTAAACTCTCAGTAGGCCAAGAGAATCGCCAGAGTGTCCAATCGGAAAACAGAAATTGGTGTATCTCTGCATCTAGAATTTGAGTACGTGCTAATTAAGATACTTTATGGTTCACAAATTAAGTCAACTGAAATCACGTCCATGCTCTTGACATTTACCCATTGCTTGTGTCTCAATAACCTCAGGTCACGGATATCCACAGTCAGCCCGTCTATTTCTGGAGTGAAAGGTATCAATCGCTTATGGAAAACCCAAATATAATGTTTTACAACCGTTTACCGTAAGCGAAGATATTAAAGTTCATGCGATGGCACCAAAGTATGTTTTACTTCCGGAACAAGTTGTGGAAGGCAGGTTGAGAGCGATGAATATAGTGAAACAGAATATCATATTAACAGTTATTTGTTGATTGTGGCGTGATGAGTGTAGTAAAACATATTATTACATTAACAGTTGTTTGCTGATTCTAGTGTGATGAAAGTAGTGAGACAGATTATTATATTAACAGTTGTTTGCTGATTCTAGTGTGATGAAAGTAGTGAGACAGATTATTATATTAACAGTTGTTTTTTTATTCTAGTGTGATGAAAGTAGTGAGACAGATTATTATATTAACAGTTGTTTGCAGATTCTAGTGTGATGAAAGTAGTGAGACAGATCATTATATTAACAGTTGTTTGTTGATTCTAGTGTGATGAAAGTAGTGAGACAGATTATTATATTAACAGTTGTTTGCTGATTCTAGTGTGATGAAAGTAGTGAGACAGATTATTATATTAACAGTTGTTTGCTGATTCTAGTGTGATGAAAGTAGTGAGACAGATTATTATATTAACAGTTGTTTGTTGATTCTAGTGTGATGAAAGTAGTGAGACAGATTATTATATTAACAGTTGTTTGCTGATTCTAGTGTGATGAAAGTAGTGAGACAGATTATTATATTAACAGTTGTTTGCTGATTCTAGTGTGATGAAAGTAGTGAGACAGATTATTATATTAACAGTTGTTTGCTGATTCTTATTATATTAACAGTTGTTTGCTGATTCTAGAAAGTAGTGAGACAGATTATTAATATTAACAGTTGTTTGCTGATTCTAGTGTGATGAAAGTAGTGAGACAGATTATTATATTAACAGTTGTTTGCTGATTCTAGTGTGATGAAAGTAGTGATTAACAGAATTTGTTGATTCTATATTAACAGTTGTTTTGTTTGTTGATTCTAGTGTGATGAAAGTAGTGAGACAGATTATTATATTAACAGTTGTTTGCTGATTCTAGTGTGATGAAAGTAGTGAGACAGATTATTATATTAACAGTTGTTTGTTGATTCTAGTGTGATGAAAGTAGTGAGACAGATTATTATATTAACAGTTGTTTGCTGATTCTAGTGTGATGAAAGTAGTGAGACAGATTATTATATTAACAGTTGTTTGCTGATTCTAGTGTGATGAAAGTAGTGAGACAGATTATTATATTAACAGTTGTTTGTTGATTCTAGTGTGATGAAAGTAGTGAGACAGATTATTATATTAACAGTTGTTTGCTGATTCTAGTGTGATGAAAGTAGTGAGACAGATTATTATATTAACAGTTGTTTGCTGATTCTAGTGTGATGAAAGTAGTGAGACAGATTATTATATTAACAGTTGTTTGCTGATTCTAGTGTGATGAAAGTAGTGAGACAGATTATTAACAGTTAACAGTTGTTTGAGACAGATTCTAGTTGTGATGAAAGTAGTGAGACAGATTATTATATTAACAGTTGTTTGCTGATTCTAGTGTGATGAAATTAGTGAGACAGATTATTATATTAACAGTTGTTTGCTGATTCTAGTGTGATGAAAGTAGTGAGACAGATTATTATATTAACAGTTGTTTGCTGATTCTAGTGTGATGAAAGTAGTGAGACAGATTATTATATTAACAGTTGTTTGCTGATTCTAGTGTGATGAAAGTAGTGAGACAGATTATTATATTAACAGTTGTTTGCTGATTCTAGTGTGATGAAAGTAGTGAGACAGATTATTATATTAACAGTTGTTTGCTGATTCTAGTGTGATGAAAGTAGTGAGACAGATTATTATATTAACAGTTGTTTGCTGATTCTAGTGTGATGAAAGTAGTGTTTGACAGATTGATTATTATATTAACAGTTGTTTGCTGATTCTAGTGTGATGAAAGTAGTGAGACAGATTATTATATTAACAGTTGTTTGCTGATTCTAGTGTGATGAAAGTAGTGAGACAGATTATTATATTAACAGTTGTTTGCTGATTCTAGTGTTTGATTCTAGAAAGTAGTGAGACAGATTATTATATTAACAGTTGTTTGTTGATTCTAGTGTGATGAAAGTAGTGAGACAGATTATTATATTAACAGTTGTTTGCTGATTCTAGTGTGATGAAAGTAGTGAGACAGATTATTATATTAACAGTTGTTTGCTGATTCTAGTGATGAAAGTGATGAAAGTAGTTGAGACAGATTATTATTATATTAACAGTTGTTTGCTGATTCTAGTGTGATGAAACAGTTATTATATTAACAGTTGTTTGACTAGATTATTATATTAACAGTTGTTTGCTGATTCTAGTGTGATGAAAGTAGTGAGACAGATTATTATATTAACAGTTGTTTGCTGATTCTAGTGTGATGAAAGTAGTGAGACAGATTATTATATTAACAGTTAACATTGTTGATGAAAGTAGTGAGACAGATTATTATATTAACAGTTGTTTGTTGATTCTAGTGTGATGAAAGTAGTGAACAGTATTATGAGACATTAACAGTTGTTTGCTGATTCTAGTGTGATGAAAGTAGTGAGACAGATTATTATATTAACAGTTGTTTGCTGATTATTATTGTTGATTTTATATTAACAGTTGTTTGCTGATTCTAGTTTGATGAAAGTAGTGAGACAGATTATTATATTAACAGTGTTGTATTCTAGTGTGATGAAAGTAGTGAAATTCTAGTTTGATTTTATTACATTAACAGTTGTTTGCTGATTCTAATGTGATCAGAGACAGATTATTATATTAACAGTTGTTTGCTGATTCTAGTGTGATGAAAGAGTGAAAGTTGTTTGCTGATTCTAGTGTGATGAAAGTAGTGAGACAGATTATTATATTAACAGTTGTTTCCTGATTCTAGTTTGATGAAAGTAGTGAGACAGATTATTGATTCTAATGTAAGAAATTGCATTTGTTTGCTGATTCTAGTGTGATGAAAGTAGTGAGACAGATTATTAATATTAACAGTTGTTTGCTGATTCTAGTGTGATGAAAGTAGTGAGACAGATTATTATATTAACAGTTGTTTGCTGATTCTAGTGTGATGAAAGTAGTGAGACAGATTATTAATATTAACAGTTGTTTGCTGATTCTAGTGTGATGAAAGTAGTGAGACAGATTATTATATTAACAGTTGTTTGCTGATTCTAGTGATGATGAAAGTAGATTATTATATTAACAGTTGTTTGCTGATTCTAGTGTGATGAAAGTAGTGAAATATAATATCATATTAACAGATTATTATTTAACAGTTGTTTGATTTCTAGTGTGATGAAAGTAGTGAGACAGTGATTCTAGTGTGATGAAAGTAGTGACAGATTATTAATATTAACAGTTGTTTGCTGATTCTATGTGATGTGAGATGAAATATATTAACAAATCTTCGTAAGTAGTTGAGACAGATTATTATATTAAGCAGTTGTTTGATGATTCTAACAGTTGAGACAGATTATTATATTTGCTGATTCTAGTTCTGAAAGTAGTGAGACATATTATTATATTAACAGTTTGCTGATTCTAGTGTGATGAAAGTAGTGAGACAGATTATTAATATTAACAGTTGTTTGCTGAAATGTGAAGAAAGTAGTGAGACAGATTATTATATTAACAGTTGTTTGCTGATTCTAATGTGAAGAAAGTTTATTATATTAACTTGTTTAGTGTGATGAAAGTAGTGAGACAGATTATTATATAACAGTTGTTTACTGATTCTAGTTTGTTTAGTGAGACAGATTATTATTCTTGTTTGTGATTCTAGAAAAGTAGTGAGACAGATTATTATATTAACAGTTGTTTGCTGATTCTAATGTGAAGAAATTAGTGAGACAGATTATTATATTAACAGTTGTTTGCTGATTCTAGTGTGATGAAAGTAGTGAGACAGATTATTAATATTAACAGTTGTTTGCTGATTCTAATGAAAGTGAGACAGAAATATAACAGTTGTTTCCTGACAGTTTGATTATTTATTACATTAACAGTTGTTTGCTGATTCTAATGTGAAGAAATTCTTATTATATTAATGGTTGTTTGATTCTAGTGTGAAGTAGTGAGACAGATTATTATATTAACAGTTGTTTGATGATTCTAGTGTGATGAAAGTAGTGAGACAGATTATTAATATTAACAGTTGTTTGCTGATTATAGTGTGATGAATGTAGTGAAACAATATTATATTAACAGTTATTTGTTGATTGTGGCGTGATGAGTGTAGTGAGATGAAATATATTAACAGTTGTTTGTTGATGTTAGCGTAATGGGTGTAGTAAAACATAATACATTAACGGTTGTTTGCTGATTCTAGTGTGATGAAAGTAGTGAGACAGATTATTAATATTAACAGTTGTTTGATGATTCTAGTGTGATGAAAGTAGTGAGACAGATTATTATATTAACAGTTGTTTGCTGATTCTAGTGTGATGAAAGTAGTGAGACAGATTATTATATTAACAGTTGTTTGCTGATTCTAGTGTGATGAAAGTAGTGAGACAGATTATTAATATTAACAGTTGTTTGCTGATTCTAGTGTGATGAAAGTAGTGAGACAGATTATTATATTAACAGTTGTTTGCTGATTCTAGTGTGATGAATGTAGTGAAACAATATCATATTAACAGTTATTTGTTGATTGTGGCGTGATGAGTGTAGTGAGATAAAATATATTAACAGTTGTTTGTTGATGTTAGCGTAATGAGTGTAGTGTATTATGTATACTGAGGTAAAATATATTGACAGTTGCTTATTGATTTATTGTAGCGCGAAGTGTGTTGTAAGGGAAAGTTTATAGATAGTTGCTTGTTAATCGAAGTGTGATTTGTGTAGAGAAAATTAGTGTAGGCCTATTGGTAATTGCATATTTTATAGAGGATGGGTAGTAAGAAGAAGTATGTTCACAATATTTAGATCGTCATAGAAAATGAGCGTGGATATAATATTTCTAGGAACGGTACATGTCATACAGTAGTTGTGTTATGATATATAGATGTCCACATTAATTTTAAGGCCCATATATCAACTGCCGAATTTGGAGTAAGAGGAATAACTTATATTGGTTGGTTCCTATATGTGAAGTTCAATAAGGGGAAATGCAACAATAGAAAACTCATTTTCCTTTCGTCGGTAATGAAATCTTCGTCGACCTATATAACCCCAGTAATAGCATCGTAGTGGTGCGGGCGGCGTCAGTCCAGGAGCAGCGACGAAACTTTAGGGAGGGGACTGCAAACTTGCTCGCAACAAGACTAATGGCAGCTCTGGTGTTCAATTAAGCCAGGTACAACTGCGCACAACTGTCAAGACGCTCGGCAGCAGAAGAGGATTCGATTAGCGCGAGGAATTTGCTACTGACTGGAACAGATGTTGGAGGGCCTCTTAGGTCGGCCACCCATGCCGGGGCGAAGACATCTCGAAACTGCACACAAGAATAGTAATTAACTCGTCCGGCAAGGGAAACAAGACTTCTTGTGAAGATTATATATTATAAATGAGAATGCGAGCCAGTGGTGGCCAGTGTGATTTACAACTCCTGTCAGTCAGCCCGAAGAGAAAATAATAATATGAAGAAACCTGCGTGCTTGATTTCCAATGTCCTTTGCTTCACGGCTGATTTATTTGTCTCGATTGGTTTCGACTTATTTAATAGGCCTACTCATTATTCCCGTCACACTCATGCCAGTTTGTTGCTTCATGACATATCGTTACGCACAGTGGTTGTTTTAATAATAATGTTGGTCTTCTATATGTCTGAATTACAGAACATTTTTTCCGGCGGCATTGCATCAGATATCGAAAATAATAATCAAGGAAAATTTTCTGAATGGTTAAACACATCTGACATGTCCTGCACAGCTATAGTTGTTTGTGACCTTTCACAACGAAGGATTAGGACTTTATATTTTCAATTTACTGAAACGTGTCTTTAATATTACTGACGAAAATATAGAGTGTCACTTAAAAATGAGTGTGACGGAAATAACATGAGGCTTTCATTTTTATATTTATGGTTTTTGCTGGGGCTGGTGGCTACGCACTCCTCTAAGGCGGCGTTGTCAGGAGGTTCGTAGATTCGAACCTGCCTCGGGTATAGATTGATGACCCTTGTTAATGTTCTGTTCTATGTATGTCTCTGTGAAGGCCCCAGGCTAGGGGAGGCTCACAAATGTGTCTGCGTCTAGTGTGTGTCCATAGAATCATCTCCTCCCTAGATGCATTTGTGTGTAAGTCCTGTTACAGTTAAAAGACCAATAAAAATGTTTATGGCGTAAGTTCAGTATTCACTTGATTGGGGGAACTTTGATAAATCTAAACTTTTCTT
This sequence comes from Periplaneta americana, assembly GCA_025594305.2. Taxonomy (NCBI): domain Eukaryota; kingdom Metazoa; phylum Arthropoda; class Insecta; order Blattodea; family Blattidae; genus Periplaneta; species Periplaneta americana. The sequence goes on from JAJSOF020000005.1 coordinate 196,285,853, forward strand.
TCGTTCTTTCTTTCTTTTTCTTTCTTTCTTTCTTTCTTTATATCTTCCTTCCTTCCTTTCTTTCTTTCTTTCTTTCTTTCTTTCTTTCTTTCTTCCTTTCTTCCTTCCTTCTTTTCTTCCTTTCTTCCTTCCTTTCTTTCTTACTTTCTTTCTTCCTTCCTTGCTTCCTTCCTTCCATTCTTTCTTTCTTCCTTCCTTCTTTCCTTCCTTCCTTCCTTTCTTTCTTCCTTGCTTTCTTTCTTCCTTCCTTTCTTTCTTCCTTCTTTGCTTTCTTTATTTCTTTCTTCCTTTCTTTCTTTCTTCCTTTCTTTCTTTCTTCCTTTCCTTCTTTCTTCCTTCCTTGCTTCCTTTCTTTCTTCCTTTCTTCCTTCCTTTCTTTCTTTCTTTATATCTTCCTTCCTTTCTTTCTTTCTTTCTTCCTTTCTTTCTTTCTTTCTTCCTTCCTTGCTTCCTTCCTTCCATTCTTTCTTCCTTCCTTCCTTCTTTCCTTCCTTTCTTCCTTCCTTTCTTTCTTTCTTCCTTGCTTTCTTTCTTCCTTGCTTTCTTTCTTCCTTCCTTGCTTTCTTTCTTCCTTTCTTTCTTCCTTTCTTTCTTTCATTCTTCCTTTCTTTCTTCCTTTCTTTCTTCCTTTCTTTCTTTCTTTCTTTCTTCCTTTCTTTCTTTCTTTCTTCCTTCCTTGCTCCCTTTCTTTCTTCCTTCCTTCCTTTCTTTCTTTCTTTCTTTCTTCCTTGCTTTCTTTCTTCCTTCCATCCTTTCTTCCTTAATTTCTTTCTTTCTTTCTTCCTTGCTTTCTTCATTCCTTTCTTCCTTCCTTTCTTTCTTTCTTTCTTCCTTGCTTTCTTCCTTCCTTCCTTTCTTTCTTCCTTCCTTGCTTTCCTTCTTCCTTTCTTTCTTTCTTCCTTCCTTTCTTTCTTTCTTCCTTTCTTTCTTCCTTCCTTGCTTTCTTCCTTCCTTCCTTTCTTTCTTTCTTTCTTTCTTCCTTTCTTTCTTTCTTCCTTGCTTTCTTTTGCCTTTCTTTCTTCCTTCCTTTTCTTCTTTCTTCCTTCCTTGCTTTCTTTCTTCCTTCCTTCCTTTCTTCCTTCCTTTCTTTGTTTCTTTCTTTCTTTGTTTGTTTGTTTCTTTCTTTCTTTCTTTCTTTCTTTCTTTCTTTCTGTGTCGGTTTAACCTCCCCCTTTTCCGTCTTACGCGCCACTTACGGTAGGGAGGGAGAACCACTGAATCACACACTACTACTTATTAAGGGGAGTGGGTAGTGATGACTGTGCGATTAAAGAATTTTAGTACAAATGTTTAGTTCAATATTTCTGGGTTTTTAGTGTTCAAAATGGAATAAAAATTTCTATAGTTATAGTACAATAAATCATTCTGAATTCAGTGTTATATAAGACAACAAAGAAGGCCCTAACTGATAACCTGTTTCCCCAATTTTCTAAATGTACCTCGGTCTTCAGGTGCACATTACATGCTACAATCTTCACTCATATACTTAGTATTATTTTAAATTTTCAAGAATGTAATATTGTAAATTCTAAAACAAAATTTATTTAAATATTTCACCTTTAGTGGAACAGAAGAAATATTGAACTTTGATTAACAATTTTTGCCGTTTTTTTTCAACGCATATATATTTTTTCCCTTGTGTTATGTGTGTCATATTCATAAACTCGTAGATCTACTTTTATATACCCCAGGCTGCAGAAAATAGTATAAAAATTTCATATAAATGGATTCAGTAGTTTAAGAGAAAAGTGTAGGCTACTTAAGTTTGGAAAATACTAGCTTCCGGAAAAGTTTGGGGAAAAAAAAAGATATATGAATGACATGAGCCGCAAAATTTAAAGAGGACTTTTAAAGGGCTTATCTGCAGAGATATCCCCACTGTATATCTATTGTTTCAAAGGGAAAGTTTTGTACCTTTTTTAAACACAAAATAAAAAAAATTGAATTTTTGACCCCTAATCAGTACCCACTCCCCTTAATTATTCGCTTTTTGTAGTAAATTTAATGGATTGTGATTAATTGTTGTACTTCCACACTACTTCCCATCTCATAAGTGCGGGCCTCCCTAGTCATGTGATGAGTAGGGAAAGGAAGTTCATGCATTTGCATATTTGTTCTCTATCGTTGTGTGAATATGCTGAAAGATTATCTACATAAATCACAAATTTCTGAATACAATGATATTACTTTTATTATGCATAAAAGTGCATATTTTTCTTTTATTTATAAAAGCATCATACTTCAACATTTATGCAAGGAAAACTGCATATTATATATGTTTATTTGTCTTTCCCTCATTCCTAAAGTGTATAACCTCGTAAACACGACTAATTTATGTTTATGAATTTTGAACGTAACGATGACGCCCTCATAGGGAGCCTCTCAAGTTAGCAATTGGTATTCCTTTACTGCAGTCTTTAGCAGATTTCGATAGAACAATATCCAGTTTAACATCAGTTCCAGGAAATGTAGGAGATGAAGTGAACGAGAAAACAGCAAATATTCTTTCCAAAAACCCTGGCTATTATCAACTTAAAGAAATTCAAGATATTCTCGAAGGAAAAACACCCCAAAAACCAACAAAATTTTCTATAGAACAGCTCACAGATTTTGTGCAAGCCCCTCTTACTTGTTGTGACTTAGAACTAAGTTTTTCGCGCTACAAAGCTATGCTGAGAGACAACAGGCGAAGAATTACAACAGAAAGCATACGTCACTGCTTAGTTGTGAACTGTAACAGCATAAATGGAGCATTCAGCAATGAGGCAAACACTTCAAAATCCTTAGATTAAACCTAAGTTACCTATACCTTACTATTCTGTTAAAATAATCTCAGACTGATAATGCATCTTTTGTAGCATATTTATCTATTTTTACGGCTTGAATGCATACATATTCTTCACGTTTTTAGGGCATGAATGCATACATATTCTTCACGTTTTAGGGCATGAATGCATACATATTCTTGACGTTTTTAAGGCATGAATGCATACATATTCTTCACGTTTTTAGCGCATGAATGCATACATATTCTTCACGTTTTTAGGGCATGAATGCATACATATTCTTCACGTTTTTAGCGCATGAATGCATACATATTCTTCACGTTTTTAGGGCATGAACCTCCTTTCCCTGGTGATTAGCATGGCACAGGGACACCGCAGAGACATCACAGGGCGATCATAAGATAACGGACAAACACCCTGTCAAATGGACGGAAGATAAATTTCTTTCGTTACGAACTGCAGGAATCGAACTTCTGACCGCTTGGTCTGGAAGCACTGGCGCTATCCACATAACCGCAATGGCTAGTCTAAATTTCATATATTAAATTATTTTGGGTAGCTATTAAATTTTATTTACCTTTATTGTTTCTTGGAGTGTATTCAAGGAACGACCACTCATATAAATTGAGGGAAAGAAGACAGAGGACGGACACTGGAAAGTTTTCTTTTCTCAATCGTACTATCAGGGACTGGAATGCTTCACCTGCAGACTTACTAAAGGCTTTACCAATAACCAAAAATGTATTTAAAAATAGGCTTAAGGACTTTACTAATAGACGGTAGTATATTATACACACTACTTAAAGGGTGTAATTGATATCTTGTTATTTGAAGTGTTGTATCAGTGAGGAAGTGTGTTGTGTCAGTGAAGTGTGTAGTGTCAGTGAAGTCTATTGTGTAAGTGAAGTGTGTTGGTGTCAGTGAAGTGTGTTGGTGTCATTGAAGTGGCTGTGCAATGTATTTGAACAGTGAAATGTTTAGAAGTGTTAGTAAAATCAGGTAGAATCAGTGCAGTGAGTGAGTTGACAGCGAAATAAGTGTAGTGCCGAAAGGTACTTGTGCAGGGATGAACCTGTCACATTCGTGGGTCATAGTTCGAACTTAGGGTTAAGATACAAATTAGATTTACTTTAAATGTTATTTTAAGTGACCATGCTTCATTTAATTTAGGATGCTCCTTGTTATTATTTCATTATTATTATTATTATTATTATTATTATTAATTATTGTTTTTATTAGTTGTGTATATTATTGTCATTATTGAGTGTAATTAGTTACCATTGCCACCGGGTATATACCCATTTGCAGAGTGAATAAATACATACATACAAATTACGAATGTCAAGACAGAGTGCTAACAAGTAGAGTTGATGGGTACTATTAATGCAAGTTATCTTGAACCTTCTGAGCGGGGACAGAGGGGCAGAGGGAAGGAAGCGCGTAACGCGGGTGGAGCCAACTGAGTTGTTTGCGCATGCTCCGCAGCATAATCTCTTGTCAAGAAACATAGAGCTATTTCCTTCACTGCGTACCAGTAGTGTTACCATGGAGCAGCAACCACAGGGTAGTAATTATGGTGAAATCACACCACCGCGGAGAAAAAGTAACGCTGTTATCCATAGCCGAGAAAGAGAAATTATCGCAAATATAATAAAATTAAGCGTTGCGAGGAGGAAAAATTAAACAAATATTTGCTGGAACCTCTTGCTAAGGAATATGAGAGAGCGGCTAAATACTCTGGCAAAAGTATTAGTTCCGTGAAGAGAATTAAGAATAATATTGAATTACAACGGAATGAACCTCACACTACTCGGGAAAGAATAGTTATGTAATGTTTAGAAATTATTGCTATAATAGTTATGTACAATAGTGTGTGTACTGTGAACGACATAATGAATTACTATTGTAAGTTATTATTTTCTTATAGTTCTACTAAACATATTATTTCATTCCAGAATTAGGACTTGTGTAAAGTTGAAGTGGACGACTTCGATCAACACGTTATTCGGGATACAATCGAAGAATTCTATCGTGTTCAGAAAGTAGTACATAGTCTACGATTAAGAAGATAATTCCGAATGGATGATGCTATTGGCGAAATAATTAATTTTGGAACAAACGATGATGGCAGCAATGATAGGGATATGGATTGTGTATAATTGTAAATTAATGTAAATTCAAATAATAAGCCTGTAAAACATTGTTATAAGAATATGTACATATTAACTGAAGGTGTAAGTCATGCAGGCCTATATAATGTATAGAAGTAGCTGTAGTAACTCCTCCATTGCCGGTCCCCAGCCCGGATGAGAGAGGAGTGTACACACGATTATATTTAAATACTTATTCATTACAGGTTAATTAAAGCTTGCTACGAAACAATGTTCTCCTCTCAAAACCGGAGTATCGAGAGAAGATGATGTCTGTATTGAACCAAGTTCTTTTACAGTAGAGAGTCGTAAGGTAAAAGAACCAACGTTTTCTGAAAAGAGTCACGTTACCCGAGGGAGGGGCATCCTTGCCGTGCCGTTACGTTGATGAGTACACGCCGTACCGACCAGTTCCAAAGACAGACTTAGGGGATGTAAGGTTCAAGATAACTTGCAATGACAGTACCAACCGCGGCATGAATGCAGTCTGAAGCAGCTGGTTCGCTGTGGGCAAGGCGTGCAGTACGCCGCTCCAGCCGCCTTGACGTCCCCTCGACAGCGAGTTATCTCAGTCGACCGATCCGTACCTAATCGTCCCATCCCGCCAGCCAGCGTGAAATTGGGGCTGGGATTTGCTCTTTCGCACGCGGTCACTGCGCCGAAGTGACCCTCAGGCTGCGGGCAGCTCGGTCTGCAGAGCTGGCGTTATGGCTCCCCTGCTTTGGCGAATCTTTAATATTTATTTGTTCAAATCGCGGCTACAGTAAAACAATTATAAATCTACTTTTCCATCTCTCGCTCTTGAACTATTTCCTAGATCGACTAAAAATTTTAACCAAATGCTTTTAATCGATGAATGGAACGATTAATCGAATTTTAATCGATTTTAAGCAATTATGTAAAATTTTAACAAATGCACATATCATTTTATACTAATTCCACTTAGACTAATAGTACACAATTAATAGTACATTATGCAACGAGCCTATAATGGTAGTAATTAAGACGCTGTATCAACATCTAGGTTATTTAGTCTGAATGATTTGATAATGTTCCGGGGTCCAGCACCGAAAGTTACCCAGCATTTGCTCGTATTGCAAAAACCCCGGAAAAAACCTCAACCAGGTAACTTGCCCCGACCGGGATTCGAACTTTTCGCAGCCAGACGCGCTGACCGTTACTGTGGACATTTTTGTTTATGAAACGAGCGCAAGCGAGTTTCATAATTTTCATACGAGCGTCTTAATTACCATTATAGGCAAGTTTCATACGACTTTTAATGCTCGACCATATTTCTGACTTGAAATTATTCATGAGTATTCATGTTATGGTTATCTAAGTGAGGAGCGAAACTGACCTTCTAAATTGTGAGATGTGCGCAGACGCAAAAGTATTGATTTTTTCCGATGAACGAATGTCATTGACCTTGATATAATCTAGAGAATAACATGAACATTAGTCTTGATATAACCTGGAAATTGATTTAGAATTGAAAAACGAGATGACAAATTGAATTTATTTGAATATTATTTACAATTAACGCTAATTATTATAGTAACAGAACATAACCTTCTGCGACAGTATTGGATTTCCAGCCTCCGTGACTTTTCGCTAATTGTATTTCGATTCCATATCCGAGAATAATCGATACTTGTGGTTTTATAATGGTACAATGGTGATTTCTCCTTGGCTGAACAACTGAATTATAATGAATAGGTGTACTTTAATGAGGTGCATTAAACGGCTACTACCAGGTGCATAATTACTACATTTCGGCATGGTCGAACATAAAATTGTTTAGATCGTAATGAAAATTTTGGTAGCGAAACATCGTAAATTCAACACTGAAAACATCTGACATTTGTCGACTTTGAAAAAGCTTTCGACAGGGTCAGTAGAAACATTATTACTGTAAATATATTGACGAAGGATCACATCTCACAACAGATCTTCTGCAGTACCTATTTATAATAATAATAATTTCCGAATAAATAGAAGACAAAATACACAAATTCAGGCGTGAGACAAGCATGTGGACTCCACCTTTCTGCTGAAAGACTTCAGGAAGAAAAGACACCGAAGCATCGCAATCAACAGAAATTTAAAAGTAGATATAGTAATTTTTTGCAGAAGATCTAGTTTTACTAGCCACATCTGAAGATGATTTGCAACGGTCAGTACACAGTTCATATTATTTGTAGTAACCTTTTGTGGTAAATATCTATTACTAAGCAAAATGTGTGTATACTCATAGAATTGGTCAACTATTTTGTAAGGTAAAGTTGTTGTATGAGTGCATCTTCCTTGTATCTCTCCGAACTTTCTGAGTTGAATTGGTAGCATTTTATGCACTAACTACGATGTGGTATTTGGAGACTACTAGATAGACCTTAAAATAAATAATTGTCCAAAATGACTGCTTCATCGGTATTATTATAATACAGTGTAAGTCAAAATTTGCCTGACATGTGGGAAAATTTGTTCTATGCTGAAATGAAAATATAATGTTTCTCTATAGCAGTCATGTCAATTGATGCCCATAGGGGCAAGCGTGCGCTTTAGAGCTCAGGAGAGCCTGAGCGCTTTACAGCGGAAAGGAAAGAGACAGACGAAAGAGGCAGTATATACCGCTTGGTCGAACTGTATACAGGAATAGCCAGCACTGATTCTATGGATAATGGAAAAAACTTATTAAAACTGTATTCATGTTAATTTTTAGATTTGTCTGAGAACTATGAGTACACTATAAGAATATAAGTTTTAATTTCAATGCTCATTTTTCACAAGTTTGCCTTTTTATTCAAAAGGAATATTTTCTCACTTTTTTTTTTACAGAAAAATGAAATTTTCAGATATGTTTATTTAGTAGCCTTATAGGTACTGAAACAATGTTTTTGTAAATCTTATATATCGTAAATACGTATTACTGAAGATAGTGTACTGGAAATTTGGAAAATATTCGCATGGAAAATGTTTGTAAGGAAATGAATTAACAAAGCAACTACTGTTACATTATAAACAAAAGATATATGCCCATGTGTTGAAAAAACATCAGCTCCGTAGCTTTAGCAGATTTCGAGAAAATAATTTAATATTCTTATGATAGAAAATTGCGCACCAATATCACCTTAAAAGCATAATACGACAAGAGTTTTATTATGTAATATTAGTTACAGTTAAAACATTTACCTAGGTAACTTTGCTTTGCAGTATAATATTGTTTTGATTAGTTTATTGATTACTTTTATAAGGCTAAGGATACCACCAATATCAGTTCCAACTTATCATGTCATACTCAATCTTTTTCTTTGGGAGAGGTAGTACAATATAGTTATACTACTATGAAATTTATGTGAATATTGCTTCTTAACTCTTTATTATGTTATTGACGTTTAAAACACAACTACAATATTGAGAAATTGATATTAGTACTTTTATTTTACATACATTATAGATAATATCAAACAGAAAGAAGCCACGTTCCGTTTGAAGTCTTTTTAATCCAACAGGCTGCTTATTCATATACGTAATCCTTTCTCCTTCCGTACTTAGCGCTTGATGCCCGCGCACGACGTCAAGGTCAGAAAAATGTGCTTCCTTTGACATCACTGTTCTATAGAATAAAAGTAGTAATAGAGTAGAAATTGTTTATTGTGTTTTTCTGCTTTTGTGTTCGGTACCGAATGGGCTATGAGAAAATGGAAAATTGTTCTTCAGTTCTGAATTTCTTTGCAATACAAATACACGTGAAGGAGTTTAAATCTACTATATATTCCATGGTTTGTCTTTGAATGACTAGTTTCACTTTTTACCAGTATTTATTTTCTAAATGCGAATACCTTGAATGTTTTAGGCAAGCGTTTGAGTAAGCTGTAACGAAATGGAAGACCGAATTGACGTGTTTAGCACCCACCTTATTGCCGTCCGGACCCTGGCGGTTGTACGTCGATAGGGTAGCAGATAAGACGCTTGCCAACGTAGAAGTAATGTGGCAGCAAGGAACTTAGTATTTTTAAAACTGTTCCATTTTTCAAACTTGAATGCTCCAGCGCATGTTCTCTCCGCACCCGGTTCGTTAGCGTGATATATAAACAGCGATCAATTTCCCGGATGCTTTTGTTTCATCTTCTCGATAAGAATAGATGGCGCTGGATAGCCTCGCGGCTCGCTGACGTCCTAATCAGCCTTCCTAGTATCCTAGTAATGAAGCGGATAAATATCGCCAAGGGAGTGAGTACCTGACGCCCTCACCGAGGGACAAGAGTGCTTCTTAAGAAATCAGTGGATTCTGAGTGTGAAACGGTTTTCTGAGGCAGGCTTTATCGGAATAACTCGGTTTGGTATGCGTCTTCTATAATAATAATAATGATAATAATAATAATAATAATAATAATAATAATAATAATAATAATAATAATAATAATTTTATTTAATTAACTAGCCGTACCCGTGTGCTCCGCTGCACCCGTTAGAAATAAATATAAAGTAATTACATTCGTGTTTGATAGAAGGATAAATCGTTTATTACGTTACTTAAATTGTATTAAAAAATAAAATGCGATCATTTTGATCCAGAGACCACTCATTTGGTCATAAAATTACTTTAGGAAATACAGAAAACGATTGCCTATCAAGTTTTCTGTGCATGAGAAGCTATTTTAATCTTACCTGTCCTCGATTCACTCAGAAGTTACTGTAATAACATTATAGCATTATGTCCATCTAGAGAAACTACACTTTCCAATGGTGAATTAATAATTAATTATACAAATCGGTTAATTAAACTTCCGATATTACTTCATACAAACACAGAAACATTCTCTGTAGGCTATGTTTCGTAGCTTTCGATTGTTGTGTCCAAGGCCCCTTATACACGAAGTCATTTGTTTTTCATTTCTTTACACCGCCTTAGATGGCGTTGTTATTGTAATTTTGAAATTCATTTATCTCATTAAATATCAGTCCTATCAAAATTTTTCATGGAATAAAACTTATCGGAAATTATTTTTAAAGAAACTTTTGTTATGTAATATTTTTCACTAAAATTAATAATAAGGGAGATATTTCGATTTATTTAATTCAAGCCCCCTTATAACCCTCCTTTTAAATAAAATATTTTGAATGCCATATAGCCTAAATTCTAAGTTACAACGAACTTAATTTATATTCCAATTTTCATATAAATCGGTTCAGTCATTATCACGTGAAGAGGTAACAAACATCCAGACAGACAGACAGACAGACAGACATACAAACAAAAATGTCAAAAAAGCGATTTTCGGTTTCAGGGTGGTTAATTATATATGTTAGGACCAATTATTTTTGGAAAATCGAAAATTACCAGAAAAATTTCGGCTACAGATTTATTATTAGTATAGATTTATTCAATACTTTACACTTGAGCTACATTAGGCATTGCAGCCCGAAAGAACAGAAGCTCGTGCTCGGGCGCAGTTCAGATCAGTTATTCAAAATATATCACAAAATTAAGAGAGTTCATTGAGCACAATAACATTAATAAATGGTAAAATACATACAGCATGTAATAATAGGTTCTGTATACAAATAGAAAATACAAAAGTACATAAATATAAGATATCAATTTTTAACTTAATTAGCTTAAACAATTAAATAATTAATCTGATTTGTTTCTTAAATCTATGTGTGTTAAATGTACTTAGCTCAGGGTAAGCTCTAATTAATGCATTATATATTTGGGGTCCAAAATTTCTGCTGTGTTTTAATCCAGCAGTTGTGTGGCATTTGGGAGTATTTAGAAAGAAACTGTAGTTTTGTCTCGTATGGTATTCGTGAGGATCAAATTTAAATTTATTGTGGTTTTTATGGAATTAAATCAGCAATGTTTGTTTTTAAATTTGTTCTAGATTTGATACACCAAATTCCTGAAAAATTAATTTTGTGGGTAATCAAAAGGCTTATATAGACAAATTTTGATAATTCTTTTTTGGAGAAAAATTAAAGGATGGAGAGTCGATTTTGCCATTCCTCCCCAACCTAATATACCATACTGAATTATTGATTCAAACAGAGCTAAGTACACAGTACGCAGAACATAAATAGGTAAATAAGAGCGTAGAATGGAAAATTTGTGGATTGCTTTACATAATCTGTTACACAGGAAGGAGATATGCTTGTCCCATTTTAATAATGCCTAAATATTTAACTTGTGAGGATATACTCAAAGCGTTACATGAGCAAGTAGGTAGGTAACAATCATGTATTGTTATACTTCTATTATTATTCATTTTATAATAATAATAATAATAATAATAATAATAATAATAATAATCATCATCATCACCATCATCGTCATCATCATCACAACCCTATCAAGTTGTAGCTCTAAAAGATCTGTTACGGGCTGTGAGAAGATGATTTTCATGCCTTCTTTTCAAGGAGGATTCCAGAGAGCGTTTTCAATTTCGACGGTATTTTATTCTGTCTTAGGGAACCTGGATGAGTCCATTCTCAAGACGTGCTCCTTCCAGTTCTGCTGGTATCTATAGATGTAATCTAGAACTTGTGATATATTAAGTTCTTTAGCACATCTTCACTTTTCTTTCGGTCCCATTTGGTGTAGCCAGCTGTTCGACGCATGAATCTCATCTCACATGCCGTTAGTTTTTTTTTCGTCGTTTTCCTGAGAGTCCATGCATTTCTCCCATAACAGAGTACTGGACTAGTCATTTTGTATAGGTGAACATAGGTAGATTTTCTTAACTAATAGTTTCGGAACTCGATTAATTTTCTCTGGTATGTCTAAATTTTCAAAAAAAGTATTGTTTATAACCTAAATAATTTGAGCCGTTCTAGGAGTGTATTATTTAGACAAATTTTTCTTGGTACCGCATATTTACCATTTGTTTTTCTTTTTTCTGTATATATTTTCTTAGAATACTTCTGGACTACCAAATTTAAACTGTGTACTGACCGTTGCAAATCATCTTCAGATGTGGCTAGTAAAACTAGGTCTTCTGCAAAATTATTGTATCTATTTTTAAATTTCTGTTAATCGGATGCTTCCGTGTCTTTTCTCCCCGAAGTCTTTCACCAGAAGACGTGAAACTACATATTCTTGTTTGACGCCTGAATTTGTGCATTTTGTCTCCTATTTAAACGGAAATTATATAAATTATAAATACTGTAGATGATCTGTTGTGGGATGTGATCCTTCGTCAGTGTATCTAATAATAAGTTTATATTGACCCTGTCTAATGCTTTTTTAAAATCGACAAATGCCAGATGTGTTTCAGTATCGAACGCACTATGTTTCTCTACGAAAATTTCCATTGTAAAGTATCCGTCACCCACTCACCCAACCGTCCATCCATCCGTCCATCCTTCATTCCATTCATCGATCAATAGAAGGGAATGTGTCTGTATTATTGTAATTCAAGAGTTCTTCGGCGGCTTCATTGCTTTGAAAACAGCAACACAACGTATTTCTGTTTTTTTCCGTGATTATTACACTTTTACTACGTCATACTACTTTTAACCAATAAAACATACGGAACGACGTGTTTCATAGCTGCTTATTCTACAATTTTTATCACCTTCCTAGCGTTTGTTTTTATCACCTCCCTATCATTTGCTTTTTTATCATCTCCCTAGCATTTGTTTCTTTCTTTGCCAACATTATACTTTCAATAACTGCACCTTTTAAAATGATTCATGTTTATTTCATCATTCTTAATTAAAACTTTTTATGGTTTTTTTGTTTATATTATTTAGATTATGTCCTAGCTTCTGAGGTATGAGATTATGGATAGTCACATCAGAGATTCTTTAATACATGTTGATAATTAAAGTTGAATCCAACTGTTTTAATAAAAATGAAAGTGAATCAACAAAGCCTTCTGACTAGTAATCGTCCATAGAGTTCAGTGAAGATTGTATAGTTGACACAACTGGTAACAAGTGAACAGGTCATCATAACACACTACTGCCATCTAGCGTAATATTTGTAATGATGAGGCGGTACAATAATATATTTTCAAGACAGTTTAGTATTTGAGTAAGTCAATATTTTATTGTATTAGAGTAATTTATTTCTTTTAATCTTCTAATTGTGTAATAGTCAATTAAATCCCACTCGAATTTTGATTTTCTTAAAAATCAAAAACCTCTAGTGAGATTACTGTAGATAGAAATATAAATTTGTGGTAAAATTTCCCAAGACTTGCTCCGCATTAGTAACTGCTGCGAAAGTACTCCCGTGTCTGAGGAAATGTGGCTTCGCAGAAGGTTCAATTATTTCGAGCCTCAAGGGTTGCTGAAGGTCGTTGACGCGAATCTCGCTCTGAGCATTGAGCCTCGGCAGGCGCCGGGCGGCAAGAGCTCTTCAAGCCGCGCCCGCCTTGTTTACAAACCTCTCCACCTTGTCTCCTGGAGCTTCAACAAGATTCTGGTGGTTAGACTACCTGCAGTACGCGACAGTCAGAGAAGTTGCCTCACATTCACGGCGCCGGTGCTCTTCGTAATTACACCAAATTTCAGTACCTACAGTAGTCTTACTTGGTGCTCATTTAGAGTCAAGTGCAGCATGACTGGTAAAATCCAGTATACATGTATACGCGTACAGAATGATTCATATAGTAGAACATTCTCTTAGAATATAGCTGACATCTACACAAACATGTTTAGTCCAAGAGCGACTACTACAAAACATTTTCTCGCAAAGGGGCATTGAGATTAAGGTACATGTACACCCACAAAACGCAACAAAATGATGAAAAATTAGAATTTTCAAAATATAAATATTTTAATAGAGAATTTTCTCCTCTTTAATTGGATATAAGAATTTTCGATTTATGCTTTATGGTTTTTCAGATAAGTCCCATTTTCCAAAATGCTGCGTCATCAGCCACGGTCACCTACTTTTGGAGTGATCTTCGTAGCAGTCAATCCCCTCGTCCAGCATTGCTTGTAAAATAAACTTCTTTCTAGTCCCGAAATAGATGCATAGATATCTGGACATGATCATTAGATTGAAAAAAACTTTTTACATAATGAAGTAATTTATGATCTTTTACTGTTAGTCATAAAACTGTAAATTTGTGTGTCAGTGATGTTGTACGTCATTTTAATAAAGAGTCCAAAAGTAGAAATTACAATTCTGAGGAGGATGGGCATAAACCCTGGGACAAACATCATCGTAGGATTTGTTGCATCTATGGAAATAGGGACAAAAATGCCAAAAAAAAAAAAACATTCAACACCTGAAGTTAAAACAAGGCGGAGGTATTTGAGAGGCGGAAAGAAGCTGAAACTGGACCGACATGAAGCTGCTTAAGGGGTGACATATGATGATGGAGTCTTCTAGGCTCTGAAAGTTTGTGGTTCATTTCCTGTAAATAGTTATTTTATAATATTTAATTCTTTCAAACATGTTATCTCAGTCAAATATGGTGATACCAAGAAGATATTGGTGTCATTTTGAAGCTTGAAATGTCCCCCAGTGCCTGACAATGAGTAAAATAACATTAATATAATTAATAATTATCTCTGGATTTTTACATGATTTATGCAATATAAAATATTATTTTAAGTTACATATATGGTAATATTTAATTAATGTAAATAAAATTTAAAAAAATAGCTCTATGTCAGGCACTAAAGAATAGTTTTAGCTATAAAACAGTGAAAAAACTGTGGCTCTATCTTAAAAACTGCATGAGCTATCATGTTTCAAGTTGTATGTCAAAATTATAAACAAAATAATTTTTAAAAACAATTTAGACATAATTTCAAGGGATCTGTTCACTTCATTCTCTTTCTGGTACCATTCTCAATTGTATAAATATTTTACAGAGCAAAATTATACAAAACAAAATTTTTTGTATGTAAAGGTGTACATATACCTTACGTTACCTTCTGAAAAGTAATCTATACCCCTCGAACTGTGATTATTGCTTATCATCTGAGTGTATGTTCTGCTGTTCTGGAGAGGTATCCAGAAAGTTTCAAGAAGACTGGATTCGTAACCAGATTTCAACTTCATTTCATACACAGCTTGTATCCTTGCGGCAGCAGGAAGGCTGTTAAAGTAAATCTTAAAGCATCTCCTTATGGAATTCTACGTATGTTCTCATGAAGACACACTATTTCATAACACCAGTGAGACAAATCAGTCTTCAGAATGTCTCTGCGACAAAGTTTCAAAATCAGGAATTATGTCACTTACTGCCAGTCGTAGTTGATCACGAAGGTATTTGTCTGTCAGTCGTGATCTAAATTTGGTTTTTGCTATTTTAATTGTTGAAAATAATTTTTCACAAACGTATGTTATAGCGAACGTGGCTTCAACAGAGCAAGCGAAAGAACGAAGCTTCGGATATTTATTTTTGGCAAAGATTTGAAAGTTCAACATTTGTCATGTCCTTACATCTAGCTTTCATTTGACATCATATAGTAAATCAGTGAGTTAATATTGAAGAGCTAACCTCATTATTCGTACATCTGCTGAAAAAAGGGTCGACGTACAGAGGAGATGAGATGATGATGATGATGATGATGATAACAACAACAACAATAACACTTAACCTTTTAAAGTTTCATCAGTAACATGTAGTATAATGCCTTTTTATGTTATGCAGCCGTTTTCCTCGTAATACTTGTGAACAAATCATACATTTAATATTCTCATCATTAGGGAAAGGGATTTGGAGTATTATAAAGAATGGTGAAACGTAGTATAGATATTCGTAGATCAGGGACTGTCAAGCGAGCTGCGTCACAGAGCTTGGACGAGTACAGTCCACGTCATACAAACTTACACGCAACGTGCTGTAAACGTATTTCAGAATAAACATATGGAATAGTTTAATGACACATAGTGGCCTGCATACATAATCTGTATTTCACTTTGAACTACATGTGTTTTTCTTGGCAACGCACAAAACACCAATAAACAACATTACAAATATACATAATTAAATATCAATCTCTGCGTCCTCGCGTGTCAAGGGAAATATTGATGGCTTATATTTGTCTTCTGTATGGAACTCGACTCTCAATATGTGTGTTTTTCTGTCAGGAGCGTGCTAAATTAAAACATTTATTTACAATATCATGAAATATGATATGTACACAACGTACACTATAGTATTTAGAATATATATTTACAACATAGCCTAATAGAGTATCATTAAATGTTGAACAAAATGTAGAGCCAAACGAAATGACATTTTCAATTAATGCTTTGTTTTGTTGATGAAACAATTATTCCTGTTGTGCCTTGTTATAATAAATTGTAAATATCATTTTCAAATTTTCTAAACACAACTTTTCTCTTTTGCAAGGAAGGAAATTTTTTAACATGGAAAAACTCCGCTCTACATCTGCAGAGACAATTGGAGAGTACTTGAAACAAAATATGTCAATTAAATTCACATGTTGAATGACGTCATTGGGACACGTGTTTGTTAGTGCATCTGAAATCCGACTGAGAATACTGTACCTATCATTTTTAATCAAAACTCTGGTCATTTTTTCACCAACACGTTTTCCTACTTCACCTTCTACTGCACTCAGTTTATTTACAATAGTACTCATAATATTTATTTGCTTAACTAGTTCTACTCCTGACTGTACTAATCGAATAATGGCATCCTGTAAATATAAAAAATTTGACTTAATATCCATGATTTCTTTTCTGGCATATTTGAATCGCAGTCGAAAGACTGGACCACTTTCTTCACAGATTGGAGGTGATGTGCGTAATAATAATTATTGCAAGCTTCTAACCATGACCCCCATCTCTTAAGAACTGGACATGGGGTAAGCGATAATTTAGGGAATTGTTTCCTGAATTTTGATACTCGATCTTAGCTTTTACAAATATAGTCTTTCAATTTTGTATTGTTAGTTGGTTTCACTTTCGGCATTGTACATGCACTTCACTACGCTGAACTGCAAACCTGCATGTTGAAGTTCTTATGCGACAACTGTCCCGTTCACCTGTTGTTGACGTGCAGAGATCTGCGAGTATGTCATGGAGGGGAGGGCTTGGCATAAAGGGTTGTAAACAAATGACTGTGTAGATGCCAATACTAGCTTTTACTACTCCAAATTCCGTTCCCTACTCATCATATTGACAGCAAAAAAATGCGTCCTCCCATCCTACTTGGAACTTTCGTACGTGGTTTCGAGAGAGACATATGCCACTCGCAGGTCAGAGACAAATACAAATTGAACGGAGTTTGACTCCACTGAGTGAGAGGGTGGGGGTTGGCGGAGGTTAGAAGCAAGCGAAATGCACAGCTATCACTGCGAGCCACAATGTCTCGCGAGTAACGTTCTCCCACGGCTGCTGTAAAGAAACCGTGCGCATTCATTTTAACTGCTAGCAACTCAGCGACAATCGCCAGCGATGATCGCCTTAAACAAAACGCAGCTTAAGAGTGGGTGGCATTGAGAACTTTGAGTAGTATGTTACATTCAGTGTGCTTATCCCCTCACTGCTCGACATCTCTGTTCCTATGATTATCAGTGATTCACAATACATCGAAATTGAAGTTATTTAAATATCAGTAGACTCATCCGGGCGTGAGCTCAACACAATAAGGATTAAAGACAAACTGGAAGCAACGCACTTCGGGAGAGGACTAACGCGAAGTGTGTTTTTCATCCCATTCCTCAGTCGTGACCTCGAGGGCTGTTCTTCAGCGAGGGGGAGGGGATGGTTCAAATCCGAGCGCTTCAGTTCTTTTTATTATTCGTGTGCTTCACAGATCGTTGGCGTTTTTAATTAGGAACTCGAGAGCAGCGAGGAATATGGATTCCTGGACATTAATCCAAAACGAGCCGCGCGATCCTCCGGGGACACTTCCGGTTCTTGAGTGATGGCGGCACTAAAATACTCATCATCGCCGGATCGAAGAAGCATGCTCTCAAAATGAAAGCGGATGATAAAAAAGAGTAATAAATTGTCGCGAGTCTTGTTTAACGAGAAGACATTTAAATTCTGTAAATGAAGAGCAGCGCGCCCTCCCCATCCGATCCACCTTGAAACATTTTTAATTACTTTTAATTAAAGTCGAGAGGTTAAGGTTCTTTCGAGGGTGGACAAATTTGTTTTTTCTAGAACGCTTGATAGAGTTAAAACATAGCCTATCTCAGGAAGGGGATTTCGGTCTGAGACATCTTGCAGAACAGATTTCATTAGAATAATATTGTTCTTCTACGAGTATTAACACACTACTCCTCACCACCATCAACTGCAACTGTAATACATAGAACATAGTATTATCACATCACTGTTACCATCACTACTTAACATTGATCACCTATTTCATTTTCGTCACACTCATTTTGATGTCACCGCTAACAATTTCGTCATTGTTATCATTTGACTATGATAATTACTAAGGAGCGGATTCCTATGTAATTAAATATTATTTTTGCGAGTGATAAAACACAATTAACAAAGTTAAAAATTTCGAACATGAAGTTTCAAGTTTAAAACCCGAATTTTATTTCACATAAAAACACATATTTTCACAAAAAATTATGTAAATACATATTTTCAGGAAATCTATTATAAACACATAAATCTTGGAGTTTTTTAGTTAAATAATTTTTTACAAGAACTTTTAAATATTTTAAATCTATATCAATTATGTCACTCAGAAGTACGTTATTTTTTTTTAAGAATTCTTGGTTGCTTCGTGTTTCTAAGCGCTGTGTGGTGTATCCGTGATACATTTTTGTAATAGTATCACCTCAAGTTCTGAGAACTGCTAGGCAGCATATATCAGTGTTATTATTAGAGAATAAATTAACACTGACAAGGAGGAGAGATATGGCAACACATAATTAGGAATGTTTATTGTTGCTGAAGATGATTTCATTCCACGCTTTGTTTGTAAAACTCAACAGATAAGAGCTCGGGTATGAACATGTCTATCAAGTAAGGCAATATATCTTGTGATTCCCTGTTATCGGGCGTCCAGATATACTGAAAGATGGATGTTTAGAAAACAATTTGGCTTAGATGCTTGTTCAGAAAATGATTTGGCTTTCCTATTAGCAAATCTAAGCTTTTTGTGTGACACCATAAAAAACTCTAAACATCCAAAAAGCTGTTGTCTGAAACAGGGAGGTGCGTGCCGTGGAAATTAAACTAGACTCGCTACCAGTTTGAGAAGTACAAGTACTAAGGGACAAATTCCAGAATGTGTTTGGGAAAAACAGTGGATATAAAAAAATGTGTAAAGTTGCTCAAGTATTGGAGGGTGTGCCTGTAGGTGAAATTGACGGTGTTTGTGTTTGTGACATTCCTCTCTTTAAATATGCACGTCTGTCGTCCTGTGATGTGGAAAGATCGTTTTCACAGTATAACTCGTTGTTAAAAGATAATCGGCATGCATTTGTGATGAAGAATGTGGAGATGACCTTTGTTTTTGTTGTTCACTGCAATTCTCGGCCAACTACTAGCACTCAAGTGTGGTTGGTGAGTACCTAGTAACAATTTTTTTTTCCAAGCTAACTAAGGTATTTTTGTCATATTTAAAAATATATATATTTTTTTATTTTTAGCAAGTATTTTCGTACTTTTTAGCACATAAAAAATAAATATACTTAAAATTTTTAGCACATAGAAATCCGCTCCCTAACAATTACTATCACATGGTTTTCGTCACTAATACGTCTTTAACGTCATCACTTTTGCCACTAGATTTTCATCACCAATATCATTTGAGGATCGTCAACGCTATCACCTGACTTTCATCATCATTATCTGTACCATTTGACTGTGTTCACACCAGTTACGAAAAATATAAATGATATATTGCTACAGAACGCCTGGCGCTATAGGCAGTATGCAAATCTCTTTCCCCTCTCGGAGTGATGAGTGTTCGGTTTAAAGAATGTCGGAATCTTTCTCCGGTGGACGGCTCTGCATCATGAAAGGCAGAAGATATTGAGCCATCCAGGAGTTTCAGGAATCGTTGCAAGGATGCGATTATCATCATGTAAAGGATGCGGCAAAACATCCTCCATAATTTAAAGTTTCAATAAAGAACAGATGGATCAAAATAAGGAAACTGTATTAATATTGTGACAGCGACGTGAGAATCGAACTCACGACCAGCGTCCCGCATGAAAGCAGATCGCACAGGCTCCACGGGACATTGAGTGACGTCGCGCGGTGGAGAGAAGAGAGAGGGTGTATTACGTCACGCGACGAGTCTGCGCGCGCAGCTGCTACTTAACGCAGTGAATGTGGAACGACCTACCCGACTATTCCAGAAGTCTGTCGATGTAGAGATATCGAGATAATTCTCTACACACCTGTAGAAGGTTCTCGCAACTATGATTTTGCTATAAAAGAGCAGGCGCCAGCGAACTAGAGTTTCAGAGTTTTCAGTTATTCAGTCAGTGAGAAAGCCAGAGCAAGCAAGCCAGCCGGAGTTCGACTCGAGTGTGCGTCCGCATCTGCGTCAGCATCCGAAGGCCTGAGTTCGAGTGCAGTGGACCGCAGTTGGAGGGACCTGAGTTCGAGTGCAGTGGACCGCAGTTGGAGGGACCAGTTCAGTACAGTGAACTGTCTCTGAAGGTCTGTGGTTCGAGATACCGTGAACTCGAGTGACATCTGAGAACTGGTAGTTCTGATTTGTAAATAGTGCTTTGTAAATATTAGTTAAGATTAACAGTTCATTGTTGTGCGTAATAGTCCAAGTCAATTGTCATTGTCGTCGGTGGAGTGCTATAACGAATACAAAATCCAATTGTTGACGAGAAACTGTATTATTGTTGTGACGAATAAATTACATTGTTGTTACTAAATAAAATTCACAATATGAACTGTATTTAAACAGTGGGAAATTTAGGTTGACATGCGTTGCCATAGCGAAATCAAATGACATGCGCAAAACAACAAGAATTGAATAAGACATTGAATAAACGGAATTGACATTCAATTAGTGCAAATTGTAATCTGTAACGAATTCCAACTATGCCGTGGACGTGAAGAACGTTCTTAAGCTGTGGTATCGTTTCTGGGAAGTGGTGATTCGTTGTCGCTGCTCAGATGTTTCCCGGATGCTTAATTTCTTCACGTGGCGACGTCCCCTGGCCAGCATGATCACCAGATCTTACACCATGCGATTTTCTCCTATGGCGACAACTTAAGACTGAGGTGTTCAAACATCGGCCGAGGACTTTGCATACCTAAGAAATGCAATACAGGAAGAAATTGGTCTTATTCCTCAAGAAATGCAGTTAGAGTGATTCAGAATTTCCGAAGTTTCATTCAACAATACATTGATAGTGAAGGACACCACTTGAGAGACACGTTATTCAAAAAATGAAAAATTCCCACTGTTAAGATACCATTTATATTAATAAAGTTTCCTTATTTTGATCCATCTCTTTTTTATTTAAACTTTAAATTAGGGAGGATGTTTTGCCGCACCCTGTACCTTTCAGTTGATATTTCCTCCTTTCTCCCCATTCATTCATTCCATTCATTCATTCATTCATTCATTCATTCATTCATTCATTCATTCATTCATTCATTCATTCATTCATTCATTCATTCAGGTATTGCATTTAGGTATCGTTAGAAACAACATATCATGAAATTACAATCATTATAGCTTGAGAGTGTTTTTATTTTTGGTAATAACTTTTTATCTCCTTAAAAATTATCTACTAATGAAATAATAATACATCCACTTAGAATAATTAAAAGACCTAGGCTATATTAACAATTACTCTTTTACAGGTAACCTATGCATGTTGAGTTTGAAGTATGAACGTTACAATAGTAAGCATGTACTTATTTGCTCTTCTATTTTGTAAGTAATTTTAATATATTTTATTCTTGCATTTGTTTACATGTCAGATTTTATCTATTCCTTAACCTTATTTTCTTTGTTGTTACCAGTGACCATTAGTTGATTTATATAGTCTATTAGTTATGAAGATAAATGAACTAGAGTGTCCAATCAATTATAGGCCTATTTCAAGCTAACATTTTTTTAATTAGAAAAAGTAAATTTCCTTCAATTGTTACTCCATTTGTGTAGTCAGAAAATGTCATCAGAGTTCTTGTATGGTGAAATTCGCCTGGTGTTCTGTCTATCCTGCAAAACATTAGGCGCAACCGCTTGAAAATCGGATATTCGGTCGGATGCTCAACTTCGCCGGTTGTACTCCGACCTCTCGAATATAAACCGGTTCTAAGCGCTGTTTTGCAGCACTCAAAAATACATTAACGTTGTCTATCAGGTGATATTTTTACCCCGAACTCTTCTCCCGTTCACCTTTCCTGATATGTAGGCCTACCATATGTATATTATATTAATACTAACTAGTCCCCTACAAATATAGCAAATCAACAAATTAGGCCTACACAAAATAAAAGGAATCAGTCACTGCACTCACACACCTACTGGCACTTATGCCAGAAATAGTTTCATATGTGTAAATATATTTATATTATTATTTATGTACAATGGCTGGGGAGGGCGTCCTGCACGAATAAGACTCTAAATCGGCCTCTGGATCAAAGCCAGAAATGTCAGTAAACAACAAGTTCACACTATCACTTGATCGTCGTCACCACTGCCATTTGACTGTCAACGTTATCACTTAACTATTGTCATCTTCCTGACTTGATTGCTACTATTACCACTTGACTTGTCACTTTTACCATTTAGATGGCATCACTACTACATTACTGTAGTCACTTATATCCACTACCACTATGCTTTTATTATTACAGCTTCATGTTAATGAATACTACTTCATCAGTATGACCACAGTTTCATTATCATAAGCATCACCTCATTATCAACTCCGCTTCACTGTCATTGGTGCCAAAGTCTTAATCTCGCCGAAGCCCCACAGAAGTGCCGACGCAGATCTTCGTAGCCAGTGTGGAGACAACTACCCAAAAAACAAGTGGATGACATCATACGTGAGACGAGTTTATGAGAGTCAAGTCTCCAAGGTCATACGCCTCCATTATGAAAAATCAGCCATTATACACAATTCAGCAGACAACATCAACATCAACAAGGGTGATGGTGTTGGGCTGCCCTCAAAAAATGGACGACCGACGAATCAGTTACAAGGGACAGAGGACGACCAACCCAAGGCCGTAAACTCCTAACAGGTTGTCTTATTTTTAAGTGACCAATCAGAACACAGTTCGGGTATGACACGTTTAGGTTCCTAGCCACTGCGAGCAGCAGACGAAAATAAGAAAGTACAGTGGAGTCCCTTCGTTTTCATAAATAGGGGTAAAAACTATTAGCCAATCAAAGGTAATTTTATACGTTTGTACGTACTGTATACTACGTTATTGGTCTTCTGTGCTCGTCCCTACCTAGGCGATACAACCACTGCGAGCGATTGTATTGTATTGTATTGTATTTATTAACATTCCATAGTATTCATACATGCTTACAGCTAGAATATGGAACAAGTCAAAAAACTTAATACTATTATAAAATCTTAATTTATAGTCACAGTCTAGATGAAATATATACAGACGAGATTTACAATATACTCTACTAGTACAACACAAAGTTTTAGTATCAATTTCATGAAGTGTTATTGAATGTCATGAATTCACCTACAGAATAGAAGGTGTGAGAAATTAGGTACTTCTTTAATTTGGCCCTAAATAATTTTATGTTTTGAGTTTCATTTTTTATATCGATAGGGAGGCTATTAAAAATTTTTACTGCCATATAACGCACTCCTTTTTGATAGCACGATAGACTTGCCGATGGAGTATGAAAGTCATTTTCTTGACGTGTATCTATGCTATGAACTGTTGAATTAGTTACAAAGTTTTCACGATTACATACGAGGAAGACTATTAATGAAAAGATATACTGACAAGCCATGGGCATTATTTGTAGTTTTTTGAAAATAGTCCTACACGACTCCCTAGATTTCGCACCTACTATTATTCTAATTACTCTTTTTGTAATAGAAATATATTGTTACTATCTGTGGAATTTCCCCAGAATATTATTCCAAAACTCATTACCGAGTGGAAGTATGCAAAGTATATTGTTTTTAAGGTATTGATATTTACTATCATTTGCATAGATCTAATAGCAAAACATGATGATCTCACATGTAGACCTCTCCAGTTCGGCTGTGCGTTTTCAGGATGAAACATATACTGACACATAGTATGCATTGGTAGAGTTTATTGATATGCCTTTTAGCTGCTAATACTTACTTACTTACTGGCTTTTAAGGAACCCGAATGTTCATTGCCTCCCTCACATAAGCCCGCCATAGGTCCCTATCCTGAGCAAGATCAATCCAGTCTCTATCAACATATCCCACCTCCCTCAAATCCATTTTAATATTATCCTCCCATCTTCGTCTCGGCCTCCCCAAAGGTATTTTTCCCCCCGGCCTCCCAACTAACACTCTATATGCATTTCTGGATTCGCCCATACGTGCTACATGTCCTGCCCATCTCAAACGTCTGGTTTTAATGTTCCTAATTATGTCAGGTGAAGAATACAATGCGTGCAGTTCTGTGTTGTGTAACTTTCTCCATTCTCCTGTAACTTCATCCCTTTTAGCCCCAAATATTTTTCTAAGCACTTTATTCTCAAACACCCTTAACCTATGTACCTCCCTCAGAGTGAGAGTCCAAGTTTCACAACCATACAGAACAACCGGTAGTATAACTGTTTTATAAATTCTAACTTTCAGATTTTTTGACAGCAGACAGGATGATAAAAGCTTCTCAACCGAATAATAACAGGCATTTCCCATATTTATTCTGTGTTTAATTTCCTCCCGAGTATTACTTACATTTGTTACTGTTGCTCCCAGGTATTTGAATTTTTCCACCTCTTCAAAGACTAAATTTCCAATTTTTACTTTTAACTGCTAATAGTCATGGAAAATGGAGGTACAAATTCGAAGTGTGAACTTCAAAGACATCAGTATATATGAACGCATTTGTTGATTTATCAGTCTTCATGGACAAGAATGCGGTAGTGGGCAAAGTCTATGTCACCAGCATTCATAAAGTGATCAAAACAGAACTTTACAGTGCACCATGAGCACCTTATATAGAAATAACCTCCACAAATATCGCAAAAGTAACTCCTGGTATGTGAAAAATGTACTGCTTGGGCACTTGAAACCAGTCAATGGGATCATTAATGTATCCTGATTTATAAAATTTATATCGAATCATGTTTGAATCGCAGTGACTGAAATTGATTGTAGAGAAATGAATGCAGAGTGACAATGGTATCTCTGTCATGACGGTTTGACTGAGAATGGTCGTCCTTGATTGCATAATCCGATATAGTCCTCCAGTATGTTTTTTATTTTCTGAAAAAGAATACATCCAACAATTGAATCATACCGCATGTTCCTTTTGGAATTTGTCGGACTTCCCAGCCGGAGCTGTTGTTGTTCGCACTTGATCATTGTTAAACGATGTCCAGATATCCACCATAAGTAAATTCCTGCTACCTGCATTTGGCCAATAGCAATAAGGTACCATTCCCGCAGCTGTTGTAATCCCATTTTACCAGATGTTTTATTTTTTATTTTATTTAAATCCAACACCAACAGAAGCAGGCTTCCAATTACAGGTGGCTTACACAGATACATAAGTACACAAAATACATAATAAGAAAAAAAAACAAACAACACAAACGAAAGAAAGAAGATACATAACGGTAAAGATGCTAGAATATAATATTGCAGTTAATATAGTGCCAAATGTCAATATTATGATCCAAATTATTTAAAAACTAGAGTAAAAACATTATAATACACTTCTTCATAATTTAAATATCTAAGGAAATACAATGCTTTTTAATATTGTATGAAATTTTTCAACTGTTAAACTGAAATCTAATTGAGAATCACAGTTTAAAGACAGAGTTGTAAGTATTACACATAACAAACAATGGAGAGTTCTTGAAGAAAACAGTTCTAGGAATGGGAATAATAAAAGGTTGCCTATGACGTAATTCTGTTCTTTTTACTTTGAACTGAAGGAATTTAAGAAAATCACAATTATTCAATATACCGTTAACAGTCTTATAGAGTAAAATTTGGCTATTTATTAATCGTCGAGATTTTAAAGTTTTATAATTAAATTCAAAAAGTAATTGATTACATGAAATTTGCTTGTCATAGGACGACTCGTGATGTTTTTTAAAATATAAATAACGTAAAAATCTTTTCTGTATCCTTTCTATTTGCATCTGATGGGACTGGAACTGAGGTGACCATATTACAGACGCATACTCTAGCTTACTCCTAACTAGAGTTTTATAGGCTATAAAGTATCAATAGTATTTATATGTTTTAATTCTTTTGTATTTCTGATTATAGGCCCTAAATCCTAATTTTCTATATGCATCAATTACCACGTGATTTAAGTGCATTTTAAAACATAAGTTGTGTGTAAAATAAATGATGCATTAGTACATGAACAGTTTAAAGCAGCGCGTATAAACCGTTGCATACATCATACGTAACAATAATAATATTTATGAATACTTTTACTTATGATATCACTGGTGGACCTTTTATTTTCCTTCTACGAATATTGAACAACAAAGAAGTGGCTGCCTTGTCCTAAATCTTCGCATGGTTTTATAATCTTTAAAGTGTCTTTTTCCATTCCTTGTACAATCGCAAACACGTCTCAGAGAGTTCCCAGGTCTCCTCCCTTTTGTGCATTATGCCTAAGCTTCAATGTATAATTAGTGCTGCGAGACGTTGATGGTTCTTGTGTTAATTAAACGATGCGTACAATTCCATTCCCTTGTATTAAAAGGTTTTACATAAGCATTGTTTAAGTTATGAGGTCTTCCGTCCCCATAGAGAGATCTTGATGGCGCAGTCTAGAGTGCCAAGACCTCTCAGAATCTTGAGGACAGTGGAGTGCTTCGTGGAGTTAGTTTACCAATCCATAGCGGAGATGGGAGACTAGAATCTGTGATGGAATTTTTGTAGATTTTTATCCTCAGTTTTTATATGTAAATGCTTTAGTTACTCTTTGCAACGATAGGTTTTCAGGTTGATGTAGAAGATCTGGAACTAGCAATAAATGCGCTTAATCTCGTGGCAGAGGAATACAATTGAAAAACTTCAGATACAGAAACAAAGATAGTGACATTTTAAGGTAAAACACACATTAAGGAAAATTAGTATTAAATGATAAAAATAATAAATAATAATAGTATTATTATTATTAAGTAGTTTATTTCCAGAAAAATATAGCCTAATACAAAGAAATTGTAAATATATCAAATTCTAGCACTCCTCTGAAAAAGATCGATTTTGTGCTCAGGAAAGGATTCGATACATATTAAAGTTACATGTATAATTTACAATAAAATAACATTAAATGTAATATTTACTCATAAAAATTTGCATGCATACATTTTTAAATTTGAAACTGTTGGGGTTAAATAGATTACAGTATTAATCTATTAATTTGTTATAAATTCTATGGTCGATATTATTAGTCTACTATGATTGAAAGCAGTGCTCGTTAAACACTTGCGTTCAAACAAACGTATTGTATCCATGTATTTGGGTTTGTGTTTGTGTGTATATGATGTGAAATATGTGTGATTTGTGTGTATAAAATGTAATAATACTGTACATTGATAAAATGTGACGTATTTTCAACACTTTACTTTCTAAAAACAATTCGATTTTTCGAATTGAAATTAAACAGGTAACGCGATTTAACTCTCTGGGACGTAGTATAACGTACATCAGTGGTTGGCAAAGATTACGCCATATAAAATGCAGCCCGCAATACACTGCGAAGCTGAAGATAGGAGGGAAGGTTACCCAAACTGCTTAACGTTGAATGAATAAGTTATGGCTAGAGGAGGAGGATCATGCCTTAGGATACGTACAAGACGAAGCCTGGTTGGTAGCTTATAGTCTGATTGGTTACCATGATATAAGGAATGCCTATACGTTACGCAGTGGAGACGTGAAAGATGAAGGCTGTTCGGTCGATTGCTACCAACACAGCTTCGTTTCTTATTCTGTCTGTCCATTTCACACGCTTCATTCTTCTCCATATCCACATGTAAAATGTTTCTATTCTCTTCTATTCACTTCGTCGTAATGTCCATGTTTTTGCCTATACAATGCCACAATCCACATAAAGCACACCAAGTTCTTTCTCTGTAGCATACCTGCACAAACAGTGCTCAACGAGCGCGCGCTCCTTCGGAGCGGGAGAGCCGTGTTTACCGCTCGCCGAAACGGAGAGGAAGATACGTCAGAATGACATAGACTTGCTATAGGTAGAGGAAAGGGAAACGACCACTGAGTTATCTAGTGGAGAGCAGTGTGTAGGCCTATTCTCAGTAACTGTTTCACGTTGCTTACCTACTGCTACAGTACAGTATGGAGGAATCTAAAAGACGGAACATAACATTTAACATTTAACGATTTATAGCTCGAACTTATTGATCTTCAATGTGACCTAAGGGCTAAAGATCCTTTGAATAATTATACTAGCCTGGTTGAGTTTTACAAGACTAAACATTAGCAATAATATCCACGACTACACTGGTTGGCTGTAAAAATGATTGCTATGTCTGGCTCAACATTTATATTTGTGAGCAACTGTTTTCTATAATCAACTTTAATAAAGGCAGACATCGAACATCTGTAACTGATGTTTCATTACGATCAGTAGGCTACTGTTCCTTTCAGCTGCCAACAGCAAAAACCTCGTTTTGATGTACTGATAAATAAAAATATAACAAAATGATATTGTACATTTAAGTAGCTATTATTCCTGTAAAATAAATATTTCTTTATTAATTAATAATAGTCCAAGATAGTTTTGCAAACACTAAACGGGAATTCATTTCATAAACACTCGTAATAGTACTTCCTTTTGAGTATATTTTGTACGAGATCACCCCTTCTTCCAGTCCACCCTTATACAGAGCGCAGCTAATATCTGCATCCGCTCATGAGCTGTGAGCCGGCTCGGAGAGCGCAAACCTTGTGCAGGCCTGGTCTAGAGGTTCCTCAGAAGATGCTCCTTTTTCTATTAAAAGCTTCCTTTTGATTTCCTGGCAGCAGCTCATGTTACTGCTTACACTACACGCCAAGTATTTGAAACTGTTCACTTGCTCTACTGCCTCATCTCGAATCATGTGTGTGTGTGTGTGTGTGTGTGTGTGTGTGAATTATGTATAATTTATGTAAGTTAATCTAGCAAAACGAAACTGTCTCCGAAGACGAGTCTCGTATGTAAAAATATCCCGAATATTATCCTTTCATAAAAATGGACTTAACTCGTTTTGAGATCACGCTCTTCAATTTAAGAAGGTAATAACTGATTGTACGTGACATTTATACCATTTTATTTATGAATATTATCTTATTAGGCTATAATCTAATAATTATGTGTTACTTCTTACTTACTTGCAAATGGCGTTTAGAGAACTCAAGGGTTCAATGCCGACCTCACATGAGCCCGCCACCGGTCCCTATCCTGAGCAAGAATATTTTATGTTGACTTTATTATTAAATAAATAAACAAAACAAATAAAAGGGAAGAGAAAGTTGACGTCACTTCTCGTGTGCCCCAGATTAAGGATTCTGACGATCCTATGCACGCTAGGAATAGAGGACAAATAGCTTGTGCAGTGGAAACGATGCGGCTGTGTGCAATCATGTTGAACAAGACGCGCGCTTGTCGCCGCTTAATGGAATAGGTGTTGGTGCGGCCCGCACTCTCTCCAGGTACAGTTCCGTGTTCTCGCAGATGGGTTATCGGATGTGGTTGCCCTGGGCACATGGGCAGTTCGTTTTTGGGCCATTTGAGGTTGCAGTAGCGCTCTGGTGTACCTTGAGAAATTCATGTTGCACCTATTTGTAACCAATCAAGGAGAGTGGAGAGATTGACGCTGATAATAATCTACGTAATTAGGGCCTTTGTTTTTCATGCTTCCGCTACGAGAGTCGCTAGTGTAGTAGTCAAATATTTGTATGTATGATGGTGGTAGATGTGTTTATCAACAGTAATCTCACTAGACGTTTTGATTTTATCGATAAATCTACGAGTGGAACATGAGCAGATTTATCTAGAGAAAATCAAAACTCGAATGGGATTTAATTGACTATTACACGATTAGAAGAAAGTATATAAAGATTAGAAGTAACGAAGTACTCCAATACAATAAAATATTAATTGACTTACGAAAATACAACTGTCTTAAATGTATTATTGTACCATCTCAACATTACAAATATTACGCTAGATGCATGCTAGATGGAGTAGTGTCTTTATACAGACACTGTAATGATTACTATTCAATAAATCTTAATATTAAACAATCTCTGATACGTGACTATCCATAATATCATATAGCAGAAGTTCTTTTTATCCTCTCAGAGCAGAAGCTATAACATAACCTAACTAATATACACACGTGTTAGAAAAGTTTTAATTAACGACGATGACATAAAAAATAAACATTAATAATTTTAAAAGGAATAATTATTGAATGTACAATTTTCAAATTTGAATGTGGTTGGTGGTTCAATTGATGTTATATTGGACATGTGCGTAATAGAAGTGGAACTCGTTGATTTAGGCCTACATGGTGTATTCAACTTATTCAGAATTTCCGAATGAATAATTTTAAAAGGAATAATTATTGAATGTACAATTTTCAAATTTGAATGTGGTTGGTGGTTCAATTGATGTTATATTGGACCGAATGAAGTGGAACTATTCAGGCCTTTGTATTCAACTTATTAGGAATTTCCGAATGAATAATTCTAAAAGGAATAATTATTGAATGTACAATTTTCAAATTTGAATGTGGTTGGTGGTTCAATTGATGTTATATTGGACGTGTGCATAATAGAAGTGGAACTGGTTGGTTTTGGGCCTACATGGTGTATTCAACTTATTCAGGATTTCCGAATGGTGCTCTTCATTTATTTGTAAATCGGATTTCAGAAGATGCATAGGTATGATCAGTGATTTTTATTAATTCTTGTTCTTGAATGCCAATGCGAGTCATATTTGAAACTGCTGTGCATCGACTGGAGTGGTTTGTAATTTTATATATATTTTTGACGTCCAGACCAGCGCAGTTTCAAATGTTGGCAAACAAAGAAACAAATGCTAGGGACGCGATAAAATGGTGCGATAAGCAGTCATGATTGGTTGAAATACGTCCTTTCGTACCGTTTTATTGGTCAAAAGTAGTATGACGTAGTAAGAGTGTAATAGTCAGCTTAATATCATTTTTCGCCAGATCTAATTTTTTAAGAAATGAAATAAATAATGAAGTGTTAAGTGACTATTTTGCTTATGTACCAATGGAGTGTAGGAATCTTCCCGAATTCCCGAAAAAATCATGTTACCTAGAGCATTTAAATTTGTCTTGCGCTCGACTCTGGTTTAACAATGAGTGGGCTGCAGAGGCCGAACAAGGGAGTTACTGTACTCCAACCAGGAGAAAGTCTCAGGGGAATGAGATGCAGCGGGGTAATGCTGTGAATGAATGTTGATCTCATAAGATGTCATAAGGTCACACACGTGGGTACTCATATCTCTATTGGCTAACTCTTACAGCACAAACGATAACACTGATACACACATATTTATATTACCCTAGTTACAAAATTAGATCACGGTTAATCTCCTGGGGTGCTATTCATAGACATTTCGCTAGCCCCAGCTATCGACTGGTTACTTGTACAGGATTCATATCATATCATATCATATCATATCATATCATATATCATATCATATCATATCATATCATATATCATATCATATCATATCATATCATATCATATCATATCGCTAACACTGGTTTATGAATACGAAAAATGTTAGTTCGCTGATCATCCACCGGAAGCCCGCGCTAAGAATGTCTATGAATATGGCCCCTGGTCTTTTAATCCCTCCATACAGGAAATAACATATCCAGGATAGCGCATGTTTTTTTTACTGACGTTATAACGGTAATATTATCTATCTACTTCGCTCCAATAGATGACGCAATAGTAAGCACATTCCTTTCACGGTTAATCTTCTGGTTGGAGAACAGTAACTGTTGGTGTTAATCTTTAGCCCTCTTATCTCGGAAACTTGTTAAGCAAGTTCAGCGGGTCGGAGAGCCTTCTTAAAAGTAATGAAAAAAAATGCGCCTGCTCTGGTTCACATCTTTCATATTAGGTACCAACTGAGGTAAAATTGTTAGTTTAAGTCGTCACCACTTTTATCGTTTATTATTATTATTATTATTATTATTATTATTATTATTATTATTATTATTATTATTATTATTAGCTAGCTTTGGTATATAATGTTGCTATTGAATCTTCGGGTGATGTTGCATATACTTACTATCACTGCCTTAGCATTATCACAAATTTGAAGTTACTCAAGTCCAGTGGCGGCTTCTCGAGGGGGTTGCAGGTTTGTACACCCCCCAGTAATGTTCCTAATCTCCCGGCTTTGTTACTTATATATATATTACAATTTTCATTCATGACTATCTACAGCTGGCGTCTTGTTTTGTACGTCTGCAGGAGCCTTCGAGCCTCTTGGTTTGCAAAGATGTTGAAAACCTATGGAAGGTAGTTTATAGAGATGTTCGGCTAGTGCGGGGTCAGGGGGTTAGAGGCGTGGTCTATTGCTTTCTCATTGAGAACGGTTTGTCGCACTCCCTGGCATGGGACACCAACGTCAGTGCAGAAGAAACTAAATTCACTGGGAAAGTATCTGTTTCAACTAGACATTTGTCCGAAGTAATAAGCATGAAAAATGTATTCATTCGGCTTGTGCAACGAACAGTCGCATATTTCGCACATTACTTTCTCAATCTGCATCCACACAAACGGCACAATACATAAAGGAGCTTGTATTTTGCTTTAAAGTTGTAAGAGTTGTCATTCTGACAATAAGTGCTGCTATCTCCCGACAGCCTACGAAAGCTGCATTTGAATTTTATGAACGAAAACGTTGGACTTGGTACTTGGTAGCATTCTGATGACGATTCTGTGCTCAAATGTTTTTCATGAGGTTAAATCGTAATTATAGAGAGCTCCATCCACGACCCCGTCCACTTTTGGACTTTCTGTATAAATAGGTATGCTTGTATTTAGTCATTTTACTTATTAATTGCATATAAATAAGTTTTATATGTATACGCCCTCAGGCATACACGGTTTTAAACTTTAAAGTAAAGTATGTTTAACTCCTCTCCGATATCCATTGTGCACCACCATATTTTCAAACCACCAGCCGCCACTGCTCAAGTCAGACATTTGAAGAATACGTGGAATCAGCCAACTGGGTTAGCAAGTCGGCTCCAGCTCGTATGTTAGTAATACCTCTTCGATGAACAAGCTCACATTGCAAAGCAAAAGAGAAGCATGTGGAACTGTTGAAAACTCAAATGTATCTTATGCTCGACCATGCCGAAATTTAGTAATTATACACCTGGTAGTAGCCCTTTAATGCACCTCATTAAAGTACACCTATTCATTATAATTCAGTTGTTCAGCCAATGAGAAATCACCATTGCACCATTATAAAACCGCAAGTATCGATTATTCTCGGATATGCAATCGAAAGACAATTGGCGAAAAGTCACGGAGGCTGGAAATCCAATATTGTCGCTGAAGGTTATGTTCTGTTACTATAATAATTAGCGTTAATTGTAAATAATATTCAAATAAATTCAATTTGTCATCTCGTTTTTCAATTCTAAATCAATTTCCAGGTTATATTAAGACTAATGTTCATGTTATTCTCTAGATTATATCAAGGTCAATGACATTCGTTTTCCCGAAAAAAAAAAAATCAATACTTTCGCGTCTGCGCACATCTCACAATTCAGGTCAGTTCCGCTCCTCACTTACATAACCATAACATGAATACTTATGAATAATTTAAAGTTAGAAATATGTCGAGCATAAAAAGTCG
This sequence comes from Periplaneta americana, assembly GCA_025594305.2. Taxonomy (NCBI): domain Eukaryota; kingdom Metazoa; phylum Arthropoda; class Insecta; order Blattodea; family Blattidae; genus Periplaneta; species Periplaneta americana. Next base: position 196,319,767 of record JAJSOF020000005.1, read on the forward strand.
TATGAAACTTGCCTATAATGGTAATTAAGACGCTCGTATGAAAATTATGAAACTCGCTTGCGCTCGTTTCATAAACAAACATACTCGCGTCTTAATTACTACCATTATAGGCTCGTTGCATAATGTACTATAATTTGTTAGCATGTCTAATTTTTTTGGAGACAGAAACAAAAGCACGAGGAATGGTTTGTTGCTTTTGGCGTGCATTCGATTCATTAAACTCCGAAGATCAACTTTAGCTGGCCGAGATTTCAGTTGAAATGGCTTTTAAGTCGTGCATGAATTTATTAAAATTATCACAACATAGACATAAAATTTATTACGGTAAGCCTGTCACGTGCGGTCCACATTAACCATGTTAATATTCATGTGTACGCAATTTGTGTAACAAGCTCACCCCGTGTGCTGTTATTCTTCCACGCACATGCACGCCAACAAAATCTGCACCTGCTATGGTACTCACGGAGCCGAAAGGACTTCTGCAGGTCGTAGGGTGATCTAGAAACCAATCGTTGTAATGGAAGTCGATGTATGATCCCTATTAAAAGGGTTTGGGTGAAATTACCTTCTGATGAAAGCTCATCCCCTGATTCTAGAGGTATAATTATATGCCTCATGGGGAAAGTAATGTATGAAACTTTTTTGAACTGAAGCATATCCCTCACTGAAAATATGACTCAGACCTGCACTTCAAGGAATGATTTTATTGATCACTGTTGGTAGTTATTACAAGTAGTTCTCGACGGCCCCATTTTGCCAAGCTGGAGCTGAGGTTTGCGGGTTCAAACCCGACCCAGAGCAATGTATTTTAAAGACGAAGGAATTCTTAGTGTCTCGTGATCTGTGCCTTGGACTAATGTCTTCGTGGGTGAAGATAATTTCTCACGAAATTTCGGCCAGTGTATGGAACTGCTGCCAATCTATCATCTTGAAGCTGGTGAGTAGCTAAATCTAGTTTCGCAAGCCAGCTATGACGACTAAGAGTGTCATCGTATACTAACCACACGATACCCTCATACTGGTTGGATGATCGTTCACCTCCACGGTGACATGAGGACGTTAAGGTCCGCAATCGGGTGGTAGGCCTTAGCGTATATAGCCTATGCTGTCGTACGATAGAAAACTCTTAGGATTGTTTAATTGAGGAGGAAAGTGAAGTGTCGTAGATTTTCGACATGTAACAAAATTCTTGATTATGATAAAACACTATAGATAAGGTTTGTCAGCCATTTCTCATCCACGTTGAATATCAACCCTGAACAAACTCTACAGTTGAAAGTGTAGTTAAATAAAATACTAAACAAGTGCACCTAGATGATGATGGGTGATGGTGAGGATGGTAGTAATGATGTTGGTATAATTATGGTGATGGTGGTAAAGATGATGGTAGTGATGGTGATAATGACAATGACGATGATGATGTTCATGGTACTAATAATGATGGTGATGACAGTTATACTGCTGGTGTTAATGATGATTGTGGTGATGATAATGGTATGGTGATGGTGTTGATAATGATGTACATGGTGATGGTGATGGTGTGATAGTAATATTCGTGATGTTGATATTGGTGTGGTGGTTATAATGATGTTAGAGGTGATGGTGGTAATGATATTGGTGGTGATTATGATGTTGATGGTGTTGACGATGATGATAGTGATGATGGTGTTGGTGATAATGATGTTCGTGGTGATGGTGAGAGATTTTGTGATGGTGATAATGATATTGGTCGTGATGTTAGTGATATTGATGATAGAGATGATGACGGTGATAAAATATGATGGTGATAACAGTGATATTATTAGTAGTGATGGTGATAATGATGGTTGTGTGATGATATGATTGCTAATGATGTTGGTGATATGGTAATGAATTTGGTGATGGTGACGGTATATTATTACGATGTCGTCATATGATGACGCAGAATTTCTTCACGGAAATATCATAGGTATGTATTTCGGTATAAAATAATATAATTATGATATGCGAAAAATAACCATTTAGGGTGCTATTCATAGACATTTCGCTAGCCCGGGCTACGAGCGTGCTAAACAGGATTCATATCATATCATATCGCTGACACTGGTTTATGAATACGAAAAACGTTAGTTCGCTGATCATCCACCGAAAGCCCACGCTAAGAATGTCTATGAATACGGCCCTTTGATTTAAGACGGCGCTTATTCCGTCGGATCCCGGCCACTTAATCACTCATAAAGAGTGCACCTCTGCACATGTATGGTCATTGTGCTACTGTCATGCATCTATGACGCAGTGCATGAGGGTAGGCCACTAGAGGGAACCCAAGAGGTGGAACTTAAACTGAGAGGATTCGATCCGATATCGGGATGGGAATCCGGTGTGGCTTAGTGGATAGAGCGTCAGCAAAAGAGAATTTTCTCTGTTCCACTCTTCCTTCATCAGACGGTGATGGTGTTGGTATTGGTGATAGTAATAGTGATGGTGATGATATTAATAATAGCATTGGTGGTGATGGTGACTGATGATAATGATAATGAATTTGATGGTAGTGATTAGTTGAGAAGTTTTGGAACTATAGCTGGCACCAGAGTTTTTGGCGTGTCCTAGATATATAGTGCCCAGTTTATGAGCATGTTGGTAGTGCATCTGAGAATTGTACCACTTCCTATACACGTCACATCAGCCGTTTTCGAAACACAGTTGTCAGACTGACTGCAGCAATTGTAAAACACTAGCACTTAACGTTCCCATTACTTATTTCACACGCCAAAAACGATGACGCGGACTACTGTAAGTTATGTGAAGGAAATTATCGCTTTTGTTTCCCTAATAAATTACACTTGGATTACTGTCTGGAAGTATGGCAATCATTTGAAAATAATTGAACATTAATTCTGTCAATGTGGAAAAGTTGCCACACCTTCTGCCACCGTACAAGAGCTGCAGCCTCACTGGATCTCTTACGTCTCATCGTGATTCTCATTGCACTCGGATTATATGTCAATTCCGAGACTCATCAGGACAGAGTCCGACTTGAGGCAAAGAAAACAAACGATCGGGATATTTAATTAGTGTTTCGTCAAGGGGAGATTGGATCAGTAAAAGAAAGGAAGAAAGACTGGATAAAAATGAAAGTAAGACCTCCCCTTTCCCATCACCGCCCTCTCGCCGAAAAGAAATCCTTCCTCATCTCTATTGACAGAGGGACTTTCATTAACATCGGAACAAGATGGCGGATTGAGCGTCGGAGCGGACATAATTCCAGTCGGGTATTGATCTGCACGTCGTGTTTATGGAATAAGGATTTTATCTGACGTGCGGTATTAACGAAATGAACGGCGAAATGCCAGCTCGAGGCACGCACACACTAGTCTAAATAAATAATATTCTCTTTTTTTAATTACGCTCACATACACAATGATAAAAAGAACACGCACTCTAAATTTTTTTTTGTCGTATCCGATAAATAATACGTAGGTAATGTCATGACAGTGATACGAGAATGGAAAATGCCTGCAGAGAAAACATGACATCTTAAATACAGGGTGGATACTGCGTGTCGTCTGCCAACGTCATAGCGTGAGAGAACTCAATGGGAAAAATGAAATATATATAGGAAGTGTCACGCTAGTACCAATAGGTATGGAGATATTGAAGTGACTGTTTTACACGAGTATCTAGTCACCAGAGGAGTGTAAGAATCCGTTATACTGCCTCTGTAACTGCATTATTATCGATTTTGTTTTATTGCTACTTTCAGTTCAATTCAATTCAATTTATTAAGCCATTAAAAATACAGTGATAGGCTTCGTCACAAAAAAAAACATACATTTGAAAATACACATATAATTGAAAACAGTAATTAGAATCAACTTTAATTCCTTTTTCGTTAACAGTTGCCAGTGTTCAAAATTTAAAATTTAGCGATGAATATAGACTAATAATACACAGTGAAAATTGTTTAGATCCCAAAAGTTGTAAATTTCCACCTTTGAAAGAAGCCACGTATGTCAAATATCTGGGTATCATTATTGTTCAGAATTTAAAATGGCCTCATCACATTACTTATCTTTGTAAGAGGCTTGTAAAACAATTTATAAATTCGTTAATCTTCGATGCTACTTACCCATTAGAGTTCTACGAAATGTTTATTTGGCCATTATTCAGTCTATCATTCAATATGGTATAATTGTTTGGGGTGGAAGTACAAAAATTAATCTTAGTCCGTTAAATTTACTACAAAAACGAATAATTAAAATTTGTTTGAAGAAACGTTTCGATTATCCAACTAAATTAATTTATTCTGAATTTAATGTATTTAATATTGAACAAATTTATAATGTACGCTGTTAATATTTTATCATAAAAATCGTAATAAGTTTGTATTACAGACACAAATTATGACACAAGACGAAATATTAATTCAACATTAGTAGAACCTAAATGTCTCACATCTGCTGGTCTAAAGCATAGCATTAATTTTGGCCCTCGGTTGTACAATGCTTTAACTAAATTACACCCAGAACTTCTAACATGTAACCCACTAACATATAACAAGAAAATTAGAAACGTGTTAATATCTTCAATTTGATTAAATAAATTTATAGTCTATGTGTATGAATTAATCAATATATATTATATTTGTATTTTATAATTTTGAAATATATATATATATATATATATATATATATATATATATATATATAACCTACTTTTCACGTGCGATATTATTCTTCTCAGTGTTAATATTATATTATATAATTCCACTGCCGCTGTAATTTAAATTTTAGTTCCTATTTTATTTTACTTACTTATTTATTATTATTATTATTATTATTATTATTATTATTATTATTATTATTATTATTTTATTTTCTATATTTCTCTTATATTAATACTGTGTTATATAAACTAATGTAACTGTAATTTTAATTCTATTTCCTATTTTATTTTATTTTATATTCTCTTATAGGCCTATTAATATTATATCTGAACTGCGACCGAACACGAGCGCTGCTCATTCGGTCTCAAATTTTGTTAATACTACTGTAGCTCCTGTTTTTATATTGTTTGTATTATTGTATTTCTATTTCTCTTGTTTGTTTGTAATTATATTCTTTATTCTGTATATTTAAATTAAATTTAAAATGAAATTACTTAAAAAATTAATTAATTGGAATGAAAACACAAAACATTTCGAAACTCTAAAATTAATGAAAACACTTCACTCTTGTGTAATAATTGTAACTAATCTAAATAACTTTATTTATTAAAAAACAATTTCGTATGAATTTACGTTAAAAACTCATCTACAGAGTAGAAAGGATTAATTAAAAGCCAACTATAAAATCTAGCTTTGAAACTATTGGTTGGTAACTTATAATATTAACTGGGAAGCTTATTATATAATTTCATCCCCATGACAGAAAAATTTGTACTAGTTTTATGTAATCTACAGTATGGAATATTAATTTGTTCACTATTTCTAATTTCATGATCGTGTATATTGGCTATTAATGAGTAATTGTATATATTTTGTCGAGTGTAAAGGAATAGGTCATATATATATATATATGACCTATTCCTTTACACTCGACAAAAATATATATATATATACATATATATATATATATATATATATATATATATATATATATAAATTTATGACAGTTAATATATTCTGTGATTGTTTTAAAAGAGGTCGACAATGTTCAAGATAGTTTGATTGACATAGAATTCTAATGGCTTTCTTTTGCAAAATCAAGACACTCCCATTTCCCCAGAAAATTAAGGCATACCTAATTATCGACTGAAAGAACGAAAAGTAGGCACATCTTAAATAATTTTGAGAAACACAAGTCACTACTGATAGGCAATGGCTTCCTTCCGTATAGATTTTTATGATATATATATATATATATATATATATATATATATATATATATATAAAATTATGTTTCAGACCTCTATCATTATATTTTAAGCTTATTTTCTTCCTAAACAATTTCAGTCCTTTTCTAAAATTTTGATTCCGGGTTCTCTAAAAGCCATTTGTAAGTAAGTTCTCCAAGCATTCCGATGAAGACAAAATTCGTTCTTATCTTTGAGTATAATGCATATTACAACATGTCATTTCGTTTAATTGCTCTAGACAAGTAGTCGTCAGCACTCGCCATACACTGCTTACCGGGTAACCCATTTCAGTGATTTGGAAGTATCCATATTACTTCTGCAGCATCTGCAATTAAATAACTTCTGATCCTGTACCATCTGCTTCTTTGATAAGTTGGCGACTTGGATTGGATTCTCGGCCCATCTGACTCCCGTGTTTATTGTCGACGCTGTTTATCTTGCATTGAGTTCGACCTGCTGTTGCTTTTGGGGACGTCGTGTGCTCTAGGCGGATACACGTCTTTCTCGGAAAAGAGGTCGCAGACGGTCTTCGCCATTGTGCAGAGGATATTTAAAAATAAACATTTTTAAGACTCTGTCGAGAGAAGGTGCCTTTATTACAGGTCATAAAAGCGTCAACTTCCATGTTCTGATGGCGAACAAGCAAGAACAGCAGGTTTGGTACGGGGGGCCAGTGTTTTAATTTAGAAAGTGCAGGACCCACACACCCTGAATTGACTCGAGGATATTCTCTGAACCACATTAATTTTATATCAGAAAGTTTCTCAAGGCGATATCATGTACATAACAATATGCGAATTATGAAAGCACTATACAGGGTGATTCAGACCACCCGTAACAGTAATTTATTTCGGAAACTAGTGCATTAAAATTTTCAAGACAAAAATATTTATCACTAAAGCTCATGTGAACTTTCACTTGAACTTGATTCCATCAATCAATCTTAACAGGAAGTAGGGTCAGTGGCGTATCACTTTAAAATTTCAAATGGGAGTAGTGGTCAAATATGGTACCATTTGATAGAGCTCTTCAAAACAAACAACTTTCAGAGGAAACGTTTTTATTAATTCCTACTCTTTCAATGAGAAAACGTACAAAAAAGAAATGGGTGATTTGGACCAACCTTAAGTCATTTGTTTCGGAAACTAGTGCATTAAAACTTTCGAGACAAAAATATTTGTAACTAAAGCACGTGGTCTTTCACTTGAGCTTGATTTCATCAATCAGCCTTAACAGGAAGTAGGGTCAGTGGCGTATCACTTTAAAATTTCAAATAGGAGTCGGGTCAAATTGGTACCATTTGATAGAGCTCTTCAAAACAAACAACTTTCATAGGAAACGTGTTTAACAATTCCTACTCTTTCAATGAGAAAACGTACGAAAATATAATGTCATTAATACTGAGTAATGTTACGAAAAGAAAATGTAAACTAGATAAGTACATTTAATATTAACATGTACACACGCACAATTACCTGGCTGAGTGTAGACCTGGTGGCCGGCAGGGGTGAATACAAGTAAACTACATACCCTTCCCCTTTTCGTATTGTAACATTTATCAATATTGATGGCATTGTCTTTTCGTACGTTTTATCAATGAAAGAGAAGGAATTAATAAAAACGTTCACCTATGAAAGTTGTTTGTTTTGAAATGCTCTATCAAATAGTACCAAATTTGACCGGACTCCCATTTGAAATGTTAAAGTGATACGCCACTGACCCTACTTCCCTGATTGATGAAATCATTTTCAATGTGATTTAGTTAAAATATTTTTGTCTCGAAAATTTTAATGCACTAGTTTCCGAAATAAATGACAACGGTGAGATCCCTACTTTTCCTTGAAAGAGTTAAAAAACGTTTCCTCTGAAAGTTGATTTGAAATCTATCAAATGGTACCATATATGACCACTACTCCTATTTGAAATTTTAAAGTGAACCCTTCCTGTTAAGATTGATTGATGAAAGCTCAGTGAAAGTTCAATAAATATTTTGTCTCGAAAATTTTAATGCACTAGTTTCCGAAATAAATTACTGTTACAGGTGGTCTGAATCACCCTGTTTAGAGTGATCCGTTTGTGAAGGCATAAAATATAACGCTGTAACACGAGAACAGTAGGAATTTTTGACATCATTAGACCTTTATGTAGACAACACAATCTTACCCATACAACAGTCCTGATTACACCACTTCGTCGAACGACGAGGTCTCCGTCCATGTCCTGGTTCTATGAGGAAGGACACAAAGGAACCCAGGAATTTTATGCTGATAATGATTTTTAGTTGTTTAATTTCATGATTATTTAATTATATGCTTGTATAGTATTGTAGTTTGATGTCCATAAGCAAGTTTCAGTGCACTCATGTTCGGCTATTTAATTTTTAAATTTCAATTTTGATTCTAATTGAATTTCTTCGGAACTTCTTTTGTTTCGAAAGTGAATATTTTCATATTAGCTTATTTTTTTTACAATATCATTTAATTTGAGTTTTGATTTCTGTACTCCATCTTCTGTTTTCTTGAAAATTAACGAGTCTCTTTCGGCTGTGAAATCTTAACTCATAATTCAGTCAACTGTTTGTCACTCATTGGTTGATGGAAGGATTTATTGCATTTATAAAACTTATATTCATTATTATTGTTGTTGAGTCAGAGTGCAAAATTATGATCTCTGTATTGGAGTTCATTATTTTAAAGATTTGAAATGGATTTCCTGTCCCACGAAAGAACCTTGTTGTATTTTGCTACGTTCAACGCCGAAAGTAATAAATTTTATTTTAATATAGTGATAGAAAAAATTTGTTCTCTTGATCACCACACGAATTTATTATCGTCCCTTTTTATTGTGGATTTTATTTAATTTTCATATTTTTTCTTCTTTTTATTATTATTTTATTACATTGCGTTTGTTGTATTCTTCCTTACGTTTTCCCTATTAACTATTTGTTGTAACTGAGTTGCTTTTATTACATTGCAATCTTTAGATCTGTATTTTACTTTCGTTTTTCTATTATGGTATTATTTTCATTTTATTTAATGTGGATTTTGTTATGCTATTATTTTTTTGTAATAAATTAGTATTCTGTTCTTTAACTTTTGTTTAATTTTCACTGCTTGTATACTTTATGACCTGATAGAGTGTAAGAGAAGGCCTATGGCCTTAACTCTGCCAATATAGAATAGATAGATAGATAGATAGATGATAGATGGATGGATGGATGATAGATAGATAGATGGATGGATGGATGGATGATAGATGGATGATAGATGATAGATAGATGATAGATGGATGGATGGATGGATGGATGATAGATGGATGATAGATAGATAGATGGATAGATAGATAGATAGATAGATAGATAGATAGATAGATAGATAGATAGATAGATAGATAGATAGATAGATAGATAGATAGATAGATAGATAGATAGATAGATAGATAGATAGATAGATAGATAGATAGATAGATAGATAGATAGATAGATAGATAATTATTATTAGATTATTATTATTATTATTATTATTATTATTATTATTATTATTATTATTATTATTATTATCGAAAAATCATTTCCCTGAGGTGAAATTAACACTTTATCTGTATAGACATAACTTTTAATAATTTGAGATAATTTCATTGAAAGACTAAAGATTTTCTGAATATGATTTTTGTAGCATATGTATGAAATCTTGCTTCTTAAAGGGCGAATGTGCGTTTACCTGAAAGTAAAATGAGATAATATGTAAAATAGAGCTTGGCAATTTAAAATTATCCCCAGGGACGAATGGCAATTCCATGCACTCCACTTATTACAAAGCGCATAAGTATGATTAAACGGTTCGGTATAAAATTCCAGACACCGCAATGAAATCACGCAAAGCAGGAAAACTGTAGACAAGTTCAACTGATCTGTGGAAAGAACTCAGTATACTGTAGTAGCATGTTATACCAAGGTTCGATGAACGAATTTAAACAGGCCTGGTGTGTAATAATTATACAGTAAGTCATTGTAAGCTTATAATTTACTGTAATTTAAGACTCTACTGGAAAAGTGCCATATAATTTTGAAATTCTGTTACCGACTATGAAATTTTCATTGGCCTTTACGATTATGGAAGTTGTGCTTTCGATAAGAATAGAACAGTTTCCCGCAGTGTACGACGTTGAAGAGCTGTGCTTGAGAACATTGTTATACGAGAGCTCCCACCTGGACGTCAGTTACTCGTATCTGCACCATCACCGAGCAGACACATGGACATGATCCTAAAGAGGGTAAATTCTGAAGCGATGTGGTCTGTTCTCGTGTCGGTAGCTGACAACTCGACCAGTGCGTACGCAGATGAGCAATCTTTCAAGATCTACAGCTACATCATTTTCACGTGGCCGGAAGACTGCCTCCAGAATCTGATCTCACAGATGGAGGTTCTGCAGACCGGAGCGTCTTGGAATCCACGTGCCAAGTTTATCGTAATGGTTACCAAAAGTAACGGCACTCCTCCACGTCAGCTGGCCCTAAGCATCTCTGAATTCTTGTGGAGAAGTCGAATTGTAAACGCTGCTATATTAATCCCAAATGCTGTTGGAAAGAAATCTCTTGACGTGTATACCTGGTATCCTTACACAAGCGGTTGGTGTTCAGACACAACGGAAGTTATTCTTACCGACCAGTGTGTAGCAGAGGGCTGCATTAAAATTCCCAGAGACGACACTTTATTGCACTACAGAATACCTGACGACCTTAAGGGCTGTCCCATCAGGGTGTCTACATCGGAACTGCCACCCTACGTCATCTTTACAAAGATGCAGGATCATCTGGAATATTTTGGAATAGAGACAGAGTTCTTGCTACTAGCCAGAGAGGTGATGAATGCTACGCTTCAGTTCCTTCCGCCACTACCAGACGCGGATCTGATCAAGAGACGCCAGCACGAGTTCACGAAAGTTCTGGAGGGATCGTCTGATATCACATTGGGTCGCTTTCCGCTGAACTTGGTCCTCACACAGTTCGCAGAACCAACAGTTCCTTACATTTTTGACGCGCTTTGGTGGTACGTACCGTGCCCGCTACCCGAGCCCAGGGTCAGAAAGGTCATGGGTGTATTCCAGACTCCAGTGTGGCTGTGCGTTTTTGCAGTACTGGTGCTGACTTCGATATCTTTCAGAGGTGCTTCAATAAACTCTGAATCAAGTAACTACAAGACAGGGGCTCTGGCTGTGCACAACGCTTGGTCGACATTCCTAGGTGTGTCGGTGTCAGAGAAACCTCGCACACCCATGGTGAGAACCGTGTTTGTGTGTTACGTGTGGTACTGTTTCGCCCTCAGCACTGTGTTCCAGGCTTTCTTTGTGTCCTTCCTCGTAGAACCAGGATACGGACGGCAGATCTCGTCGTTCGACGAACTGGTGCAATCAGGACTGCTGTATGGCGAGGACCCGAGTATTGACGCATTCCTGGAGTTGGCATCCATCTCAGACCCCGATCGTTTTATGCGCAACGAGATGCAATGCCTAGACCAGAGCGCCTGTCTACTGCGCATGCTGAGGCAGGGTGATCTGACGCTGTTGTCTCCTAACCTCGATGCGCGTTATGCTTTAGCAGGTCTAGGGCTCGGCAATGTGAAGCTGTGCTTCCTGGAGCCCAGCGTTCTCACCTTCAACACCGTGATGTATGTCACACATGGACATCCGCTGCTAGGACGCCTCAACGAACTTATCAGGCGATTTATGGAGGCTGGGCTTGTGAAGAGGTACTGGGCAAAACTGCGCTTCGCTCTGCACGTCCGCAACGTGTTCAGCTCAGAGGACGAGGACTCGGACGGCGAGGACCTGGCTCAAAAGTACTTCGTGTTCCGGCTGCACCACCTGCGAGCTGCCTTCTTTGCTCTCGCCGCTGGCCATGCTCTGAGCCTCGCTGTACTGGCCGCCGAGTGGGCATTCACCTGGGGTCTCCACACCGACCGGGTTGCCCGCGTGGAAGCGCCTCTTTGGTATTACGATTACATCGATTAGCATTGACTGTCACGGGAAGGGAATTTAATTTTAATGGAATACATTTACATTCAAGAGAAGTCTGCGGAAATGAAAATACAAGATTCTTCCTTGCGACGTGACTGGCAATTTGTATAGGCTACAATTGTATGTTCATTTGTTTTGTGAAGCGATGATATTGTTAATTTATACTCAGCCCCACTACTTTTAAATGTCTGCGCGGATCGGTCACTCCAGTGGAGAAGCAACGAGGCACAGACAAATATAATTATAGTGATGGTGTTGACGATACTTTAATAATAATAATAATAATAATAATCATCATCATCATCATCACCCTTGCATGTATTGGGCCTAGTGGCCCGTTACGGTCTCTTGCCAACGCTTGAACTGTCTGCCCAAGGATCTCTTGCCCACAGGATGGTAATTTAAAATTTGGCGTGGAATTCTAGAACGAGGCATTCTGATGACATGTGATCTCTAGTTTTGTCTGTATTTCTGTAGGTATTCCGTAATCGGTTCAATCTGCAGTTCTTTTTATAATGTCAAAATTTCTAATGTGATCATTCTCGTATATCCCGCTGTACGACACATAAATCTCATTTCTGCCGCCGTTAATCTTTGTGAATCAACATTACGAATCGTCCAAGCTTCACTACCAAAACAGAGTATAGGTCTGGCCAATGTTTTATAAATTCTGGTGCGCGTGTGTTTTTGTACTAACGTTGGTTTGAATATCTGATTAATTATCCCCATTGCTCTGTTGAATTTAATAATTTTCTCATTCAAATCCTTTTCTTCTTCATATGAAATTTGGTAACCGAGATAACCAAAATTTTTTACTTGTTCGATGATCTTATTATTGATGCAAATTTTGCTACGGACTGGTTCCTTTCCTAAAAAGCCATCACTTTAGATTTGTCAGTTAATAATAATAATAATAATAATAATAATAATAATAATAATAATAATAATAATAATAATAATGGAATACCCGACTTTACTGATATCTACTTCACCATTAGTAGTTATATTAAGGTTGTAATTAAATTGTTTACAAATGCATAAAGCTTAATAATTTTAAATGCATACTGTGAATATTACTTAATGAAACAGACATATTGTATTACATAAAATACATGCAAGATATAAAAGCAGAAAACAAATTACAAACAATACTGGTTGGATGATCGATTTGGCTAAAAACGGGCTTATTACATAAAATAATAATACTATTGCTAGACCAAAGATGCACATTGTTTTTTATATAAAATTACTGTGGCACCCTCAGAAAAATTACATACCGGTGTATCGCGCCATCGGATTCGTCTATTATTAGGCCAGCAGCCGGTTATTATTATTATTATTATTATTATTATTATTATTATTATTATTATTATTATTATTGCTAGAACAAAGATCCACAAAATGTTAAGATAAGTATTTTATTAATTAACAGAATATAAAGTAAAGAGAGAAAAGTAAAAAAATCACAGATATTATAATAATTGAAACCTTTAATTTTCTCCCTAAACAATAATTTTAATTCATTTATTTTAAATAAGAAGCATTAGCAAATTGTATGTTTGGGAATTTAGCTGTTTATCTTGTTATAGTCTTGGATCGAAGTTGCTACTGTGATTACAAGCTACAGTTGTGGTACATTTAGATTCTGTCAAGCATATGTTGTATGATGTTTTCGTTTTGTATTTATGTGAATACAAACTAAATATATTTCATTTTTATTTACGAAATTCAATGCGACATTTTTATAAATTTGATGAAAATTAAATACTTTAAATTCAGGATACAACAGATGTGAGAAATAATCAATAGGCTTATTAAAACATGTTTTTATTATTCTTACATAGAAATACGTAAATATCTACATACATACAAACTACATAGGCTATGTATAGAAATCACTGCAATAACAAATTGTGTCCGAAGCAGTTGAAGTTCGTGAACTTGTACATGATTTTATTATTTATGAAAATTTTACACCGTGAATGGTTTGTGTCCTACAGTGACATCAAGTGTAAAATAATATTTGAGATTTTATTTTTCTGTAATAATTCCAGTGTTTTTAGAAATAATTTGAAGTACTCCGCTTTTAACAAAAATTTCTTTATCTCGAGAAAATAGAACAGTTTTCGGAGAGTTTTTCACTTTTTAAATTAATTATATGATTTTTCTGCGTTAGTAAAAAACGTATGCCACATAGGCCTAGTTGAGTCTATTTTCTGTACTAACAGGGTTCCTACATTCAGAGAACCTGCCTATAGAAGTTTCGATGCTGCAGTCCTTTGCAATAGGGATATCTTATGCGAAGTTTTACCGTCAGATGGCAGGAGCGTTCCATGCAGCGCAACATGTTGTAGGGCTATGTTTTGTCATATGCTACAGTTGATTACGTTTTCCCGCTTGTTGGTTTTCTGTGCGTGTCAAAATTATATTTACAGTTATTTTGTATAACCTAGTATAATTTAATATAATTCAGTATTTTCTTACCTCATAATTTAATTTAATTTACAATAAATAATAACGTAAACCTGTATAATATCGAGCGATTCCCCGAGATAGGCCCCCAGTAAATCTGCAGTATGCAGAGTATAGATACGAGTAAATTGAGTGTTCATGAAGCTAAACGAGACTTTGAGAACAATATGCACGAATAAAAAAATAGGAAATATGTCGAAATTGAATATTGCCCTCTTTAATAATTAGTATTTAAGAACCGTACGCTAAAAACAGGATATGCAGCCACCAATGTGTTTTTTTTATAAGGAAGAAACTATCGAGATTGAATTCCTTGTATTTTTTCTGTAGTTGCAGAAAGATCAAATGCAATTTGCAGTAGGATGATATAATATGATCGCAATAGTATCACGATTAGTCGTGCGTTTTGTAGGTTAAGGACATGCAATTTTGAATACTGTGTGGGGTGATTTTCAAAATTTGAACTTAAAACACGGCTTTAATAATTAGGGTACAGTACATTAAAAACATTATTCACAAAATGGATTTCACTAGGGATCGTCCTGGATAATAAACATCCCAGTTTATCGAGAGTTTACTGCAGGCGTAAACTTCGGAGACTCCTACAACTACTGCATATAATCTAAGCTAACACAGCTCGCTGTCGAAGTTGCATATGTTTTTATTATTTTTTTCCCCTCTTCCAAAATGAAACTGTAGTCAATAATTCCTTACTTGAAGTAGTTACTTTTATTTAATAGCTAGCACTTTCGAGGCGCAATTTAAATACTTATATTTTTAAGGTTTAAAGCATATATTCAGAATATTTCGGGACCTGATTGAAGACAAAAAGCTTTCCCTGGTTTTTACATATAGGAACATAACAAAAATTTGCCATTTTTACTTGTTTTTAAGAGTATCTAATATACTAATACACTACGTATATCCTCAATGTTTATATAGGCCTACCGAAAAACAAATGCACACGCAAAGCGCATCCCTCATAGTACACGTGCGCTATTTGTTGGTGCTAGTTCAGGATATCCCTATAGGATATGCTGTGCAGTATCTTCGGTTTATCTGCCGGAGGGACGATAACACAGAAACCTCAAGCGGTTCTCCGCTGGTTTTAATTGCAGTTTTCCACCGCGCTCGAGGTTGGCGTCTTCGCCACAAATTGCGAATAAAACGCGTGCGGTTTCACCCAGCGCCCGTCTTGAAGGGTCAGTGGCATTTTTGTGTGAAATGTAGATTGATCCCTCTGGCAGACGGCCACGTCTCCTCGACATCACTCAGGTCGTAACAGCGCCATAAATCTCCACTTTCTTGCGGGGGCGAGCCAAATTCTATTTCCAAAAGAAAAATGACATTAGTTTCTGGAACCACAAAGCCAGTGCACTGATATACAACACCTAAATATAATAGTTGCTATGAATTCCGGAGACGAAATGGAATCTAGACTGACCCGCAGGCGCTCGCACAGGGTGTGCGAAAAGCTGTACGTTTTGTAACTTCGTTTTGTGCAAGAACCCTCTATATAACTGATCGATGCGGCGATATGTATTTTGAGGAGGGGATGAAAGGGAAGCTATTGCTTTTTAGAGAGCATAATCATCACTAGAGTCCGGAATTTTAAGTAATTACATATTTTTTCCTTAGTATGTATCTGTCTGAAAACGAAAAATGTTGGCGAATTATGCTGCTTAGATCATTAATTTAATACTACATATTTTTACATATTTCGCACAATACTACATATTTTACATAAAATTAACATCCATATCAAATGTCGTTAAATTAAATGTCTTGAAAAGAAATCAATCAATATTTTAGCGTAGACTAAAATGAAAATATATAAATATTAATACAGTTTTAAACTCAATGTTGTCTGTACAAAATGGGATACATATTTCAGCATTCAGGACAAGGCAACCACTCCTGTAGTCGTGAAAAATTTCTGAACTGTCCTTGAAAGAAATCGGGGTTACGCCAGCTTATTTATTGTTATCCAAATCTTCATAGGAAAAATGCGGAACCCTCCAGAAGACATTGCTATCAGCCACATCCATTTGTTTAAATATGCACCAGTAACCTCATACGATGTCGAGAGGCATTTTTAGTGTATAAGAACATACTATCCAATCACCGACGGAACTTCAACTTCTGAAAATATTGTTCTTCATGTCTTGATTGATTTTAAAATCGCACCAAAAACTATATCGTGACACATATAAATGTGTAATTTGTATGAAATTAACCTTATTTAGTTAAAATTAAACTATTTTTTAAATAAATAATTTATTTTTAACTTCCTGTGTAATTTTGATGTTGCATATTTAGTACACATTTTGAGGTTTTTAGTTACATATTTATGTACATATTGTTAGCATGACTATTACATAAAAATCCGGACTCTAATCATCACGTGTGAATCTGGGTGCCATTTTACTTCAATACTGTAATGCTTTTCTTGTGACTTTGTGCATACGAGTCATCTTCCTGGCTAAAATGTTTCGTCTGGGCGTATGTAGTACCATAACTAACATTAACTGAGTCTTAACATTCCTACTTTCATTTTACTGATCATTGAAGAATGAATATATTATAATTTATGCTCGACCATGCCGAAATGTAGTAATTATACACCTGGTAGCAGTCCTTTAATGCATGTCATTAAAGTACACCTATTCATTAAAGTTCAGGTTTTCGATTATTCTCGGATATGCAATCGAAAGACAACTATCGAAAGGTCACGGAGGCTGGAAATCCAATACTGTCGCAGAAGGTTATGTTCTGTTACTACAATAATTAGCGTTAATTGTAAATAATATTCAAATAAATTCAATTTGTCATCTCGTTTTTCAATGTCGAATTCAATTTCAAGGTTATATCAAGGCTAATGATTATCTTACTCTCTAGATTATATCAAGGTCGTCGATATTCGTTTCCCGGAAAATATCAATACTTTCGCGTCTGCGCACATCTCACAATTCATGAGGTAGGCTATTGCTCTCACTCACATAACAATAACATGAATACTTACGAATAATTTCAAGTTAGAAATATGGTCGAGCATAAAAAGTCGTATGAAACTTGCCTATAATGGTAATTAAGACGCTCGTATGAAAATTATGAAACTCGCTTGCGCTCGTTTCATAAATATCCTCGCGTCTTAATTACTATCATTATAGGCTCGTTGCATAATGTACTGTTATAACATTTTAGAATAATTTCAATTAGCAATAAGATAATATCAGTCTTGCACATAGAAACGGAAATGATATATTTTGAATGGAGTAGTAATTTCAACATATACACAATGTTAGAAATGTCCGATTTTGATGCAAAAATACAATGAAAATATTGACATTATTATGATACGAAATTATCCGGTTTTGATTGGAAATATACTGATTTCACCATACTGTTTCTCATGGAAATGACCGCGTTAGAATGAAAACGGTAACATAATCAGAAAGATGCCTCTCTAAACATACCGAAACCGTAGAGAACTTTTTTTTTTCGGTGGAAATGACCTCTCTTGTTCGCAACCTCCACAACTACATTACAAAAATCAACACTGGAAGCACGGTTCCGTTAGGCGAATAACGTTCTTATGTTTGAGTGAAAATTAGGTTATTTGATTGAAATAAAATTAATATTCAATATAAATTTTTCTGTATCTCTATTAATTATTTTCCATATATCTTAATTACACAACTTTTAACACTATATCACTTCGGAATATGTATTATAGTCTTTCTTATGTTAAATTCTATCGTACCTGGTTAACATGTTTCGGTCTGTTATCGACCTTCTTCAGAACTGGCTGTTGCTGGTCTTGGCGCCTTTTGTTTTGTTTCCTGTGGGGGTGTGTTTGTGTAGTATAATGTGGAGTCAAAGAGTGTATGTGTTCTGAAATTTGAGTTGTGTGTTGAGAATTTCATTTGGGTATGTTTTTGAGTTTCTGTACATTTCGTATTGTGTTAGTGTGTTGAGTTTCTGGCTTTTTAGTTAGATGTGTAGAATTTCCATGTCTGTTTTGATGTCTCTGTTGGTGCGGTTAGCATTTGTGATGTGTTCTGCATATGTGGAAGTGTTTTGTAATTTTGTTATGGCTGTGATGTGTTCTTTGTAACGTGTTTGAAATGATCTACCTGTCTGTCCTATGTAGAAGTTGCTGCAGGTGTTACATTTGAGTTTGTGTATGCCTGTGTGGTTGTATTTGTTTGTTTGTGTGTTGAGATGTTTTTGTAGGGTATTATTTGCTCTTGATGCGATGCTGTAATTTAATGTTTAACTCCGCATTACACTACACAAACACACCCCCACAGGAAACAAAACAAAAGGCGCCAAGACCAGCAACAGCCAGTTCTGAAGAAGGTGAACAACAGACCGAAACATGTTAACCAGGTACGATAGAATTTAACACGAGAAAGACAAATAATACATATTCCGAAATTATTTTCCTGTTTCACTTTAACCTAATTTAGATATATTTCTACTGATTTATATTAAAATCATTCATATTACAAAATAACCTATTCACATCTTCTGACTTATATATTCACCATGTTATGTGATTGGTCTACGATTGCTAAAGTATCGGTACATGATGTATGGGCATATTGCACGTTTTAAGGAATCTTCATTGCGTGCAAATACAATGTCAGTGCATGATTGTAACCTTACTCGATTTGATATGAAGTTGGCGTCGTAAAATAACCTACTAAAAAAAAAGATATGAAGTTCATATCAAATATAGCATATTTTTCATGAACTGTATGTAATATAGGCTATAGTTCTCACACTTCAGACCTAGGAATCAGTCGTTTAACACTTAGGTACTTCTGTCAACGGAAACCTTTTATACGATATGTATAAACTCACTTAGCTTCTAGGTCAGTGGTCGGTATTTCTTGACTCACGAGTCAACCCTTTAATACACAAGCAGACCGGAGGTGTAAGGCATGTTCTCCCTCCCCTTAGCCATCACTTGTTCATTCAAGATTAAGCATTTTGGATGTCCTCCTCTCACCTTCCCCTTTGCTGTTTATAGCGGGCTGTATTTTATATGACATAAGCTTTGCCGGCCACTGTTCTATGTAGATATTTACGAGTTCGAGAATCATCATATCGGTATACTAGAAAATCTGTTGCTAATAAGAGAACGCTAATGTGCTTTTCGTATAGAAAATCTTAATACACAAACATTCAGGTTATATTCTGGAACATTACGAGTTCAAGAAACATTGTTTTCCAGACAAATCTTCTCCTAGTGAAGTTAGTATATTTATGGACAAATTGTTATTCTCAGGATGAGAATCGAAACGGGATCTTATGATTTTTAGTCAGAAATGCTGAACGCTACACCTCGAAGTTGTACAGGGACATCATTTTATTTTTACTAACATTTCTAATATTAACCTGGCTATACCTTTGAATCAACGGTTGAGAACCGGAAACACCGTTTGCTACCCCCTTCCAGGACTGGAGTTCGATGATTCTGGCGTAATATACAAACAAATCACTTTACTAGGAGGGAAGAAAAGTAGTTCATCCATTTACGTAAACTAGGAAATATCACGCTTTTGAGTTTGATAATTTTCATTAGGTTTTTGTTTAATCAAAATACAGTACAGTATTAACAATGCGTGTTTTTTACTCACGAACTGAGCTGTCCATGCGGACGTATTCATTATGCAGTGTATATTATACTGTCTACAGCACATTAGCGTACACTATAGAGAATGATGTTAAATTGAAAAATAATAAGGATATTTCAACACATTTTTGAAAATGGTGGCCGTTCATTTCGATACAGGCTTCAGTTCTTTTTTGCATATTATCGCACTATAGACTATTGTACCTAATTCCAATTACCAGTTTCGTCCTTCGTACTAGTAACTCATGTTGAAATAATTCTGTACCTACTCTGTAAAGAAATACCTTACGTACTGTAAATTCAATCTTCACTTCTGCTCGGTCCCAAAAGATAGATTTACTCATACATGCTATCTACTGTCCGTTCAAATGGTTATGTCGCAGGATCGTAGAAAGGGGGGAAATCACGTGACAGTTAATTACTTAACGAGGCCGTTTTATTTAAGTTATTTTAAACAGATGTATGAGTATATTATTACGTAGACGTCCAATTCCTAACAGAAACTAATGTTCTCAGAAAAGAGCTAAGACAGCCCAGCCACTAGCCTTTACAGAGGGGCGAATAGAAGCAGGTGGAGAAACCCGGAATACGACGTAGGAAAATGGACGACAGTACCTGTGCGAAAATGATGCAATATTGAAAGCCTTTCGTCACTGGAAAACGCGAACATATTTTAGAGCGTACTGTTTACTGTGACTGTAAGGCTACTATGACTGTATATGCGGTCTTGGAGCTGAGTGG
Source organism: Periplaneta americana (assembly GCA_025594305.2). Lineage (NCBI taxonomy): Eukaryota > Metazoa > Arthropoda > Insecta > Blattodea > Blattidae > Periplaneta > Periplaneta americana. Next base: position 196,340,534 of record JAJSOF020000005.1, read on the forward strand.
AGGACGGTTGAACTTCATTAGTAGAAGGGGTGGGAGTGAAGTACATTAAAAAACCCAGGTACAATAAAAATTGAAGTAAAAATAAAATGATGTCCCTGTATATTACAGAATCCATTATATCACTTTAATAGCATTGATAGACTTCACAGAACTTTAATGTATCTAAGGCTGCATTATATTGTACGAATATTGCTAGGAAAACTGCCATAATTTACATTGCCGTCAAGTATTATATGGCAGCTCTACAACAGTAGTAGGGTCTCCACACGTTATTCACGTCAAAGAAACGTGAAGCTCAAGATGCGGTAGTGAGTATGAGGGATCTCGAAGGGGAAAATAGTGCGTAAATAAGAACACGTAATTCGATAGGTTCGAACGAAGGAATTTTAAATGAAATAAATGAGAGCTTAAAATAAAAATATAGAGAATTAATTCAGTGTGGGCTTGTATGTCAGCCGGGCTCAGTCATATTCAGTAACGCAGACTGTCGGATGTGGGCACGGCTGTTTATATTTTTAGATTGCTGCCACTTGCGGTGCTTGTGATGCTGTGTTTGCTTCCATATTGTAATTTCTTAGTCCAAGGATGAAGTGCGGACAAATCAAATACCTTCCTCGGTCTCTGTGCTCGTGGTTACAATGCTAGAGCCAAGGTTTGCGTGTTCGATCCTGGCCGAGTGGGATGGAATTTTAAGAGCGGAAAAAATCATAACCTATATTATGGCTTCCTCTCGGAGGGACCTATAGTTGTAGGTACCGTGAGTTAGATTTACGACACGAAAAAGAACCTCTGCCTCATGGAGGGCTACAGGGAAAATTTCTCAGACATTTCTCGCTCACGTTGAATTTCGAAGCTGAGTTACCTCTAAATTTAAAAGTCATGTCGAGTTCAGATAAGTTTGTGAAATAATATCATATAAATTAGTTTTTATTTTTCAGTCAATCACTTATCATGTTGAGATGGCAGAAATGGATTCTGTTACATCAAGATACAATGTTAATATACGTCACGAATATTTTCGACTTACTTTCAAATCATCTTCAGGTGATAGTTTTCTAACAAACAAACATTTGAACTAGGTGAAAATATTATTAAAACATATTTATAAAACACTAGTAAATAGTCTGACCATGCGTACTTTACATAGAATGGTTGAATAGCGTACATAGTCTTAAAATTAAAATTGACATACAAATAGAAAGCCTTGCAATGAACGTAATTATAATACAATATATTGAGAGGCAAACAGTGTGCCTGAATTATGAAGTTAAAATCGTTTAAAATTATTATGTATAAACTGGAGACTAGGCTTGTTCTTTATGACATTCAATGTATTGGAAGACTGTGTGAAGTGGATGTAAAAGAAAATCTCGGTCTATTCGCCGTGGTGAGAGGCATTATATCTGAAAACGATTTTAACTTCATAATTCAGGCACACTGTTTGCCTCTCAATATATTGTATTATAATTACGTTCATTGGAAGGCTTTCTATTTGTATGTCAATTTTAATTTAAGACTATGTACGCTATTCAACCAGTCTATGTAAAGTACGCATGGTCAGTCTATTTGCTAGTGTTTTATAAATATGTTTAAATAATATTTTCACCTAGTTCAAATGTTTGTTTGTTAGAAAACTATCACCTGAAGATGACTTGAAAGTAAGTCGAAAATATTCGTGACGTATATTAACATTGTATCTTGATGTAACAGAATCCATTTCTGCCATCTTAACATGATAAGTGATTGACTGAAAAATAAAAATTAATTTATATGATATGAATTACCTCTGCATTTGAAAGTTTCTTTTTTTTTTAACAGTACGAAAATCAGCATGTACGAGTTCAATAGATTGCAGAGAAACCGCAACGAAACCGCCCAAGCTCCTCGTAGGTTCCGGCTACTCAGAGAACGTGTTATATCGGTGATACGCAGAGCGTTAGCTGTATCTGTAATTTGGCACACAACAAACTGTTAATGTAAAATATTGTTAAATACTGTATTCATTCATTAATAGATTTCTACCCAAGGACAGGCCCTTCACTAAAAAACCAGCGCTCTCTAATCTTCCCTTCTTTTGGCCTTCCTCTTCATCTCCGTATACGATCCATGTAACTTTGAAAATGTGGAAAAATTGAAATACGAGGGGGATCCAGGAAATAACGACCGTTTTGTTGTAATAATTAAATATATATATATATATATATATATATATATATATATATATATATATATATATATATTTTATTTATTTGAAAAAACAAAGTCTGTTACATAACTGAAGCTTCCTTTACTTCTCTACATAATCACCACCTACATTTAAACATTTGTCGTATCTGTTCACTAGCTTTAGAATTCCCGTGTTATACTCCTCTCCCGCCAGTTCATCAAGCCAGGTGTTCACTGTCTTCTACAACTCTTCACCACTTCCAAAACGCGTACCACCCAGAAAGTCTTTCAGCAATTCGTCGAGTGATGTGCGCCTGTCTTGCAAGATTCTGTCGTTCACTTTAGTCTTCAGGTCTTCTGTGATGAGTGATGGGCGTCCGGGTCGAGTTTCATCGTGGACATTTGTTCGCCCACTGTTGAACATTTCGCACCATTTTCTCACATTTCTTTCATTCATTACAGTATCACCATACACTTCTTTCAATTGCCGGTAAATTTCTGCAGGTTTCAAATGTCGGGCATTCAAAAATCGAATCACACTCCTCACCTCACAGTCGGCGGGATTATCAATCACGTCGTTCATTTTGAAGTAACACAAAATGCACAATGGCGACTTGTTGCAACCAGTACTCACAACATTATGAGAACACATGTTAAGGAAGCCAGTTGACCTTCGAACAAGGAAGGGGAGTTAGCTGCGCGGCGGGTATGCGCGAACGGTCGTTATTTCCTGGATCCCCCTCGTATCTTGGAGCAACAGTAACAAATGTAAATGACATTCGAGAGGAAATTAAACGCAGAATAAATATGGGAAATGCCTGGTATTATCCGATTGAGAAACTTTTGTCATTCAGTCTGCTTTGAAAAAAGCTGAAAGTTAGAATTTATAAAACAGTTATATTACTCACTGTTCTGTATGATTTTGAAACTTGGAATCTCACTTTGAGAGAGGAACAGAGGTAAAGAGTGTTCGAGAATGAGATGCTTAGGAAATTATTTAGGGCAGCGAGAGATGAAGTTACAGGAGAATGGAGAAAGTTACACAACGCAGAACTGCACGCATTGTATTCTTCGCCTAAAATAATTATGAACATTAAATTCAGACGGTCTGAGATAAGCAGGGCATTAGCACGTGTGGCTAAAATTAGAAATGTGTAGAGAGTGTTTGTTGGAATAACTGAGGGAAAAAGACCTTTGGGGAGGCCGAGACGTAGGTGGCTTATGTCAGGACAGCATTGAACCTCCGGGTTTCTTAAAAGCCATTTGTATGTAAGTAATGATAATTTAATTATGTGTCTATCCTTTGTATTAAACATTTTTTAATTAATTTATTTAATGGATTGCTCCTTCAATAGGCCTAAATTGTGTTATCAGGTGAGAAAACATAAATTTTCGTTTGTAAAACAGGGAAATGTCGTGGTATTTTAAAATACGTAGGGATGGATACCTTGTCTAAGGTCGCGCTTGGGCGTGGGTTCGAGTCCTCCCTAGGCTGAGTACTTGGTTTAGGCTTTCCCCGAAATTTTTTCTTACTATGAGGCGAATGGTAGATAATATCATGGAAAATATTGGGTATCTTTTAGACAAAATACCATATCACAATTACGAATTTAATCGACGCCACATAACCTTGTAGTTGATAGAGCTTCATCAAGTAAACGATTAAAATAAAATTGTGAAACCGAGTTCTTGTATATCGCAAAGCTTGCACAATATACAAAATGAGGGGCAAATAACATTGGAAGGTAGAGAAGATAAGAAATCAATGCAATAGTGAGTGATGTACGTCTTTAGTATTTAGTATTTTAGTATTAGTATTTATTTATTTAACCTGGTAGAGATAAGGCCGTCAGGCCTTCTCTGCCCCTCTACCAGGGGATTACAACTATAATATGAACAATAAAATTACAAATAATATTATATTTACAATTACAATTACAATAAAAATTAAAGTACGACAAGATTACCTGATTAATGAAAACTAGACATTTTATCTCAGAAGTTAAGAACAAAGAATATTTTTGTATTTACTGAATTACAAATTAAACCTACAATAACAAAATTCTATAGTGATGAAATTACCGGATATTGAAATATTTTGTGGTATGTTAAGAGAACTATTTACAAGAAACCATGCCTGAACGAGTCTCAATTACTGACCAAGTGCCTAGTAAGTTTGCGTTTGAATTCAGTTTTATTTCGACAGTCCCTGATGCTAGCAGGTAACGAATACCAGAGTCTTGGCAGGACTATTTGAAAGAGGATGAGTATGAGGAGGTGCGATGGGATGGTATTGTTAGTATTGTTTCATGACGAGAGCGTGAGGTGCAGAAGAAGAAGAAGAAGAAGAAGAAGAAGAAGAAGAAGAAGAAGAAGAAATTATTGGGTGAAATAGTCCCTCGTGAGAGTCGTCCTAATAGTTGAAAATGCCTGTAACGAAGAAATACATTAAATGTATGGTGTTTTATTCATTAGTTGAATACCATCTCACAATTACCAATTTAACCGACGCTAGATAACCTTGTAGTTGATAGATCTTCATGAAATAAACGATTAAAATAAAATTGTAAAACGGAGTTCTTGTATGTCGTAAAATTTGCACAGTATACAAAATGAGGGGCAAATGACATTGGAAGGTAGAGAAGATAAGAAATCAGTGCAATAGTGAGTGGTGTACGTCTTTAGTGAGGTGTAGCAAAAGAAGAAGAAGAAGAAGAAATTATTGGGTGAAATAGTCCCTAGTGAGAGTCGTCCTAATAGTTGAAAATGTCCGTAACCAAGAAACGCATGAAATGTATCGTGATTTATTCAGTTCAATTGAATAATTTCAATTCAATTCAATTTATTTGGCCATTAGACATACAGTTTTAGGCTTCGTCAGAATACATTGAAAAAACATATAAATACATTTAAAAATAACACTAATAACAGAAACAGTAAAATTTAAGTAATACAATGAAAACATGAAATAATTTGAAACTTTTGAATTGAAGAAAACTAACTAAATTGCAATTAAACTTATTTATTAAAATACAATTCCATACAAATTTATGTTGAAAAACTCAGCAACAGGATAAAAAGGATTATTTAATAACCAATTGTAAAATCTAGTTTTGAAGCTATTGATTGGTAATTTATAATATTGACTTGGGAGCTTATTATATAATTTCATCCCCATAATTAAAAAGTTTGTGTTGCTCTTGTGTGATCTACAATATGGAATATTAATTTTTTCACTATTTATAATTTCATGATCATGTATATTGGCCACTAATGAGTAATTGTCGATATTTTGTCGAGTGTAAAGTACTAGATCATATATATACAAATTTATGATTGTTAAAATCCGTGATTGTCTGAAAAGTGGCCGACAATGTTCCAGATAGTTTGATTTACATAAAATTCTAATGGCCTTCTTTTGTAAAATCAAGACGCTTCCAATTTTGGTTCCATTTCCCCAGAAAATTAGGGAATATCGAATTATCGACTGAAAGAAAGAAAAGTAGGCACATCTTAAATAATTTTGAGAAACGCAAGTAGTTAATTTCTTTAGCAAATATAAAACTCTTGATAGCTTTGTGCATATGTATTCGATGTGCTTATCCCATGTTAAACTGGAGTCTATTCATCAGTTGGAAGCACTGCACTCTGTAGGAAGGGATCCGAGTCCCCGACCGTCGCTGCAGCATTGTTATAAGTTATACTAGCGAATGTACGACTCTCGTAAAAATGGACGCCTCGAATTTTTTTAGACCCGAACCCATTGGTCCGTTTGACATGTGCGTTGGAAACAAGGAGAGGGTACGGACGTATAAAGAACCTGAGGAAATAAAGAGAACTATAAGATGGAAAGAAACAACAGCAGGATGATAAAAAATAGAGGAAGAACAGTGCATTATCGGGGACCGAGGGCGTTGCTAGGCACCAGCAGGGGGTATTTCTGTGATAGCAAGAGAATCAGGTGGTGGACTTGATCCAAATTTTAGGTGAGATTACAAATTTACATTCTACGAGATGAACAAAACTTCACTGTATCGATAAGCGACAGTATTTGAGAATCTGGTATCAAAGACGGACGCCATTTTTATGAAAATGTAGTTAAAGATGGGTTCTTATAGTATTTTTCGCGCTCTTTCTAACTCTATGGTTAGTTTATTTCAGAAGCTCTATTTAGGCCTATATGATTTTGTGAACGTTAACGTTCTTAGGGAAATATTTGGGGCTAAGAGGAATGAAGTTACAGGGAATGGAGAAAGTTACACAACGAAGAGCTGCACGCATTGTATTCTTCACCTGACATAATTAAGAACATTAAATCCAGACGTTTGAGATGGGCAGGGCATGTAGCACGTATGGGCATATAGAGTGTTAGTTGGGAGGCCGGAGGGAAAAAGACCTTTGGGGAGGCCGAGACGTAGGTGGAAAGATAATATTAAAATGGATTTGAGGGAGGTGGGATATGATGATAGAGACTGGATTAATCTTGCTCAGGATAGGGAAGAATGGGGGGCTTATGTGAGGGCGGCAATGAACCTCCGGGTTCCTTAAAAGCCAGTAAGTAAGTAAGTAAAGTTTGTTGTTACTTTCATAATCGGACACCTCCGTGCATAGGTAGTATGTTTCAAATGGGGACATGACGATTTCAGCCAATCAGATTGTTGGAAATTGTTTAAAACTGTAATGGTGACCAGTTAATGTTTACATTCTGATTTTTCTGACGAGTTTGAATGTTTTAATGTCTACGTCCACTTTTATTTCAAAATTTTATTAAAATATAAGGATTTTGGGGCGCAATAAGTTGGAGAGTACGCCTGAACTCACTAGAAAACGTAAATTTAATCCTGAACAATGGAAACGTGCTAAAGAAAAACGATTGGAAATGAATCCTTCATCAATTAAATTAGGGGTCAAAGTAAATCCAGTGAAACCTTCCGAATGTTCACAAATTACTAAGTAAACACTTCAAAAGTGAGTGGAAGAAAAACTCTGTCTTCAATGGTATAGTACTGCAATCCAGAGTTCTGATAAAAATGTATGCATTCATAATGAATGTGATTGTTTTGAAGACTCTTTAAACGAACCACAAGTTATCGTGCAGAATTGGAGTAAAATAATAACTTACCGGCTTTTAAGGAACCCGGAGCACAGTGGTCTAGAATGAAAATTTAGCGGGACATATCAATAACTTTTCAGCTACCTAACAGATTTTTATGAAATTTTACACAGTAGTTTCAGGTAGCATATATGTTTTGTATGCAAGCTCTCGTTACGTTGGTATAAGGGTAACTACCCCTTATAGGGGGGCGCATTTAGACAAAATTAGAAACTTTTCTCCTATCTGACAGATTTTTATGAAATTTTACAAAGCAGTTACAAGTAACATATATGTTTTGTATACAAGCTCTGATTACGTTCGTATAAGGGGAACTACGCCTTATAGGGGGCGCAATTAGACAAAATTAGTAACTTTTCTCCTATTTAACAGATTTTTATGAAATTTTACACAGCAGTTACAGGTAGCATATATGTTTTGTATACAAGCTCTCGTTACGTTGGTATAAGGGGAACCACCCCTTATAGTGGGGGCGCATATAGACAAAATTAGTAACTATTCTCCTATTTAACAGATTTTTATGAAATTTTACAGAACAGTTACAAGTAGCGTATATGTTTTGTATACAAGCTCTGATTACGTTCGTATAAGGGGAACTACCCCTTATAGGGGGGCGCAATTAAACAAAATTAGTGACTTTTCTCCTATTTGATAGATTTGTATGAAATTTTACAAAACAGTTACAAGGAACATATATGTTTTGTATACAAGTTCTGATTACGTTGGTATAAGGAGAACTACCCCTTTTAGGGGGCACAATTAGACAAAATTAGTAACTTTTCTCCTATTTAACAGATTTTTATGAAATTTTACAAAGTAGTTACAGGTAGCATGTATGTTTTGTATACAAGCTCTTATTACGTTGGTCTAAGTGTAACTACCCCTTATAGGGGGGCGCAATTAGACAAAATTAGTAACTTTTGTCCTATCTAACAGATTTTTATGAAATTTTATACAGTAGTTACACTTAGTACATTTGTTTTGTGTACAAACTCTGTTTACGTTGGTATGAACAGAAGTGTCCCTTACAGGGGGGTGCATTTAGACAAAATCTATTGCAGCTTTTGGACACTCGGGAAGCTTATTTGGTACATAATTAACAAACTGTCATCTTGAATTCCCTGAATTATACTGCGGGAGCAGTTTCGGTTCACAGATATTGAAATAACTGCAACCGAGAAAAATTGCAGTAGTTGAAAAATAGGTCAACAATTTCTGTGTCTGTTCCAATAAATTTTTCCAGTGACATTGTGTTTTCTTTCTGTTAACGGCCCCTGGCGAACTTATTTTTTTCGCCAGAAAGAATAGTGCTCATAAATTATTACTTCCGCAAATCTGCGCACCTTAAGACTAGATTTAAAATAGATGTAAATAGTGGAGGAAGTGAAAAAAAATCATTTTTGGACGAACCAAAGGGGTTTTCTTTTTCTCTACCTTAGCAAAGTCTGCACTCAATGGTTATATTTATATTTTGTCCCGTGTCCATTCATGCTAATTTAACATGCTATAATAACATTAAATGTAATACAAACAAACAGTATAACATACCTAAAGAACTACTTGACACGTTGGTACCAAATAAGAATGGAATCGACCACTTACAACAGAGTTACAGCACAAGGAAAACGGCAGACTCGCGGCGCTTGCTGAGTAAGAATGCTGGGTGGCGAAATGTGGCATGTTACCGGCTTCTTATCTCGCTATGCAGCCACCTCCGCTGATTAAGATATTCAATTCAGTGTTACTCAATTATATAGGAAAAATAATTTAAGGGTTTAATTTCATTCTTTTACATGTCATTTTTCTGCATTTGTCCTCCTAAATATGGATTTTAGACCACTGTGCGGAGGTTCATTGCCGCCCTCACATAAGCCCGCCATTGGTCCCTATCCTGAGCAAGATTAATCCATTCCCTATCATCATATCCCAGCTCCCTCAAATCCATTTTAATATTATCTTCCCATCTAGGTCTCATCCTCCCTAAAGTTCTTTTTCCCTCCGGCCTCTCAACTAACACACTATATGCATTTCTAGATTCAAAAAGTGAAAGTGATATTATTATGAGATTTGAATATAAATAACATTATACATTTAATGCTTCTAAATTTTACAATTAAATATTACTTTTAGAATAAATTCATAACTTCCATAGGATTTTCTCACTATTATCCTGATTCTGGGTTGTGTGTTTCAAAAATGAACGCTTGTATTTTTGTTTGTTTCAAAAACTGACAAAAGTCAATTCTAATATCAAAATGGACAATGTAATTTTAAGTACGAGTATGTTTTGAAATACTTTGAACTAATCATTTTAAGTGAAGACCTGAATTATTCTGTTAATGAAGTTACCAATATGATATACAAAAATTTTCATACCTTACAGCAATGATGTCAAAGCAAGCGCATTTTTTTTTACCTTGACGTCGTGCGCGGGCAGCAAGCGCTAAGTGTGGAAAGAAGAAGGGTTGTGTATATGAATAAGCAGCCTGTTGGATTAAGAAAACAGTGGTGCACAAACTTCAAACGGAACGTGAAATTTTATGTCGTTATTTTTATATGGCTTCATTCTGTTTAATATTATCTATATTGTCTGTAAAACAAAAGACTAACACTGATTTCTTAATATTGCAGTTGTGTTTTAAATCTTAATAACATACTAGAGTGTTTAAGAAGGAATATTCACTTAAATTTCATAGTAGTATAATATTATACTGTATTAAGTGGATGAAACACATCATTCATAAAGAAAGTGATATTCCAAAAAAAGAGTTCGAGTCTGACATGATAAGTTGGAATTTATATTGATGGTATCTTTAGCCTTAAAAGTAATCAATAAACTAATCAAAACAATATTACAGTACAAAGCAAAGTTACCTAGGTAATGTATCTGTTTTAAGTGTAACTAATATTACACAACAAATCTCTTATCGCATTATGCCTTTAAGGTGATATTTGTGAGCAACTTCCTATCATCAGAATATTAAATTATTTTCTCGAAATCTGCTGAAGGTATAGAGCTGACATTTTTACAACACATGGGCACGTATCTTTTGCTTATGATGTAACAGTAGTTGCTTTGTTAATTCATTTCCTTACAAACAATTTCCATGCGAATATTTTCAAAATTATCAGTACACTATCTTCAGTAATAGAGGAGAGTCGGGTAGTATCGGACATCGGGTAATATCGGACAGTGAGTTTCTTTCATCTACCACACGATGATAGTACCTGATTGACATGGTTACGTTTCTGTGATGTCGCATAGAGAAACATAATCATGTCATTCAGGTACTACCATATGGTGGTAGATGAAAGAAACGCACTGTCCGATATTACCCGATGTCCGATACTACCCTACTCTCCCCTACGTATATACGATATACTAGATTTACGAAAACATTCTGTAAGGCTACTAAATAAATAGGCCTATACCTGAAAATTTCACTTTTTTATACGGAAAGTTGAGAAAATATTTCTTTTGAATAAAACATTCATACTTGTGAAAAATGAGCATTAAAATTAAAACTTACATTCTTATAATGCAATTATACTTCTCAGGCAAATCTAAAAATTAACATGGATACAGTTTTAATAAGTTTTCTTCCTTTTATCTATTGAATCAGTGCTGGCCATCCCTGAATATAGCTCGACCAAGCGGCATATACCACCTCTTTCGTCTGTCTCTTTCCTTTCCGCTGTAAAGCGCTCAGGCTCTCCTGGGCTCTAAAGCGCGCGCTTGCTCCTGTGGGCATCAGTTGACATGCCTGCCTTCCAGTAGACCAGAAGTTAACATAATGAAACAAAAATATGGTTCTAGTGAAAATAATAAAAATGGCTCTCGTCCATCTTTGATACTAGGGGAGACTGTTGTACCTTTAGCATAGTGTACCTTTGAACATTTTTTGTTTTTTAATTTTTGCTGCTACCTAGAGGACTCAAACTGAAGTAGATTGTAGAGAAAGCCGCTAAGTAGCTCTGGTCGTAGTTTCAGTTTGATTTATTGCAAAGTGTGAGTTCCGTGGACAAAATAAGTTTTTTTAGTACCAAAAGTAAAAATTTCGTTCATTGATATATGTTATCTAACACGAAACCAGATTGTATTTGTTAATATCTTTCAAGTACGGTGTGTTCCCTATCATCTGGTGAGTAATAACTTATTTTAATTTCCATGATTTATTCGAATCTCTAGTTTTCGGAGCCATATTTGTTTAAACGTGCACCCTCTTGTACCTTTGAACATAAAACATCTTGTACCATGGAACATGTTCCAAATTACACGATACTATTGGTTTTGTTTTTATTTTATTTTAAGGTCATGTCACGAAGTAAGTCTGGAATTAAAGAGGTCCCCAATTGATTCGGATGTCTTGAAGAAAGCTGTTGAAGCAGTTATTGCTTATCCTGGAAATAAAATCTAAATCAGAGAATCCTGCTCTGGTTTATGATTGAAAATACATTTTAAATACGATTGTCAGTTTTTACAGCTATATTCCCACCTATATTCCATGTGTTCCAACTTACAAGAGGGTATGTTCCAAGGTACATGATCCTGTTGTACCTTTGAACACATTACATATCCCATCATCTTATTTTTTCCATCCTTAATAGATCTGTAAAATAGGAAAATACATACAGGAAGTTGTAAAGGAATCTTCAATAATTATTTGAAGCATTTTTTCATTGAAGAATTTTCATTTCCTAAAATTAAAAAAAATAAAATGTGAAAAGTGTTTAAAGGTACAACAGTCTCCCCTAGGCCCCTCATTTGTATTGGCTGATAGTACTGTTCACCTCAATTTACAATAGCCCCTGCCTTCATGAGCTCACCAACGAACCGCTTTCTTGTGGATATTTGCGGTGCCGAACTCCTTTGTCTACGAGTGACATACTTTTCGTTTTGCTATGTTTATTTCTTCAAAAGTTATAAGAGATTCATTTGTAACTCTGTTTTTGGAGAGCGTTATCGAGCGGTTAACAACGTACCGTGCGAAGACGGAGACGTAGTTCTACGTCAAAATATCCAAGATAGGACCGACTTTAATTAGCCTGTACCCCAGTGCCACATTGTCGCCCTCAATTGCAAGCAATACCGCATCTCCTCAACGACAACGACATCTGGCCCGGCAGTAGATTCGCAGTTTTCTATGAATAACAAATCCACTTCCATTTCTCCGCCTGTTCTCACCCCCTCGCAGGCAGGGGTATTATTCCCCGAGGACTCCACCCCTTCCTCTCTTCATGACGTCTATTAAACGATGGGAAATGCATGAAGCCACACCCCTCCTCCGAAAACATTCAATGTTCTCTTTCCCCATATATATTTTTTGTTGATATTATTTTGGCTGGTTGCTGCTGTCATACAAGATGAAATCCATTTCCCTGCCCTCCATTAGACACGTTCACATAAGAACTCGAGGAGCCACACATCCCCCGAGTCAAGGGGGCGAGTCCCTCACGGGTTCTTATACGTCAGAGGAGGCGCAGTGCTCGGCTCCCCAAAAATAAGTGATTTTACTGCGTGCACAAATACTTTTTATTTATTCATACGCCACTCTGCCACTCTTTGCATACAATTTTTAATGGTTTAAATAAGTTAACAAGCCATCGTTGTGGACTGTGGAACATGTCGACTGGCCGGTTAAAAAGAGAAACAGTTCAAAATTTAAAATTTTGAGGAAATTGCTTCCTTAACATTGTATCTCCAATGGGGGTTAGCCCTATTTTACATATGTATGTTAGGGATATAGTTTTACACAAAAAAGATAAGCATAAAGAGAAATGGAAAAGAAAATTAAATTAGCTTACGCGATGTAAACAAAACATAAACAATCCGTAAATTAGGCATTGTGATTGCAAAGCAAACATCGGGCATCAATTTGAGACATACAAAAACATTAACAACACACATACGTAACACTTCTATAATCCAAATATGCAGCTTTCCGTACCATACATCATAAATTAATACACAATAGACACACAAACACAATTAAACTATAATTACGACATTGCGACGACATCAAGCATCCCATAACTATGACTCACATACATAACAAATCAAGCATCCGTTATAACACATACACTTCAACATAGTAACCACACTTTTAAAAGTTACAAATTTGGCTCCAAGAACAATAAATAGGACACTGTTACTAATTACTATTCTTCTACAAGGTCTTAAATACATCTGTAATAAATCTGTGAAATTCCTTTAAGCAACATTGCTTCAGAAGAACTTTTGTTATTGGTGGTGAGAAAGTTGTATTGCACATGCTGAGATGGGTTCCTAGCCGGTATCTCTTGCGTTCTTGTAATGGGCACTCGAATAACAGGTGGTCGACTGTTTGTGTGGGGTGTTCACAGGAACATGAAGAACCGTTTGGGTTGTCAATTTTGAAACGTTCGAAATATGAATTAAATTTTCTGTGTCCAGTCATAAATTTCGTGGTTATGTATGATGGTTCATAATTCTTTGCGGTTAGTCTATCTTTAACTGTGGGAAAATATAGTGATTTTGTGATTTGGCCATTTGTACTATTTAACCACATTGCATTCCAGTCATTTAACATGTTAACCTTAATTTCCATTTTAACATAAGAGAGGGGTTGTTTAGAGTATGTGTGTTCCGTTTCCGAATTCGCGGCCAAACTGCTTCATGTTGCTGTGAAAAAACCAATTGACATACTCTGATTTGAAACTTATAATAAATACCATTAACAGAATTTGGAGTAATTTTAGTGATCCTTGGATTTTTCGACTTTAGACCAGATATGCCGGTATGTTTCACTGAATGGCAAATTTTATGAGCAGAGAGAAGAATAATATGACTTAGCGCGGTACTGAATTGACTGATTATCATGAAACAAATTCTGGATACTTTATTTCAGTGTATATTATCCATAATATGCGCAAAGTGCAAAATAAGTGAGTGATGTGTTTACAAACTTAACAAAACAGGTCTGACACTGCGGTGCGTCTATCTGCCCCGTCAACATCCATGCCTGCCGTATCACCGTTTATTTTACCTGGGACCTCCCCGTCCAAACCTACGGGTAATATGAACAGCAACGGGCCTCACTAGTCTTTAAGAACAACGAGACCCCGGCCATGGTACAATATGTTTCCCTGGTGTAGAGACTAGCTTAGCACGGGTGTATATATATATATATATATATATATATATATATATATATATATATATATAATATATCATCTTCTTGTCCACTGTTTCCATTATTTTAACGCCCAAATACTTACATATATATATATATATATATATATATATTCATTAAAATATTTAGTATAACCCTAGCCATTCTCGAAAATAAAATCCCTTGTTTCTTCTTCAGAAATAATACAATATGTTTTTTTGTAAATTTACTGTTAGTTCCCATTTGTTATATCTCTTTCATATTTTTCTACACATAATAATAGTAATATGCGTTACAAGAGCGGTATGTTGAAGTTTTCATGTTCGAAGAAAAGTTTGAAAAAGCGAAACGTAGTTGAGCTTTTTTAATTTCCGAGAATTGAAAGAAAACATACCGCTCGTGTATCGTATATTATTTTGTGGGAAGATCGTTTATTACATACCTGAAAGTGAAATTTCTAATTAGTTGCAATGAAATCTCCATCGTGGTTTCTGTTCAATGACGGCAAATTTGTAAAACAAAAATATCTATCTTCAACATTGTTGCTTTAACATGTTTTCTGTGTTTGCTATACTCCAGCAGGCCGTGATATACGTCTGTCTCTCTCCCCCCCCCCAGTCTATGGAATCTTGTTGATTTTTTCACGGCTTCCTTAATGTTGCTTGCATCACGAATGCAGTAACTTTAGTGGAGTTGTAGAGTTTACTTAATTTTTGCAAAAATATTTAAAAACAATAATTAACAGTGCAATTTAGGTGAAATTGCAGTGGTAAGTTTCCAATTTATAATTATTACTATATTGAACGTCTCTAAAAATAATATGTTAAAAGCCTAAAGCAGTAAAATCAATATGTCACTTAAGCGGTAAGGAGAGGGAAATTGTTGTGTGTGTTAGGTTGGGTATACTGAATGTGGAAATTTAGACTTTCCGCGGATTGGCTTTGTGCGGAAACCAAGCAAATACGCACGATCTCGCATAACAGTATATCCCATGTCACAGTCTTGAGTTCTAACCAACTGTTCATCTGAAAATACGAGTATATGAACTGTTTCATTTCCAATAGATACTGTATTCCCATTCCATTTCTTCTTCAGGATTTCTAAAGAGTTTTTGATAATGTCTGGAGACAGGCTACAACCTGACGTAGATCCGTCTTAATTGAAATTCTGTCCAACTCCTAAAATCCTATACGCTCTCGTATTCTATGCTTCAGTCCCCTCAAAATAGCCGATGCTCTTGGACTGTGTCTGGATATTAGGGATTTTACACAGAGGTTTTGAAAGCAACCACAAATTGTTTGACGTAGGAAACTGTGTGATTCGGTAGATAGCCTGACGCAGATATCTAACTCTTTTTCCAGCATTTTATACCTCATGAACAGGTTCATCCTAGTAATCTTTTGACCAAGAGACATCGCAAATAATTTTTTATCATTGAAGAGTGAAACTTGCAATAACATGACTTCCGACATGATTGACAGTGACAGATAATTGCTTCATGTTTTAATCTACAAGTCAAAACCTTTCAAATAAACTTCAATTTTCATACAAACGAGATATTAATTTGCGTGAAATCATTTTGTTTAGGCCGTACGATTTTCGAGTTTCGGGAAAAAGATGGTGACATTGCTCATCTGGAAATTCTTATTCAAGTGATTACTTTAAAATTAAATGTAATACTCTCAAAATTTCAGAAAAAGATATCTGAATAATGTACTTCTAATTTTACATGTTACTTTTAAAAACATATATGTTTATCAAAAAGTCTTTCAGTGTTATTGTAATAGTTTTTACTAAAATTAATGTGCACTTAAAAATGTTATGAATGGAAAAGTATAAAAAGTGTAAAAAATGGAGGAAAGATAATAGAATTAAGAACTGTGAAATTGCATTTTCTGTTCGTATTCTTGTGAAATGTTCCTTAGAAGTGAAATGTTGACAATGTAGGTCCTATTGTGATGGAGAATTTTGAAATTCTTTATGAAACGTAACTGTAAAATTGAGTCTGTTATTGTGAAATATTTAGATATAGATTTATTGAAACTTATACATATGAATATCAGCTATATTTACACGTTATTAACTATTGTCATAGCTCATATCACAGATCAATTACCCCGGAGGTCAGTTGTCAGGGATTGAAGATTTGAGCTATCATGTCGAGTTAATGCCTACGAATAATATTTATTATAAAAATAACAAAGTTTATCATATACAACATATCCACGACTTACCATTGCTCCCTGATGGAAGATACAGTGTATTTCTGTAGGTTTGGCAACACTTCTGCCTTCACATTCTGCATTTTAGTCTTCCAATAAAACTTCCGTTTGATCCACTGATATATTTCCAGCGATCAACTTTAACACATTTCAATCCAGCAAGTGAAAAGTAGACTTTTCTCTTAAAGTTGTTTGCATTCCTTTCCAGATATTCTCACCTGTTGTACCATGCAAGCTAATAATATCGTTAGTTCCTCAGTAATTTCGAACTCTGTTATCGCATCTAAAAAAAAAGCTTCACGCGTTTCAGAGACATCTGAAGGTACATCATACCCCTGATCACATATAACAGATTAAATGAATATAAGAGAAAGATAGGAGAAAAGATCAAAGAACAAATACGTCAAATAATTCAATATGATAATTTATAGAGAAAAAGTGAAATTGAGATTTTAGTGAATAGTAGTTAGAGGAAAAAGGGGGTTTGAAAGGTGTATATAATATTAGATATATTAGGTTTAATGCTCAAATACAGAACATCAAATGAAATGTAGGAGAAACACTGAAGGGGAGATTGACCAAGTAATCAAAAAAGTTACATAATGTAATTGGGAGTATTTGTGTAGACGTGTACTGCAAATAATGTGTTACTCACTGTAATATGTTAATGGTGGCACTGGATACAGAAATGTGAGGTACACCATTACATGTAAAGAAGTGCTGTGACGAAATATATCATATCATATCATATCATATCATATCATATCATATCATATCATATCATATCATATCATATCATATCATCATATCATATCATATCATATCATATCATATCATATCATATCATATCATATCATATCATATCATATCATATCATATCATATCATATAACAGATTGGTCAGCCTAATGGACTTTCAAAGAAACAATTTTTACTATGCTGCCATCTAGCGACTGCAAAAGAAATCACGTTATAACCCTAATTGAATTGCATGGTGTAATAATAGCTTGCAGCAGTACTTCCATCTAGCGGTCATTACCAGAAGTACTCATTTTTACGGTGGAGGTCCTAGTGATTGTTCTCTTTTTATGTTGCCAATTCACAACGTGGGAATGGCCAATCTGATAAATTTGTGAGCAAGCATCATACCTAACTTTTACTAATTTTTACCATGAGCATAATCATTAATTTCATCATCATCATCATCATCATCATCATCATCAATGTAATCATAATACTTACTTACTTACTGGCTTTTAAGGAACACGGAGGTTCATTGCCACCCTCACATAAGCCCGCCATTGGTCCCTATCCTGAGCAAGATTAATTCCTTTCCAGGTATTCTTACCTGTTTTACCATGCAAACTAATAATGTCGTTAGTTCCACTGTAATTTCGAACTCTGCTATCACATCTTAAAAAAAACACTTGACGCGTTTCAGAGACATCTGTAGGTACATCATACCCCTGATCACATATAACAGATTGATCAGCCTAATGGACTTTCAAAGAAACAATTTTTACTATGCTGCCATCTAGCGACTGCAAAAGAAATCACGTTATAACACTAATTGAATTGCATGGCGTAATAGCTTGCAGCAGTACTTCCATCTAGTGGTCGTTACCAGAAGTACTCATTTTTACGGTGGAGGTCCTAGTGATTGTTCTCTTTTTATTTTGCCAATTCACAACATGGGAATGGCCAATCTAATAAATTTGTGAGCAAGCATCATACTTAACTTTTACTAATTTTTACCATAAACATAATCATTAATATCATCATCATCATCATCATCATCAATGTAATCATAATACTTACTTACTTACTTACTGGCTTTTAAGGAACACGGAGGTTCATTGCCACCCTCACATAAGCCCGCCATTGGTCCCTATCCTGAGCAAGATTAATTCCTTTCCAGGTATTCTTACCTGTTTTACCATGCAAACTAATAATGTCGTTAGTTCCACTGTAATTTCGAACTCTGCTATCACATCTTAAAAAAAAAACACTTGACGCGTTTCAGAGACATCTGTAGGTACATCATACCCCTGATCACATATAACAGATTGATCAGCCTAATGGACTTTCAAAGAAACAATTTTTACTATGCTGCCATCTAGCGACTGCAAAAGAAATCACGTTATAACACTAATTGAATTGCATGGCGTAATAGCTTGCAGCACTACTTCCATCTAGTGGTCGTTACCAGAAGTACTCATTTTTACGGTGGAGGTCCTAGTGATTGTTCTCTTTTTATTTTGCCAATTCACAACATGGGAATGGCCAATCTAATAAATTTGTGAGCAAGCATCATACTTAACTTTTACTAATTTTTACCATAAGCATAATCATTAATATCATCATCATCATCATCATCATCATCAATGTAACCATAATACCTACTTACTTACTTACTTACTGGCTTTTAAGGAACACGGAGGTTCATTGCCACCCTCACATAAGCCCGCCATTGGTCCCTATCCTGAGCAAGATTAATTCCTTTCCAGGTATTCTTACCTGTTTTACCATGCAAACTAATAATGTCGTTAGTTCCACTGTAATTTCGAACTCTGCTATCACATCTTAAAAAAAACACTTGACGCGTTTCAGAGACATCTGTAGGTACATCATACCCCTGATCACATATAACAGATTGATCAGCCTAATGGACTTTCAAAGAAACAATTTTTACTATGCTGCCATCTAGCGACTGCAAAAGAAATCACGTTATAAACCTAATTGAATTGCATGGCGTAATAGCTTGCAGCCGTACTTCCATCTAGCGGTCGTTACCAGAAGTACTCATTTTTACGGTGGAGGTCCTAGTGATTGTTCTCTTTTTATTTTGCCAATTCACAACATGGGAATGGCCAATCTAATAAATTTGTGAGCAAGCATCATACTTAACTTTCACTAATTTTTACCATGAGCGTAATCGTTAATATCATCATCATCATCATCATCATCATCATCATCATCATCATCATCATCAATGTAATCATAATATGGTTTTTATATCACTGGTGAAACAATTGACTGCAGTCTAATCTAACGTTCCCCGGGTAACACTGATTCGGAGTTGAGCATTAGCGTTCTTCGCTGTGAGACCAGAGAGTAGAGACAGACAAACAAACAGAGCTGGCCACACCTCGGTGCCTTACGCGTCCGGCCTTGGTCGATTAATTTGCTGTAAATCTGTCTCGTTTACATTTCACCTTGAGTGCAGCGTCAGATATCTATCCATCGTAATTTTCGTACGGCTCTGCTCTCTCGTCTCGTAATCACACAGCGCCAACACGCGGTGGTCGTCAGGGCTGCCCATGCTTAGGATTCCCATAAACTACCGGAACGTCCTTTTCACTAATATGTTCCGTTGTCCCTAAATATGTATTCGGGATATGTTTTTGTCCCGTATTTAAAAATTAGTGACTGCAAAAACAAAATTAGAAATATCAACTGCTGTTTCATTATAAAAATCAGTCTTCACCATCGTTGGTGACATTGGACTTCACTGCACTGGCAACATTAGAGGCGACATTCAATTTGACAGAGTTCTTAAAACAGTCCATAATGTGAAGCAAACTACTACCAGGTCAAAGATTCTTGAATGTAACTTGCTTCATGGGATAATAATTGAAGAGTCCACTGCAAGAATGATGGATGTCATTTAGAATAAATTTTTCAGGAGAAGCAATTGGAAGTTTGAAATGCTTAGCGCTCAAAGCTTAACTGAGATTTTCCAATCATTACTGGACAATGACTATCAGTGTTAATGCCATATAACTCTCTATGTACATTCTATGGGTATATGTCTTAAGCTATGCATTGACATTCTTGGTTCATTTTCGACAAGAAAGTGACATCCATCATCCTTGCAGTGGACTCTTCAATTGTGAAGAACTTCATTCAAAAGAAGACAGTGAATTGAAGGAAATTCTGAAATTAAAACGTTTATATTAACTTTCTTGTGTTAAATTTTAACGTACCTTGTTAACATGTTTCGACCTATTTTCGGTCATCTCCGGAACTGGTCGTTGTTGGTCTTGGCGCCTCTTGTTTCCTGTGTGGGTGCGTTCGTAGTGTAAAGTCAAAGAGTGTATGTGTTTTGAAATTGAGTTGTGTGCTGAGAATATCGTTGGGGTGTGTTTTCGTGTGTCTGTATATTTCATATTGTTCTAGTGTGTTGAGTTTCTGGCTTTTTGGTTGGATATGCAGTATTTCCATGTCTGTGTTGATGTCTCTGTAGGTGTGGTTGGCATTTGTGATGTGTTCTGCATATGTGGAGGTGTTTTGTAATTTTGTTATGGCCAACCACACCTACAAAGACATCAACACAGACATGGAAATACTGCACATCCAACCAAAAAGCCAGAAACTCAACACACTAGAACAATATGAAATATACAAACACACGAAAATACACCCCAACGATATTCTCAACACAACTCAATTTCAAAACACATACACTCTTTGACTCTACACTACGAACGCACCCACACAGGAAACAAGAGGCGCCAAGACCTACAACGACCAGTTCCGAAGTGACCGAAAATAGGTCGAAACATGTTAACAAGAAAGTTCTTATCATACATATTCCTAAGTGATACAGTGTTAAAAGTTGTGTAATCAAGATGTATATTTATATTAAGTCTGGGTGGACCTGTTCAAAACTGTTGGCGAAAAGGTCCAAAATTAAAAAAAAAAAGTAATTAGTAGAATTCATTATGTATATATCTGGTATAAATGTAAATGTTGAAAAATTTTCTTCAGTATAAACTCACTGTGGATTGATGAGAAAAACAAGTTCTATAGAAAGATAGTAAAATCAATGCAAATTATGAAATCATTTTTCAGTGAGGATTGTGTTGCATTTCATGACTTAAGAGGGGGAGGTACACCTTTATGGGTAAAAAAAATTGCATTTTTTAGTTTATTTTTCCCTTTATAGAATATACTTTTCTGGTGAAAGAATTTTTAATTATCCCCATTACTTCAAAAGATACGTCTTTAATTGTCCATACGTCAATTTTGATGCAAGTCCAAGTCTCTCATCTTAATCACTCGTTCCAGTAACTTTAATTTTTCATACGGTTTAGTACCAACTCAAAAACTATTAAAGATATTTGCATGATATTTTTATGCTAATGTATTATTCTTATTCATATGAACAATGTACTTCAGTATCTTTTCTTTATCCTCTTCAGTCCCGAATTTATATTTTCTTTTAAATTGAAAAAAAAAATCGGTCACATAATCATTCTGGGGTCCCAAAAATCCCAAATCAAGTCTTCGCAGAAAATCAAATTTTGGGGCAATTTTGACTCTTGGTGCCCCAAATTTTAAATCCTAATTTGGGGCACCAAGAGTCAAAACTGCCCCAAATTTTAAATTCTAATTTATAATTCTGGTATAGAAATGTTTCAAAAGTGATACTCTTCATTTCTATCAAATTTAATTTTTCAAAAGTATCCAATACACTGAAAAAAATTAAAAGAAAATTATGTATAGTATACTCTACAACAGGACTGAAGAGGTTAACACAGCTAATTCAGATTTTGAAAAATAATTAGGACTGAAAATTTTTAGAAAATTTAATATTGAAGGTAACAATTAAGAAAAACAGTATTTCCTGACGAAATAGGTAAAAGATCTTGTTGCTGATGTAGCCCTTTAAAACATTCCAGTAAAAGAATCATGCAGATATTTAATTAATTGCAGATTTTATTGCATAAAAATCATGTAAATTTGATACTATTTTTACAGGTATTTATTAGCTATTTTAATATTCTGAATAGTGTTTTATAAAGTGTAATGTATGTATATTAAGCATGAAAATTTTTGTTCATTTAGCTTTTATAGTAGCTGAGATATAAAAAAAAAAACGAATTTCACTAAATTTTTGCAGGCCAACTGTACCTCCCCCCCTTAATGCTTCAGAACAAACAGTGTTGTTACAAGACACATTCTTAACAGAACTGATTAGTTTTTGTAAATGTTTTGTGTGAGAAGATTAAAAAATATATATAGAGATGAAACTTCTAAGGGTTATTCTTAAATGCCAAGTCATACATTAATTAAATCCAATACTCATTAATCTTAAATATAACCTATTATAAGAGTTAAAACAGTCGATAATTACAGTGTCGAGAATATTCAAATGTTTTTATTTCAGTATTTCAAACATCAAGTCGGAAATCAGATAAACCCAGGTTTTGTACACCCCTGCCTAATATGCTTGACAAATGATATTAGCCCAGGCTGGTAGCAACCACACCCAGCTCAAATCGTGCTGCGCTTCTGGGTTAAATGCTTACGTGTGATTGTTTTGGTTCGGTGATTTATGCCTTGATATGCGTACTCCGCTTCCTCTCGTGGGGTGATCTTGCTTCCTGAACACGAGCTTGGGCCCCGGTTACAAAACGAGGCATGAAGGCTAATCTGTCCGTATGCACGTCATTAAGTGACCGGGAGGTGGAATTTCTATCAGCGTATTCCGAATCTCACCGGTCCGGTGGCATCAATGACGTCACGTTGCAGCGAAATAACGAACAAAACTGCTGGAAGGATCGATGGCTGTCATGGCGACTGTACAAGTTGTTGTCTGTGCTACGCTAGCAAAATTTTGCGAAATTTTCGTACTCCCACCTCGTTCAAAGAAAAGATAGTATAAACAATTTATTTCTTGAACCGGTAGTAATAACGGGTCCGTTGACATGTTCGCTCATAAGCCATTAACATATTGTTTTTACGTTGTGCTCATTACAAACAATACAGCAGAACTAAAGCAGAACACACCGCCATGACACAACAGTGCACGATGTTATTCGTCTGCTAATTCCCGCCCTATACAAGAACCAATCAGATTCACTGATGGCGGCTGATGGAGACTGCCACCACCTCTGCAAGTTGATGGCACCGGTGCGACACCGGTGGAGCATCAATGACGTCATCGGTGGAATTCGGAACACCGTGATGCCATCGGATTGCTCACCGATGAGATTCGGAATACGCTCAAAGATATCTGAACCTCGGTATTACGAAGATGTCACTCTCGGTCAGCACTTTTACTTCAGGAGAGGAGGTTGAGTGAACGCCGAAGATATTGTGGAAGTGAGATATGACGCCTCCACCGGGATTCAATTCAGAATTTTCCAATCCTTGTCCATCGACCTACCATCACTAACTCTGTTCTCAAACAGATGTGTAATCTTGAAGAACCGTGGCCTCTGAAAGTACGGGGTTTTAATCTAATCTTTGCCTAGCTGTCCAATGTAAAAGCAAACCCATAATACACATTTGGCTATTACAACTTCTTTAATTATTCATTTTTAAACATATTCCATCAGTAAACTTAATTTGTGTGCTCAACATTTGCCTCCCGAACAACATTCAATCTTAGACATTTAGGAATGCATCTTTTGCATTGTTAGTGTTGTCGCTTTTTTCAGGAATAGTGTATAATAAATCAGAATTATGATGGAGAGCTCTGTATTTGGATGTACTCATAATACTCGTATATGGCGGAAGAAGTTTTCAAAAGAGTTACTGTTATGGCAGAGGTATTTAGTTGTACTGGAAATGTAATGAATGACTTTGTCTGGTAGAGATGTCTGAGCTAGCGACGTCAGCCCTGTAGTCTACGTAGTGCGCGCTGAAACGTGATTTTGTTGGTTTATAAGAGTTTTTATGTTGTCAAGAAACCTTTATTGGGGTTCTAAGTGTTATGCCTGAATTTAAAATGGTCCATATTTACCAATATCGTATTACTGTCTTTGTGTTAGTGCTGTGTATCTAGGAAATAATAATAATAATAATAATAATAATAATAATAATAATAATAATAATTCTTTATTTATACTGGCAGAGTTAAGTCCATAGGGCCTTCTCTTACACTCTACCAGGTCACAAAATATACAAGCAGTTAAAATTTAACAAAAAGTTAAAGAACAAAATACTAACATATTACAAAAATATATAATAATAACAGCATATTAAAATCGACACTAAACAACATGAAAATAATACCATAATAGAAAAAAAGAAAGTAAAATACATTGGAATATAGTGAAAGCAACTCATTTAGTACAAATGGTTAATATGGAAAAACGTAAGGAAGAATATATCAAAATGGAATGTAATAAAATAATAATAAAAAAGAAAATAAATACGAAAATTAAATAAAATTTACGATAAAAAGGCTATGATAATAAATTCATCGGCTGATAAAGAGAATAAAAAGGGGAAAGGAAGGAAAAAGAAATATATAGCCTATATTTTTACAAAACTATAGCAGAGAAAAGGGCTTATAACTGAAAGGAATCTAATTCAAAGAGTGCAATTTTAATTTATTTTTGAAACTAGACAATGTCCGACAGTCTCTGACATGTTGTGGTAGAGAGTTCCAGAGATGAGCTGCAGAGACGGTGAAAGATGAAGAGTAGAAGGACGTTCTACGACGTATGAGCAGAAGGATGTTCTGTGATGTGATGTGATGTGATGTGATAGAAAGAAACTGATTTTTCCACTGAATTCAGCATCCCAAAATTAGATAAATTCACCCATTTACACACCACATACACGAAAAAAATTCAACATTTCGATTGGTGTTAAAGGAATCATTGGTCAGAACATGTTAATAGAATGGCATCAGAAAGGATCCCTAGAAGAATGATGTCCTATAGACCTAAAGGGAGAAGACATTCGGTAAGACCTAGGAAGCATTGGACAGATGTAGGCTACGATGAAGCCTGAACAGGCATATGCCTACTCCTTGAATTAAAAAAAGAAGATGATGATCAGTGGCGTAGCATGAAATTTTGAGCAGGGGAAGCTAACTCAAGTTGTTTTTCATGTATATATGAGAAAACTTATTACATAAATATAGTCTTAAAATAAATAGTAGTCAATGTCAAGTCATCAGTTCGAAGATTGGTTGGAATCTCATAATTAACACCAATAAGGCATGACCTCAAATGGTACATAGTAAAATATGAAGAGTCCACTGCAAGAATGATGGATGTCATTTAGAATACATTTTCCAGTAGAAGCAATTGAATGTTTGAAATGCTTAGCGCTCAAAGCTTAACTGAGATTTTCCGATCATTACTGGACAATGACTATCAGTGTTTTTTTTTTATCGGGTTATCTAGGTTATTTAGCGTCTGAATGATATGAAGGTGATAATGCCGGTGAAATGAGTCCGGGGTCCAGCACCGAAAGTTACCCAGCATTTGCTCGCATTGGGTTGAGGGAAAACCCCGGAAAAAACCTCAACCAGGTAACTTGCCCCGACCGGGATTCGAACCTGGGCCACCTGGTTTCGCAGCCAGACGCGCTGACCGTTACTCCACGGGTGTGGACCTATCAGTGTTAATGCCATATAACTCTCTATGTACATTCTATATGTCTAAAGCTATGCATTGACAGTCTTGGTTCATTTTCGACAAGAAAGTGACATCCATCATTCTTGCAGTGGACTCTTCATATGATTTCATGGCTTACATATATCTCTAACAAACAGACACGGTCATTTGTTTTTTAAATCGCACTTTTGATCGTAAGTCAGTCTTGATAATAGAATTGTCCTAAAAATTCAAGTAAATTGGTGTCAGGAACTGTTATTTCACTCATTATTTATTATATCAGCCACAATGCACACTAACACTTCAACTGAACACAACTCACGAAAGGGATAACTCGGAATTAAATTATTTTCAATGTAAAAGCTAGCTTCTTGCTAGCCTTGCGACCAGGGTAGTTTAGTTAGAAAGGGATGGAAAATCTGCGGGGTGGGTTACAGAGAAGAATGAGAGAAAGTTTAGTTTAGTTAGAAAGGGATGGAAAATCTGCGGGGTGGGTTACACAGAAGAATGAGTGAAAGAAACCAGTCTGCTTGGAAGCTGGTGTGTGCAGGCTTCTTGTTTACTGCTGCATCACGAATCATCCTGAGCTGCCGCATCACAATATTTAACGCATAAATATAAATACTATTACAATTAATAAATAATTTTGTTCATAAACTGCAGGTTTATTATGAAATTATTATTAACTGGGGAGGCTGAATCTTTTAGCTTACATTGACGCTCCGCCACTGATGATGATTATGATGATGATGAAGAAGAAGAAGAAGAAGACGAAGAAGATAGAGAAGGAAGTATGAAATGAGTCGTCGAGGTCTTTTAAAAAATGCAATCACAGAATTTTGTGGGTGGAAGTATGAGAAGTTGGACGGCTAGTTTGTGGGCGGTCGGCCACGTGCGGCTCAAAGGAATGCCGCCGTCTGCGCCTGCCAGGTCGTTCGGCCCAGATTTACGAGATGCATCGCGGCGCTGAATAATTGCATCGCTTTTAGCCGGACGGACGCCGGCCTGGCCTTCGGGCCGGGTAATTGGCTTGGCTCGAAAATGCATTTTTGACATAGATTTGCACCTCGGTTTGTTTACTTTCATAAAGCGAAGCACGCTTTGTGTGCCGGCCATATATCTGACAAGTCGCTAAATAAACTCAGACCTGCGCACTGCAGGCCCACATGGAGTGTGATTCACGTGGTTTACTAGATCAGCGATGCAAACAGCACGCTTTTTCACTGTACACTTAATTCCACAACAAACGGTGTTTTATATGGAAATGAGCACACTTCATTGAAGGAAAATATTTGTAAAATTTGTTTATGCTCGACCATGCCGAAATGTAGTAATTATACACCTGGTAGCAGCCCCTTAATGGACCTTATTAAAGTACACCTAATCATTAAAGTTCAGGTTTTCCACCAATCAGAAAATACCATTGTAGCAATATTAAACCGCAAGTATCGATTATTCTCGGTTATGCAATCGAAAGACAACTAGCGAAACCTCACGGAGGCTGGAAATCCAATACTGTCGGAGAAGGTTATGTTCTGTTACTATAATAATTAGCGTTAATCGTAAGTAATATTCAAATAAATTCAATTTGTCATCTCGTTTTTCAATTCTAAATCAATTTCCAGGTTATATCAATATTAATGTTCATGTTATTTTCTAGATTATATCAAGGTCAATGACATTCGTCCCTCAGAAAAAATCAATACTTTCGCGTCTGCGCACATCTCACAATTTAGAAGGTCAGTTCCGCTCTTCACTTAGATAACCATAACATGAATACTTCTGAATAATTTCAAGTTAGAAATATGGTCGAGCATAAAAATTCGTATGAAACTTGCCTATAATGATAGTAATTAAGACGCTCGTATGAAAATTATGAAACTCGCTTGCGCTCGTTTCATAAACATCCTCGCGTCTTAATTACTACCATTATAGGCTCGTTGCATAATGTACTAATAAATGTTAATAAAGACTGTATAGGCTATAGTAGACCTAATTGGTGAGAGTGGTAAAGAACAATTATTCCGAGATGCCAAGGGGTGTATTGACATTTCTGCTAACGTTAAAAGGGGAGCTAAATCGCGAAAGAAGGAAATTATAACTATAAAATAGAAAAGAGATGAATATTAAGAGCCGATCTGCAATTATTGCAATGCTGAAAAGAATTTTGTGGGATAAAGACATATCGTCGGTTTCTTGGTAAAAGTTACCGAGTCCAAAATGAAAAATTGTTGAGAAAAGACATTTAAAGATTTAATTATTCATCCAAAGATAACTGTTCTTATTTAGATGTTAGTAATAAGTTACTTTGAAGATAAATGTGCTTTATTATTAGTTTTTAATATAAAACGTCTTAAATTTTCATAATGCTTGGAAGACTTGGAATGTGACTTGGTCACTTTTATCAAGAAACCGACGATATCATACTTCCAAATAGCTTCTAGAGAATCCGGAAGTTCATTGCAGCCCTCACATAAGCCCGCCATTGGTCCCTATCCTGAGCAAGATTAATGCAGTCCCTACCATCATATCCCACCTCCCTCAAATCCATTTTAATATTATCCTCCCATCTACGCCTCGACCTCTCCAACGGTCTTTTTCCCTCAGGTCTTCCAACTAATATTCTGTATGCATTTCTGGATTCACCCATACGTGCTACATGTCCTGCTCGTCTCAAACGTGTAGATTTAATGTTCCTAATTATATTAGGTGAAGAATACAATGCGTGCAGTTCTGCTTTGTGTAACTTTCTCCATTCTCCTGTAACTTCATCCCTCTTAGCCCCAAATATTTTCCTAAGCACCTTATTCTCAGAAAGCCGTAGCCTCTGTCGCTCTCTCAAAGTGAGAGTCTAAGTTTCACAACCATAAAGAACAACCGGTAATGTAGCTGTTTTATAAATTCTAACTTTGAGTGTTTTTGAGAGTGGACTACATGACAGAAGCTTCTCAACCGAATAATAGCAGGCATTTCGCATATTGATATTGATGTTGATATTTGTCAGCAAACTGTACAATTCGTAGTTATAGTAGACCTTTACAGTATTTCCCATATTTATTCTGCGTTTAATTTCCTACCGAGTGTCATTTATATTTGTTGCTATTGCCCAAGACATTTGAACTTTTCCACCTTTTCAAACGATATATTTCCAGTTGTTATACATATTTCCATTTCGTATTATGTTCTGGTTATACGTATTTCCATTTCGTACTATGTTCTGGTCACGACACATAATCATAGACTTTGTCTTTCTGGGATTTACTTCCAAACCTAGTTCAATTATTATCAACTGAAAGAATGCAATCCTAATCCCCATTTCAGTTTGGTTGATAGGCTTTCCCCTTTACTCACACTCTTTACCATCCGTGAAGGGGAAGATGCTACTATCTATCTTACTAATGTTCGACTAATTGACTTTGAACATAGCGAAAATTCTTATTATTGAAAATGTTTACCGTTAATCTATATTTCGAAAATCTATACTAAGCGTTTGTATTTCATTTTATTGTTGTTTATATCAACTGGCACATTAAAAAGCTACTGACAGCAGAAGATAAATGTTTTCTTCACCGCTAGTTGCTATTCTACAGCATACACAACGGGACAATCTGCACTGTGTCATTCCCCCCTGACTTCATAATACAAACTAACATTTCTTAATTTAATTAATTATTAGTTGAAAATATTGTAAGAACGACACTAAAATATACTTAAACATGTAATTGTCAAACATCTGTGTCACTGTATTTTATATCCACTTATGTAACTTTATTTAATATTTTATTTTCTTGTGTGTACAACTTCGGGGGTGCAGGTATAAGAAGTAACAGCTACCGGTCTGTTACTGACGGACTCAGGGCAAGTAGAAGGGGAAAGAAATGCCTTCTCATCCTCTCAACTTCTATGAAATGTCGTTTAGTTACCTATTGAGGGTATTAGTCGACTTAAAACGGTGAAAATTTTGTTCGTTTGTCTGATATAGTTCTAGAGATAAATCAGTTATTCGTTTTGAGATAAGGAGATACATGCGGAACAGCTGGCAAACTCTACCTATTGGCTTTCAATACAGACGTACAGGAAAGAGAAATATGGGCCAACCCTTGAAAAGATGGTGGGAAGAATTCTGATATGGAATCGACCGAATAGTCTAATCGATGATGGTGATGATTGTATGTGTTACTTTATTTTTCCATAGTTATTGCTTCAATGCGAAGTGTGTTGCCCGACACAAGAAGGAAAGCGTGTGATTTCAACACGGGATGCGATCATCGTAGAGAACTTAGCTGGCGGAGACCTCTCATAGTTTTCTTCCCTGCTGCATACAATAGCTCGACAAACTGGACAAACCTGATGCAATTGCAGATTGCCATTTAGAGACCTTCGTTCTATTATCGTTGCAGCTTCTTCGTTTTTGTGGGTGTTCGGCGACGGGTTCGAGAGGGCGCCCCAAAACCGGATCTATGTAGAGAAGTCTCTGTTAAAACATTAAGCACATCTCCACATTAAGAAAACTTCTGCGATCTGTTCAAATCAATAACTTTGTTTCCCTTTCCTACCTTCTTTTTGCAGCTAGTGGAATGATAAAGTATTGTGGCTTTAAAAAAATCGATTTCAATATTTACACGAGAAGAAACGTCCTCGATATCCCTTGCTATAGAGAAGTGGTTTTTGGTTTTCCGCCCACGTCTGTCTTCTCTCCTGCGTACAGCAATTTATCCTAAACTTTTGAAAGAATTTTGTCCACAATCTAATACTACCACTTCAGAATTTTATTATACTAGCAACTTTCTACTTTGAAAGAAAACTAACAAGGAAATATTGTCATGGGCGCAAATAAAAACGTTAATTTTTTTCTTCCACCATGTTAATAATGTCAATGCGAGCAGTTCTGTGTTGTGTAACTTTATCCATTCTCCTGTAAGTTCATTCCTGTTAGCTTCAAATATTTTCCTAAGAATCTTATTCTCGAACATCCTTAACCTCTATTCGTCTTTCAAAGCGAGAGTCCAAGTGTCACAACCATACAGAACAACCGGTAATATAACTGTTTTATAAATTCTGACTTTCAGATTTTTTTGAGAGCAGATTGGATGACAAAAGCTTCTCAACCGAATAATAACAGGCATTTCCCATATTTATTCTGCGTTTAATTTCTTTCCGAGTCTCATGTATATTTGTTACTGTTGCTCCCAGGTATTTGAATTTTTCCACCTCTTCAAAAGATGAATTTCCAATTTATATATTTCCATTTCGTACAATATTCTGGTCAGGAGACATCATTTATAGAGAAAAAAATAATAATTTGTCCATACAAGAATTGGGTTTGTTTTCATAGAAATTCCTATTTGAATTGTTGTTGTTGTTATTACTAGATAAATGAAATTTACAAACAGCAATTAAGATTATTCTTAATCGATTTTTTGTTTCAAAATTCGAACAAACGTAATGATCCTGTCCCTGCAAATGAAAATTGGTTTTATTCAATGTTACTATGAATATAATATAAATTGTTCCAAAGCACTGAGAGGATTCAGAACTCTATGTGGACGCAGCAATCTATCATCATTTTAGAAGCTTGTAAAAATTTTAAGAGACCAGTTCCGTGGGAGATGGAAAAATGTTGTTGTAAACCAAAAAAATTAAGAGAGGTAATTATTATGTTCCTGGACATGTTAAAATGAAATATACCTCATTAATTTGGACTCCCTGTTGAAAAACAGATATTATAATCAAATTTAAAAATTAGGAAAATTATTTCAGGATGCCTTATTTAAAATATATATATATATATATATATATATATATATATATATATATATATATATATATATATATATATATATATATCATTATTTGGCCTTCCATCACAGAATTTCGTACAACAGTGTACTTACTGAATTGTATTTAATGTCTCTTGCCAGTCGTAGATTACTTGCTGAGCAATTTTTATTGTGTAAAATATCCAACGATCTACTCTATAATAGCGAAATATTGTCACAAATCCAGCTTAACGCTCAAACATTAAATTTAAGAATTCGCCAGTTATATATATATATATATATATATATATATATATATATATATATATATGGGATTTATAAAGTAAAACCATCTGTCCTTCTAAAAGAGCGACCACAAGAATCCAGAAAACATTATACTACAGAAAACCAAAAATCTCATCACATAAAAATTCATCACGTTTAATAAAATGCGTTCTAAATTCAACGAATTATGTAAAATATGGGATCTAGATTTTAGAATTTCTTTAATTAAATATAAACATTTTCTTATTAAAATATTTAAGTTAGTTGATTTAAAATAATATTGACATCCATTTTTTTCTTTAATTTTCATTTTTACATTTACATCTTGTATCTGTATCTGTGTTTATCTGCCTTGTTACAATTTTTATTTTCTTTTCTTGATATAAGTGACTATAATTTTGTACTGTGTATTGCAATTGGGCCTTTGCCCTGTTATAGACAAATAAATAAATATATGAGTAGATGAATCTGTAAATATACGAATAAATGAGCGAGTAAATAAATAAATAAATAGGCCTAAATAAATAAATAAATGTTAAAAGTAAATAAGTAAGGGCGAATTATTGCGAATTGTCAGACATAACACAGTCCGCTCAATAATTGCTAACAGATTAAGGGAACATGGTGAATACGAAGTATATGAGGAAGTTCAATGTATTTCTACGGAAGGATCTACACGGCGTGCTAACATAATAATTGACCGAGATAAAAAACTGGTCTCATTCTTGACCCCACTGTAAGTTCGAAATTATTGAAGATCAACCAAAGCAGGTACATGAAGAGAAACGTGTTATTTACCTTCCATGCTGTGATGATCTCAGTCATAAATATAATATTCAAGATTGAAATGTCATTGGACTTATGTTTGGTGCGCGAGGAACAATTTCCAAATTTACACTGGAGATCCACAGAAAATTAAAGGTTCCTGAAAAGACTCTTCAGACAATTGCATCAACCGTTTTAAAATCTTCATTGAACACCATCAATCACCATTTCTATTCATCTTTATAATATTCAATGTATATTATTTATTTTCAATAAATTTTTATCGTTTTCATAGCTACCACATCTTGCCGCAGAATATTCTTTCTTAAATTTTCATTATGTATTTTTTTAACATTAATTTACATTTTCTTTTTTGTTCATTTGAATTGATTAGGATGCCGATATTTTAAATTAAATATTTGGACGGCTATCATTTCGATCATGTATAAATAATAAAAATAGATGCATAAATAATAAATAAATAAATAAATAAATAAATAAATAAATAAATAAATAAATAAATAAATAAATAAATAAATAATAGAAAATACATACACAAATAAATAATAAAAATAAACAAATAAATAAATAGGCCTAATACAATAAGTTAGTAAATAAAAAAAATAAATAACAGGCAAACAATTAATAAACACATAATAAATAAACGAACAAATAAATAAATGCATAAACACAATGTAGTATTCTCCTTTGACAATTAGCTAAGACAAAATAATATGCTTTTGTTTGATGGAATTGTACCGAGATATTTGAGTTATTTGGCATAATATGGGCCTAAATAATTTTTCATTTAAGTTTAGTATTGTTCTTGGGTAATTGTTTTCCATTAATAGAGAATTTTTCCCATAAAAAATCTAAAAATCCCAAAATCCTTTGATTATGTATCGTAGTAGTATAACTTGTATAGAATGACACACACGTCCTTTAAAAGATGCTAAATACGTTAAAAGTAACACCGACTTTCACCAAAAAATAAAACTTACAGAGCGGTTCCGTATTTATAGGAAGTAAT
This sequence comes from Periplaneta americana, assembly GCA_025594305.2. Lineage (NCBI taxonomy): Eukaryota > Metazoa > Arthropoda > Insecta > Blattodea > Blattidae > Periplaneta > Periplaneta americana. The sequence continues at coordinate 196,374,386 of JAJSOF020000005.1, forward strand.
TCAGTGCAGGCTCCTTGGAGTGAAGTCAGTCACTCCCCCGCGGGGCTGTCGCCCTGCTTGCTCGCCCTGGCCCCTATAAATCGCTCACATGTCGGATCGTCCACAATATCGCCATGACGTTTCCTGTAAAGGCAATGGGATAATGGTTAACGACTCCTGTTGAATAATAAGTCCCAGACTCGTGGGCAATTACCTGCAAGAAGCAGTCTCGAGCCCAACTTGAGAGTGGAGGTCAATCCGCACGTCTCAGACGTCTAGTTTCTTTCCCTGTACCATTTTAAAGACAATGTACAGTTGAAGTACATTCCCTATGCTGTTAAAATACTGGGATTATAATTTTCTTCATTCCAGGTCTTTATTTTAGGCTTGGAACAGGTTCTTCTTCGGACAGATTTAAAATCATTTGAAAGGGGGACACTCCATTAAAATTACTTTTTTACTAATAATTTTTTCTGCCAAATTTTGAGAGCATGTGTACTATCTAAAAGACTAACAAAATCAACCTTTTTAACTCCCAAACGTTTTTGGCTTTTTATTTTTTTTCTATTCTTTTTAGAAATACTTTCAGAGCCAAGTTTTAAGCTGCATTCATTTTATGAAATATTTCATGAATTCACTTTGAAAAAACTTTTGAGATTTTAAAAATGTTATTTTTCCTATAATTCATGAAAAAAAAATAATAAAATAAACTAGCAGTATTTCTCACAAAATAAATGCATAGAAATATGCAGCTACCTCATAAATACTTGCAGTAAAAATTTAATCCAGATTGATTAATGTTTGACATAAAAAATTGGTGTTGAATCAAGAAAAATAAATTTCGAAAAAAAGGATTTGAAAGTTAAATGAATATTTATGTAAATTAAAATTATCCTCCGCTACGTTCATCTAGTAACTTCAGGGTGCCAACTTTAGAACGAAAAGTTACTAGATTTGTAATCCGAAATTTGTAAGAAATAATTTTTTGATGAAAAAATAATTTTGACAGTTCTTTAAATGCCACGCCCCTTTACAGTCTTACTTAAAAACATTAATATATTTGTAATCAGGATTGAACTAAATCCATTAATGAAAATATACATTGTAAAAAAGTGATGTAGCCAACAATTTTTTTTCTGGAAAATTTTCATCATTTTCAGTGGAGGCTCCCCTTCAATATGACTTGTGAGTTCTATGCGTTCTATTACGAAACAAACAATTCAGAGGCAAGTATCTATTATACATTCATTGATGTAACCACCTTCAAATTCTGAGTACCAGGAGATGTAATAATAATAATAATGATGGTTTATTTTAACTGTCAGAGTTAAGGCCATTCGGCCTTCTCTTCCACTCAACCAGTATGAAAGAAAATTACTACAATGCTGTGAATATAACATAATTAATACAATACAATACAATACAATACAATTCAAAGCAATACAATACTACAATACAAGACAATATAATACATGATTAATATAATACAATGACAATTCTTTTCATCTTCACAACACCAATAAAATAATTATGTAGTAGTAGTAATAATAATAATAATAATAATAATAATAATAATAATAATAATAATGATGGTTTATTTTAACTGTCAGAGTTAAGGCCATTCGGCCTTCTCTTCCACTCAACCAGTATGAAAGAAAATTACTACAATGCTGTGAATATAACATAATTAATACAATACAATACAATTCAAAGCAATACAATACTACAATACAAGACAATATAATACATAATTAATATAATACAATGACAATTCTTTTCATCTTCACAACACCAATAAAATAATTATGTAGTAATAATAATAATAATAATAATAATAATAATAATAATAATAGTAATGATAGTCATACCTAAATTAAATTATTAAACTCTATCACAATTATAACTTCAATTTGACTGCTCCCGTAAGAAATCGTTTAGCCTTTTCTTGAAAGTGGTTATTGTCTGGCAGCCCCTAATCTTCTGAGGTAGAGAATTCCATTCACGGGGGACTGAGACAGTAAAAGAGGATGAATAGTGGGATGTTCTATGGGCAGGAATTGGTAGGATTTGGCTCTCCTGTGACCTGGTGTTTAGATTGTGATTGGAGGGTAAGTAGTTAAACCGGGAACGAAGAAATAGCGCTGGTTGTTTTGGCCGTAGGACGCTATTGCTCGGTCGTATGGATTTCTGATACTAGACAATAAAACACACAATTTTGGTCAATTTTTCAACAGTATTGTTGTTGTTGTTATTATTATTATTATTATTATTATTATTATTATTATTATTATTATTATTATTATTGTTATTATTATTATTATTACGCCAGTGAACTTGATGTGCAAATTCTTCACAATAGCCAAAATGTTATTCTAAAGAAAGACAGTATTTCTGCTCCCCGAGAAAGAGAAAGAAAGAGAGAGAGACGGAAGACGTTCGGTATCATCGTCTCCCAGTCCGTGACACAGCGTGCGTCGGGTTTCATACCCATAAGGCGCGGGTAATGAGCGCGATCTCTGCAATTAGTTCCCAATTGTTTAGCAAGTTGATCATTAACAAGATATTTACACCCAAGTGGTATGATTAAGGGGTGGAGAAAAGCCCCTAATTGAATCTCTGCTGCTAGTGTCGTTAATAGAAGAAGGGGATATGTACCAGACTGTGAATAACAGTTTTACGACCGAGAAATGAGCGCCTCTAAATTATTTTCTACATCTTTGGAAATTTTATAATATTGTTATTTTCGTCGTCTCTGTCATCGACATCGTCGTTATATTCCTTGTTATTATCGTGAAAGTTATTGTAGCTGTAAATGCTGCTAAAGAAAGTGACCGACAATAACGTATCGAGTGTCCGCCTGTTAGGTTGATCAGTAACAGCTGAAACTGGTCGATCTGTTTCCGCCGCATTCAAGGTCGTCCGCCTCAAGTTTCGCTAGCTGATAAACTGTTTCGTGTGCAATTGAGTTGTGAGTGGGGTGCTAGTTTGATAAGTTTTTTCTCTGTGTGTGGTTCATTTTATAATATTGTTTAACATTACAAGTACCTTCATAGACGTTAGAATGGTTACTACTGGAATTCACCATTAAAATGGGACACTCTCACGGACAGGAGAACGCGAATTCGATTATGCGCACTGTTCAAAACATAAAGAGGTGAGCCTGCCTGGAAAGAAATAAAAAATAGGTTGCAGCCGCCAAATTACTCTTCAAGGAACGACCACTCATATAAATTGAGGGAAAGAAGACAGAGGACGGACACTGGAAAGTTTTCTTTTCTCAATCGTACTATCAGGGACTGGAATCCTTTACCTGCTGACTTACTAAAGGCTTTACCAACAACCAAAAATGTATTTAAAAATAGGCTTAAGGACTTTACTAATAGACGGTAATTATACACAGTATTTAAAGGGTGTAATTGATATTTTGTTACTGAAGTGTTGTATCAGTGAAGAATTATGTTGTGTCAGTGAAGTGTGTTGTGTAAGTGAAACGTGTTCCAGTCAGTGAAGCTTTATAGTTTATAGTGGCAGTGCAAAGTATTTGAACAGTAAAATGTTTTTGAAGTGTTAGTGAAATCAGGATAGAATCAGTGAAATGTGTCGTAGTTCCAGTGCAGTGAGTGAGTTGACAGCGAAATGAGTGTAATGTTGAAAGGTACTTGTGCAGATATGAACATATCATACTCTTGGGTTTTAGTTCGAACTTAGGTTTAAGACACAAATTAGATTTACATTAAATGTTATTTTAAGTGATCGTGCTTCATTTAATTTAGGATGTTCCCTGTTATTATTATTATTATTATTATTATTATTAATTATTGTTAGTATTAATTATTAGTATTATTATTATTAATTGTGTTTATTATTGTCTTTATTGTGTGTAATTAGTTACCACTGCCACCGAGTATATACCCATTGCAGTGTGAATAAATACATACATACATACATACATACATACATACATACATACATACATACATACATACATACATACATACATACATACATACATACATACATACATACATACATATCCTCTTATAATCCAAATTGCTTTTCATCATTTCTTGACTAGCCAGTCAACCCCTTAGCACACAAGCAGGGTGGAGGGGTAAGGCATGATCTCCTTCCCTCCCCTTAGGTATCACTTGTCCGTTCAAAGATAAGCAGCGTTCAAGTGAACACGACAGGATCAGTTGTGAAATCGAAAAGAATTTGGCGTATAACAAGCGAACATCTCGTTGGTCAGTTAAAATTCTCTTCATGCAGGTTGACCCCTAATTTTAGTCAGTTAATTACACATCCATTTTAATGTTTAAATTGTGTATAAAGTAAGAGAAAAAAGAAATCATATCATATAGAAATGAACAAATATTAACATAAACTTCATTGAAATTCTCCTTAGTTTTTCTTTGTTCACTTTTCCTTAGTTTGTGTATGTTCACTCTCCGTCTATGCGCACGCCAAACTTGCAATAGTGAAGGTGTTCCGCGACTTCTCTTATACGTCCCTACTTCCACCTTCTCCGTTGCTGTTTTTTGCGGGCTGTATTTAATATGACGTCATCATTTCCAACCAGTGCTTATAACACTAAAAATTGTAGGCGAAAATCTAACTTAAAGTAAAGAAGTGACATTTAAGACGCTATGTACACCTTTCTGTAGTATAAATTTAGTAAAATTTAAAATTTAATTTCGACACATTCTGAATTAATTTTTCTTTGGAACTGGGTATAGCGATTAGACAATATAGATTAATATATAACTTTTAGAATCCAAAAAGTAATTATTGTGAAATTTTATTTTTAATTTTTAATTTTGGAGTGCAATTTGTGCGGAGAAAATTGATTTTCGTGGTACCATGTACAGTTTTGAATATTGTTTCATGGTTTCTTCTCTGTTTTATTATTAGTGATTGTGTTAATAAACCATGTCATTATCAGTTGATTATATAAATAAGAAGTATTTTTTGCGATTTCTTTTTGCCACGAGTTGTAAAATTTAATTATTTTTGCATGAAGAATAATTTAATGAAAAACGAATTTGAAATGATAAAACAATGATAATAGGATTTGTCCTCCAATGTGAAGTACACTTTCGTGCAAAATTTTATGAATTTATCTAACAAAAGTGTGGAATTTATGAAGAAAACGGATTTAGAAAACGTACTCGTTAAGTTAGGGAAATGAGCGACAAGCTTACCGAATATGAAAAGTTTTCTCCATAGTTAAGTGGCAGAATCAATTGACACAATATCACGTTTTAGATCATAATTCGAAAGTATTAGAGGAATGTAAACATTTCTTTCACTATTCTATTGATAAAAGTCCATTCAACAAAAAATAAAAAATAACATTTTTCGGCATCCGAAGGTGTATATGAAGGGTTCAGAGCCATAGCGGGCCAAGCGTCATTTATGAAGAAAACAAGGGTTAAAATTAAGTAAATACCATAGTTTAATGAAGATTGACATATCATTTAGTTTTAATGTGCATACTTTATATTACTTGGTATATGTTTCGTTAAATTATGGAAGCACTTAATTTAAACCCTTGTTTTCTCCGTTTTTAATAAATGGCGCTTGGCCCACTATGGCTCTGAACCCTTCATATGGCACTTTATGGTTATGGAGTAAAGTGTCCATTAGTAGTTTTGACACTTCTTATTCCCTAGACACAGATCTATCACTGCCTTAAAGTTTTCCCAAGCAGTTAATTCAAGCCTTATTACCTTGCTTAAAAATTGTAATCTTTTAGATGTTTCTGAATTGAAGTCTAACGAATTAGCCTATGATAAAGCAGGAAGTGCATATTTCAGATTTGCCGTACATCATCTGACATTTGCTTTACAATTGAGGTAAATTTTGAGAAAAAACCAACTAAAAGGGAAAGGTTTCTGCTCGAACAGGAATTTCGTATCCAAAATTTGTATACCGGCCCATCTTTACATCTCTGTAAAGCTCCCAAAAGCATTCGTTTGTGTAATGTGTGGTTTGTCTGTTAGAGCACTGTGCAAGTTGAGGGGTGGGGAGAGCACTGCACAAGTTACGGGGATGGGACACCTTACCCGTAAGCCTAGGCTAGCCTAGAAGCTAGTGCGAGTGGTAAAATGTCTAAAGCCCATTTAAGAACATTTTTCTCCAACGTTCTGTCTGAAAATATTGCAGCTAATCAAAAGTATATACTGTTGTGTGAGTCATTGAATGCGCACAAGGGCACCTTAATAAATGAATCATTCCAAGGCTAGAACATGGAATGTATGATCATTCCACATAAAAAAACTAAATATTTCCAGCCTCTGAATATCTATTTCCTTAGACAATACAAAATATATGCTCGGAGAATAACACATTACATAAGGACTCTTGCTGAGAATCCAGAACTTAACTTGGGAAATCGAGTGTTTATAATAAAAATGCACTCTGTTATTCCTAACCAGTTATCTGCTCCAGTATACCGCCCTATGCTTCAGTATTCCTGGCAGTCAGCTGGTTACGTGAATCTTGAACAAGTCTCGGACTTCAAAAATGTAATTCAGGTAGCATTTGATTTTTCGCCAATGGAGTGTGGTTCAGAAGATTGCTCAGGTGTTGCTTCTGCGTGTTGTGCTTATTGCTCTGCTCCATGCTGTTTCATGCATTTTATAGAGAATCCTCATATACATTTTTAAAGACGTGTATTGACCAATAACAACCAAACGGAGAGTTACACATATGAATGCTTTTACGGTCTTCATCACCATTGTGAGGTAAGCGTCTGTACAAATTTTTGACCAAAAATTCCTGTTCGAGCCGAAACCCTTCCCTTGTAAGAGTAATGAGCAGATTTTCTTACTCTTGATCTACATCGGAATCTCTCACTTATGATAATTGTGACATACAGCGACAAAAGCTTAACACAACCTGCAGTTTCTGAAGAAGGTGTCTGTCCCACAGACGATTCTAACAATGACACATTTGTTGTCGTACAAGGCGAGGCAACACCCAAACGGCAGCTCGGACGAAAGGTTAGATTTAATAATCAGTTTGAGACCGTGAATTACGGCCGATCTCTTTCCTGACAAACATCCAGAAGGACAACCGGGCTGCTAGCTTTGAAGTGACATATTATCTCGCAGTTGTGCTCTGCGGCGTTGCCGAATCAATCAGACTTTCATATCTATAATAAGGTGGGTGCTCCTGTTATGGCCATGTTCCTGATATGGCCATCCCCCCCCCCCTATTGTGAGTTAGTTAACCAAAAAATCCGCTAAATTGCAGCAGCATCCATTGAAAGGGCATCCTGGTATGTCACTTGATCGTTTCCCATCCAGTCAGGTTGAGCAATATGGCGTCAGTTACCTGTTTTACGGTTTTCATGTGACCTCTTCTTATTTTTCTCTGGTAAGTCTCCTTTGTTTTATGAATGTTTTTCAAAGACTTGTTTCATGAAAACCATCGTACTCCATTCAGTTTTTAATGTTTTGTTGATTGGTGTTGTAGTTGATGGCGTATCTTTTACGAGTTGTTCATAATCAAACGATTTTCGTGAAAGCTTACCTGCTCCTGATATGGCCATATCAAATGCACCATGGCCATATCAAGTTCATTTCACTTTTATTTTTTTACCTGACTTACATACCTTATAGCTGGGATTACGCAATTTTTTTAAGAAAAACAACTTAATTTTATGGAAAAACCTGTTTTGACTACACTTTTGAATTATAAAAGAGATTATTAAGTGTCATGTTTATTCATTTTCACCAAAATTATTTAATTTTAACACTACTGCGCTATCAAACTGAAAACAATCACGATTTGTAGAACATGGAAAAAGGGTGACCATATCATGTGCACATGTTCCTGATATGGCCACTAGATAGACTTTTGGAATTTGGGACTTTTTGGACAATTAAAGCTATTTTTATGGGGAAAGGAAATTGTTTTAAGAAAGTCCATTAGTCTGAGAACGAGTAAGAAAAAAGTGGTTTACATTTTTTTTCAAAATTGCGGGTACAAAAATTCTCAAACCTTAGCACGCCCATATCAGGGACACCTACCTAACATTACAGGTCCACACCTGTTGAGTAACGGTGAGCGCGTCTGACTGCGAAACCAGGTGGCCCGGGTTCGAATCCCGGTTGGGGCAAGTTACCTGGTTGAGGTTTTTTCCGGGGTTTTCCCTCAACCCAATAAGAGCAAATGCTGGGTAACTTTCGGTGATGGACCCCGGACTCATCTCACCGGCATTATCACCTTCATATCATTCAGACGCTAAATAACCTAGATGTTGATACAGCGTCGTAAAATAACCCAATAAAAAAACATTAGAGAAACTGTTCAGATAATGATGCGAAAATATTGTGGAACTCAATTCTCAGGGCAATAAATAGTAGTTATATTTGTCAATAATCTATTCTTTAGAACAATATCTTCGTAGTTACATAGATGTCAGCAGCTTGTATGTAATTACTTGTATTATTTCAATTGGGTTACACGTCACAGCGTAAGAGTTAGCGACAGCCAACGTAGCAGCATCCTCGTCGTACCGAACTGCATAAAACAGAAGCTGTGGGGTGCCTTGTAACAGAAAATTCCATCTTCGCCTCAGTGGTAAAGTTCCATTTTTTTTCCTGCAGTGAAACTTCTTTGATGTCGAGGCGCGTCAGCTGGAAAGTTGCTGAAGTATCTCAACTCGGGGAAGTTTATGGAGTGCTCGCAGAGGAAAGTCAATGGGCAGACTTGTAACTTTTGATCTGAAATCAATTTCAGATATGAACCTGCACAGTAGACAGGGAGCAGACATTTTGGGCTCGGATTTTTCCGTAATTGCGTGCGAAATGCTGTCCCCTTGCTTTACATTAGCTTAAAGGGACATATCTCATCCGTTAATAATAATAATAATACTTACTTACTTACAAATGGCTTTTAAGGAACCCGAAGGTTCATTGCCGCCCTCACATAAGCCCGCCAGCGGTCCCTATCCTGTGCAAGATTAATCCAGTCTCTATCATCATACCCCACCTCCCTCAAATCCATTTTAATATTATCCTCCCATCTACGTCTCGGCCTCCCTAAAGGTCTTTTTCCTCCGGTCTCCCAACTAACACTCTATATGCATTTCTGGATTCGCCCATACGTGCAACATGCCCTGCCCATCTCAAACGTCTGGATTTAATGTTCCTAATTATGTCAGGTGAAGAATACAATGCGTGCAGTTCTGTGTTGTGTAACTTTCTCCATTCTCCTGTAACTTCATCCCGCTTAGCCCCAAATATTTTCCTTAGCACCTTATTCTCAAACACCCTGAACCTATGTTCCTCTCTCAGAGTGAGAGTCCAAGTTTCACAACCATACAGAAGAACCGGTAATATAACTGTTTTATAAATTCTAACTTTCAGATTTTTGGACAGCAGACTGGATGATGATAATAATAATAATAATAATAATAATAATAATAATAATAATAATAATAAATTTTATTTTACCTGAAAGAGTTAAACCTTTGTTGTGTGTTCAAGGCGGACACACTGTATTATATTCGTACCGGTACATGATTCATTATAATGATATAAATATGACATAATGTTATGACCAGGCTTAGGATCCGGTACTATAATGATATAAATATGACATAATGTTATGACCAGGCTTAGGATTCGGGACATTTCAGCAACCAATGTACGCACAACTTGACTATAGAGTTCCTTGAACGTAGTAAACAGACATACTGTGAATGTAAACAACGACGTCATTGTGGTGCGTTATATTCTACTGTTAATAGTACAGGGACATCATTTTATTTTTACTTCAATTTTTATTGTACCTGTGTTTTTAATGTACTTCACTCCCACCCCTTCTACTAATGAAGTTCAACCGTTCTACACACAGATCCAAGACCGCATATACAGTCATACTAGTCTTACGGTCATAGTAAACAGTACGTTCCAAAAACATGTTCGCGTTTTCCAGTGACGAAAGAGCTTTCAATATTGCATCATTTTCCATTTCCCTACGTCGCATCCCGGTTCCCCCACCTGCTTCTATTCGCCTCTCTGTAAATGCTAGTGGCTGGGTTGTCTTAGCTCTTTTCTGAGAACATTAATTTCTGTTGTAAATTGGACGTCTACGTAATATTATACCCATACAATTGTTTAAAATAACTTAAATAAAAGGGCCTCGTTAAGTAAATAACAGTCACGTGATTTCCTCCCTTTCTATGACGCTGCGACGTAACCACTTGGACGGACAGTAGTTAGCATGTCTGAGTAATTTTCTCTTTTCGGATCGAGTAGAAGTAAAGATTGAATTTACAGTACGTAAGGTACTCTTTTATAGAGTACAGTAGGTATAGAATTATTTCAACATGAGTTACTGATACGAAGTAAGAACCTGGTAATTGGAATTACGTACAATAGTCTATAGTGTGATAATATGCAAATCAGAACTGAATCCTGTATGGAAATGAATGGCCACCATTTTCAAAAATGTGTTTAAATATCCATATTATGATTATTTTTCAATTAAACTTCATTCTCTGTATTGTACGCTAATGTGTTGTAGACAGTATAATAATATACACTGCATAATGAATACGTCCACATGGATAACTCAATTCGTGAGTAAAAACACTCATTTTTAATACTGTACTGTATTTTGATTAAACAAAAACCTAATGAAAATTATCAAACTAAAAATCGCGATATTTCCTAGTTTACGTAAATGGATGAACTACTTTTCTTCCTTCCTATACCTAGTAAAGTGATTTGTTTGTAGCTGTATTACACCAGTCTCATCGAACTCCAGTCGTGTAAGGGGGTAGCAAACGGTGTGTCCGGTTCTTAATCGTTGATCCAAAGGTATAGCCAGGTTAATATTATAAATGTTAGTAAAAATAAAATGATGTCCCTGTACAATCTAGTGACATTGGAAAATAAAGTAGGATACATGCCTCACAAGTTGTTAAGTCCTTCGGCGATATTGAAGTCGTTAGCGTTACAATAAATGACCATGTATTAGGCCTACATACTTGAAATTAGTTAAAAAAACTGTTCACTATGAATTGAAAATGCACTGTGATGGCCTGAGTTCGTTTCGTAGGGAGAGACGGAAGAATACTGTACCTCTGATCACGAACCGGATTGTACAGACCGATTATTTAGTCCTGACAGCTCAGCGACGCAAAGAGGAGAAGTAATAGGAGGAGTGGGGAGAGTTCCGGAGTAGAGATAGGGCGAGCGGTCGGTAAAGGCAAGCGAGTGAATAACCCAAACACCCCTTGGCGTAACTAAATGGACTCGCTTGTCCCAGGCGCACATCTCCGGCGACTGTCAGGACTAAATGATCGTACTGTACACTGACTCACAGGTAAACAAAACTCACCGCGCCAACTCTCTCCAGCTATACTCCGTTGCACTGTTAACTTCACTTCATTCTTAAGGGGAGAGGATGGTATTTTTTGGTGAAAAATGAGTAAATTTAAGAAAAAATTCTTTTAAATACCCTGTGATGTGTGGAATGCATAGCATAATATTTTGTGGGTATTTGTGCCCTCATCCGATGTTGAGTCTTCATTTTTAAACTTCCTGAGTCATGGATTTTAAATCACTCGCCACTTTTATTGTTGTTTCCGGTAAATTAAATTTTCAAAAAAAAATTGTTTTAAAATACCCTTTGATATGTGTGGAATGCATTGCATAACATTTTGTGCGTATTTGTGCCCTTATCGGATGTTGAGACGTTATTTTTAAATTTCCTGCGCTATGGATTTTTAAATCACACGCCCGCTTTCATCGGTTTCCAGTAACTTCATTTTTTTTTTTTTTTTGCTACATTGCCAGACAAAAATGGACATAATTTCTGAACTATTAAAGATACATTCATGAAATTTAGAACACACATTCTTTAGACTATTAAGAAACTTTTCTCTGTAACAGAATTTTGTTAATTGATTTCATTTTAAAAATACGTCCGTTTGTTTGCAAGAAAGGTAGTCAGAAAATTGTTACTAAATTTTAATTCTTTATTTTACAATCGTAGGGACTAATATCAAAATTCTGTTAAAGACAGTTTGTAGAACATGCTTTTGCAAATACATTGCAAAAAACTGTTTGAATCTATCTTTAAAAATGGTTTAGATATATCGGTTTTAGTACAATCCTGCATTGGGTATATTCTTTTTTTTAAATATGGGTCCCCAAATAATTTTTTTTCAAGATATTTGTATTTGGTTGAGTTGCCACGGCTATGAGCTCTCTACATACAAAAAATTAATATTCTACACCAAATTGGAAAAAAGTTTTAAAAATACCATCCTCTCCCCTTAAGTTGTCTCAGATCCTAAGCCTGGTTATGACTGTATGATAGATGGATGGATAGATAGATAGATAGATAGATAGATAGATAGATAGATAGATAGATAGATAGATAGATAGATAGATAGATAGATGGATAGATGGATGGATGGATGGATGGATGGATGGATGGATGGATGGATGGATGGATGGATGGATGGATGGATGGATGGATGGAGGACATGGATGGACATGGATGGACATGGATGGATGGATGGATGGATGGATGGATGGATGGATGGATGGATGGATGGACATGGATGGATGGATGGATGGATGGATGGATGGATGGATGATGGATGGATGGATGGATGGATGGATGGATGGATGGATGGATGGATGGATGGATGGATGGATGGAGATGGAGATAGATAGATAGATAGATAGATAGATAGATAGATAGATAGATAGATAGATAGATAGATAGATAGATAGATAGATAGATAGATAGATAGATAGATAGATAGATAGATAAATGGATAGATAGATAAATGGATGGATGGATGGATGGATGGATGGGTGGGTGGTGGGTGGGTGGATAGATGGATGGATTTATTCGTTCCATAATATTCTTAATTTGCTTTATAGGATAGAATAAAGAACGTTTCCAATTCTTACGTTTAAATACAAATGCAATACATATAAAATGCAAATATGAAATATGTACAGAATTAATACCTTAATAAAAATAATATTTTATACAATGTAATATGTTTACCATTTAATAGTATTAAAATATTTACACAGTACTGTGAAATGTCAAGAATTCATCTACAGAATAGAAAGTGTGGGATATTAAGTAATTTTTTAGTTTTACCTTAAATAATGCAGGGTTTTGGCTATGATTCTTAATGTCTTCAGGAAGACTATTGAACATTTTTATCGCCATGTAACGTACTCCCCTTTGATAGCATGATAAATTTGATGAAGGCATATGAAAATCATTCTTTCTGCGGGTATTTATACTATGTATGGCTGAGTTAGTTGGAAAATTTTCTTTATTACATAAGAGGAAATTTATTATAGGATATATGTATTGATTTGTTAAGGTTAGAATCTCTAATTTTTTTTTAATAATCTACATAATTCTCTAGCCTTTGCTCCAACTATTATTCTAATGGCTCTTTTTTGTAATAAGAATATATTTTTACTATCTGTAGAATTTCCCCAAAATATTAATCCGTAGGACATAATGGAATGAAAATAGGCAAAATATATTATCTTTAAGATACTGCTGTTTAGAAATTGTTGTAACGACCTAATTGCGAAGCATGCTGAGCTAAGTTTGGGGGTTATTTCTTTGATATGATTTTTCCAATTTATTGTATTATTGATATGCAAACCAAGACATTTGGTTGTTGATGTTTCCGGTAGAGGTATATTGTTGATAGTTGTGTCCAATGTTTCAGAGATTAAATTTGAATTGGTTTTAAATTGAATTATGTTAGTTTTATTAATGTTTAATGCTAGTTTATTGGTTGTAAACCAGTCATAAATTTTAATTAGAATTATTTCTGTTTTATATTTGAATGTGGCAAAGTTCTTGTCTGTAATTATGATACTTGTGTCATCTGCAAATAGTGTAGGATAACCTATTCCTTTTATTTTATCAGTTTGCGTACTTTCATTTTAAATATTAATAGATTCATCATGCTTTTTCCATGCGTTTACGAAAAAGTTCTCGTAATGATCTTAGAATTTATTTTAAAATAGAAAATGTAGTGCGTCCTGTCCTTTGAAAGGTGATCAGTAGACTTCGTTGAATTGCCACACGCAGCATGCAATCAGGTTGCCGATGTACGGTAGTATAGAGGAGGTGAGCGACCGCCTGGTCGCGTAGTATAAGCAGTTCATGTTAAGAGATGTGACCGGTCCAAATAGATAGAGCAGCTACAGCTAATGTATACCTATGTAAGCACTTTTTTTGCATTACTGTGGTTGGAATAGTCAAAGCTTAACATTTGTTCAGTGTAGACAAGAATTCAATCAAACATACTACAATGAGAGTGTTGCTGTTCCAAATAATTGCCCCTGGAATACCCTTACCCCCGCAGCCAGTCTTGACCCGTTTGGGAACGTGGTTGGATGCTGTTAATTATTATGTAGAACATTACAGCAAAATAATGGAGGTAATTGATGCATTGGATAGAACAGACAGTTCCGCTGTTGCAGCTATAAAATCATTGCCTTCTAAACAGCTATTGGAAGATATTGTGTTCATTGATTCTAATTTTAAAATCGTGTCCAAAAGCATCATTCTGTTAGAATCGTCTAAACTACAACTCTCAGAAGGCCTTAATATAATGGATAAAGTATCACAAACCGTTATCCAAAATAACAATTCACTAATTTCAGAAAAAGTGAAATGTGAGTTGAGAAACATTATTGCTAAAAAATGCTGCCATTCACAACCTTCGTATTATAAATGATGTACTATCAGGTCATGACAAGACGTCTGAAGTTGGTGTACTAAAAAGTAGTAACTTTCCGTTCTTCAAATATGCACGTATTATATTGTGTGATGTTGAACGTACATTTCCCAATATAAAAACTGTTTAAGTGACCATCGGAGAAGATTACTTTGCAGTCGCTCAAAATGTACGTAACTCTTCACTGCAATGCACATATTAAAGTATGATGTGAGTATCTTACATTAAATTTTAAGAGTTAATATATCTCACTATAAAATAATTGTGTATTTACATGTTTAGACATTTCTACTTCAAAGATCATTCATTATATTTCTTCAATGCAGGATACAGGTTTTATTGTAACCGCAGTATACTGCTCATTGTTTACATCAGAGGCATACTCAATGCTTTACACGCCCCCATCTCATACAGTCTATACTGCTTGCGCAGTAAACCTTGCGATTCTCGTGGCAATTCCACGAAGTCTAGTGATCAGCAAATATTCAGAAAATGAAGAAAGAACCGCTATCACTGGATGAGTGTGTGTACGTCCATAGACCGAGGTTTAAAAAGAACATTTGAGGTCTACATCATAGAGCGGCGGGCACGATAATTAGATCGCATGAAGGAAGTCATGCAATGGTCGCATTGCCGATTTTTAATACGCCAAACCAGGAGTTGTGAGGCCGCAGGAGAAGTGAGTGGCTGGCGCGTAACTGGATTATCCCCGCCTCACGACAGACTTCCTCAGAAACATCAAATTACATTAAGACCCTCCTTTCAATTAATCTCTTCCTTTTCCCCGATGCGGAGGGGAGAGCCCGTACAACTGGTGTTTCTAAAGCTGTGGAAACCCGTGTTTCAGGCTTGGGGTGTTGAGATTAGTTATTGAGTATGCAGCCCAACCCTTGTCTCGGCGTGTACTGCTCGCGGCGAAACTGTCGATTGCGGCCGGAAGTCTCACTTGTTGCACTGATTTCCTCCCAGAAATCATCGCCGGTACGACAAGAAGTCCCACAGTCATTCGCGGTGATGTGGAAGTTGCCATGTTTTCGTTGGATCCGAGATCGCGCATTCAAAATCTGTTTTTTTGGGGGGGGGTTATTTTACGACGCTGTCCTGCGCCGTGGCGTCGCGGTCTAAGGCATCCCGCCTAGGACTCGCGTTACGGAATGCGCGCTGGTTCGATTCCTCATCGGGGAAGAAATTTTCTCATGAAATTTCGGCCAGTGTATGGGACCGGTGCCCACCCAGCATCGTGATGCACTTGGGGAGCTACGATAGGTAGCGAAATCCGGTTGCGAATACCAGCCATAACGGCTGGGGGGATCATAGTGCTAACCACACGATACCTCCATTCTGGTTGTGTGATCGTTCACCTCTGCTTCGGCATGTGGGCGTGAGGCCAGCAGCCGGCTGGTCGGTCTAGGCCCTTCACGGGCTGTAGCGCCACGGATTATTATTATTATTATTATTATTATTATTATTATTATTATTATTATTATTATTATTATTATTATTTTATGACGCTGTATCAACATCTAGCCAAAGTCTGTTGTGTAATAAAAATTTCTAATACGACTTCCATCATCATCATCATCATCATCATTATTATCATCATCCTGGACTTCTTAAGTGCAAAATAAGACCATAACAATTCTTTGCCATCGAACTCCATTCTTAACCATGGCCTTTGCTTCATTCCATGACTCTCATACTTGCTAATCCTCTTTCTGTTGCCCTGTTTCAGGTCTTCCTATTTTTCCTTCTTCTTGTGGGGTCCATTCCAATGCTCGTCTAGTTACAAAGTGTGTTCCTAAAGTCATGGTGGGGTTTCAAATGATTATGTCCATTAAGGAGGGACGTACACCTTCATGTACTCGTTTTTTAAGTACTGAAAATTTTCTGGTAAAATTCATGTTCTGGGAATAATAAGCTAATTAAGTAGTAAAATATCGCTGCAATCGAAAAGTATTGGGTATAAGTTTGAATAAGGAACAAAAAAAAAGTTTCCTTCCCAGGCAGGATTCGAACCACGAAAGTCTTAGTTATCAGTCTATCTTTCTCTGGAGTGAACAAGGCTCTGAAATCTGCTACAAGGGTCGGTCCGGTTTTTTGCCACTACTATGCATCAATTGAAATATCGCGATATTTTCAACCGAAGGGCGTTTTGTGATTACATAAAAAAATTATGGAAGAAGATGAAGACTTTACTGACACTTTTTGGATGTATGACAAAGTACATTTCCATCGCAGTGGTAGTCATTTAAAGGATGCCCTTTTTAAGATATATATGACTATGTAGTATATGATCTCAGATATGTCATTTTGAAAAAAGTAAATGCTTGAGTCAATGGCCAGCTGTTTAAATTGCTTGTTCCTCTGCTGGACCCTTAGTGGTTACTTACTTACTTACTGGCTTTTAAGGAACCCGAAGGTTCATTGCCGCCCTCACATAAGCCCGCCATTGGTCCCTATCCTGAGCAAGATTAATCCATTCTCTATCATCATATCCCACCTCCCTCAAATCCATTTTAATATTATCTTCTCATCTACGTGTCGGCTTCCCTAAAGGTCTTTTTCCCTCCGGCCTCCCAACTAACACTCTATATGCATTTCTGGATTCGGCCATACGTGCTACATGCCCTGCCCATCTAAAACGTCTGGATTTAATGTTCCTAATTGTCAGGTGAAGAATAAAATGCGTGCAGTTCTGTATTGTGTAACTTTCTCCATTCTCCTGTAACTTCATCCCTCTTAGCCCCAAATATTTTCCTAAGAACCTTATTCTCAAACACCCTTAACCAATGTTTCTCTCTCAAAGTGAGAGTCCAAGTTTCACAACCATACAGAACAACCGGTAATATAACTGTTTTATCAATTCTAACTTTCAGATTTTTGACAGCAGACTGGATGATAAAAGTTTATCAACCGAATAATAACAGGCATTTCCCATATTTATTCTGTGTTTAATTTCCTCCCGAGTATCATTTATATTTGTTACTGTTGCTCCCAGATATTTGAACCCTTAGTGGTTTCATTGTTAAATTGAAGATCTCCCCGGAAAAAGAATGTAACATCAAATTATTCAAATATGTAATAGTAAATATAGGCCTAATGAAATATGTCCCTGAAATTATTTTCCTTTCACTTGAAAAAATGAATCATTATTTGATTGATTCCATCCTTATTCCGGGGAGGTCTTCAATTAATCTGAATACCTAAAACTAACTTGATAGTTTACCATCAAGGTCAGTGGGCAAGAACAATTGCGATAACTATACACACTAGTATACTTTTTCGGAATAAGTAGTACTGAACTAGATATCATTCAAATCTGAAAACGGATTATTTACGCATCACATTAATTATCGCCAGCTGCATTGGCTTCCGCTTGGATTGAGTGAGCAGCCGTCGCCTTCGCAATCTGAAGAAACGTCTCGGTTAATGTATTCGATCCACTTGTGTAGCAAAACTCCCCCGATCCCACGTCGAGGGGGTCGTGGTCCCAGGCTTAATTACATTAAAACTCCACGGGGTTCTATCAAGGACGCGACGAGTTCCATCGGGCCCGAAACCTCACCGGCGTCTTGACAACCGACAACGTTGCCGCCTGCATCATAATTATGCTAAACGTAACAGTTCTAGAGCTTTTGAGCAGCATGATATCACAGTCTACTATATACAGTCGCGAAGCTTGAGGTGATTTTTTGAAACTCTCGTGATAAAGCGCTCCAAGCGGTTAGCAACTAGAAACAATAGACTGTCCACGGTCGACTTTAGACAGTGTCGTATTTCCATCGAGTGCTAGCTCGTTGCGTATTTCACATTGATGCTTGTGAAATGTTCGTTATTGGTTGTAATGAAAATGTTAATGGCTAAAATACAATAATTGGAATAATAATATTTTACTAGAGACGTAGAAAAATTAAGTTTGTTTTAATGAAATTTATTGATCACGTTTTATTTTCAATTCTGGTGGGATTATTATTGCTTAAGCCTACTTTTTTTTCAAAGGATGTTTTTAATTATAGCTGTTAATTTTGTTGTTATTTTTATTTGTTACTTTACTAGAGACGTAGAAAAAGTCTGTTACAATTAAATTTATTGATCACGTTTTATTTCCAATTCTGATGTGATTATTATTGCTGAACCTCATCCCACTTTGTTAACTACGTAAGCCTACACTACAAGTACCGGTACACGTAAGTTACTCCATTAATTCATATTTCCATTATTATTGTTGTAAAGGGAAATGCAAATTAATATTTATTGGTTTCATAGTTAATTATCGCTATAATCTTGAATGAGTGAAGCGATTATAGTAAATTTCAGTTCGTTTTGCACAAACAAAAATAATATTTACCTATTTCTTGCAGGTATCTTCGAGTTTATGATGGAATTTAATGTACTTCATTAAAATAATAAATTAACTTCATGCATTTAATATTTCAATAATGGAAGGAAGGTGTTAATATTTCCAAAAGAACACAACGAAAGTGTAACATATTTTGTCGTCTACTAGGAGAGAGATCTGCGATGATGAGGCGATAGTAGCGATCCTAGTGGTGGGCAACTACCCATGTTTGCATTTTTAGTACATACTGAGCTTCGCGACTGTATATAGTAGACTGTGATGATATGGAGGTGGATGAGAGTTGAATTGATGAGTTGCAGGACAGAAAAAAAAAGTTAACTGGAAAACAAATTCATAAAAATTATAATTATAATAATAAATTTTAAAAAGTGACGTGATGTCAAAATATAATATAATTTCTAAATAAAATAAATCGAGAACTGTGGCATTTTGTGGCAAATCTCCTGTAAGATCTAAAATAGTAATAGGAAAGAGTATCATAGAACAGGTAAATAAATTTAAATTTTTGGGCGTTACCTTATCTTATAAAGAAGACTATGATCAAAAATAAAAAATAGAAAAATTTAATTACATAAATGAAACAATAAGAAGAACCCTGAAATCAAAAGCCAGAAAAGATACGTTGTTAAAATTTTATAAGGTGATGTCAGTGCCCAGTTTACTATATGGAAGCGAAACATGGTTTATGAAAAAGAAAGATGTCTCTAGATTACAAACAAATGAGATGAAATTTTTTAAAAGCGTAGCAGGTTACAGGAAAATAGAACATAAAAGAAACGAAGAAATAAGAGAAGAACTTGAGATATATGAATTAAACAACAAAATAGAATAATATAGGAATACATGGATGTCTCACATTTCAAGGATGCAGGAGGCCAGGATACCATGCAAGTTTTGGAAATATAAACCTCGGGGAAGAAGAGCTATTGGAAGACCAGCCAAAGATGGATGGACCAATTTCAATAGCTGCTACAGGAATCAAATTCCTAATGCATGAAGGATGATGATGATGAAGAAGAAGAAATCGAGATGTATTAAGTGATTTATGAAATGCGAAAAATGGATTTTAATTATTCCGTAGTAAAACATTGCTTCACTTATTATGATATAACATATAAGCTTTTAAAAATAAACATAACTTTGTTAGCCATTTGCCTTGTTAAAATACAGATTTTTCCAGTTTGAGAATTAGATTTAAATCTTAAGACAAGGATTAGTTTTGCAAATCAAGATTTCAGGTATAACTCCCTGTAAAGTTAATTTGAATACATGACACTGTTCGTTAACAGAAAAACTTTAACTCACACGGAGTATGACTATTGGTTGCTTGACTGTTGTCAGCCCACTTTGATCTGTGGATATAGAGGGAAAAAATTGGATCAGTGTCGGGTAGAGTTCCCGGGTAGCTCAGTAGGTAGAGCGTTTGTTAAAAATGCCCGGCCCCGGAAAATTTTTATCTTCAAATCAACTTTACAGGGAGTTATATCTGAAATCTTGATTTGCATAATACACGTCACTGTTCGTTAACAGAAAAACACAATTTAAGTCACACGGAGTTTTTTTAGATCTGTGGATATAGAGGGAAAAATTGGATCGGTGTCGAGAGTTTCCGGGTAGCTCAGTAGGTAAGCGTTGGTACGTTAAACCAAAGGTCCCGGGTTAAGACAAGGATTAGTTTTGTTCGATGGTTTTAAAATATGATTGTGGTAGAAACTTTATTACCGGAATAAGAGGATTTCGGACAAGAATGCTTTCTTATCGTGCAATAAATAGTTAACTTCATGATCAAATGAAATCGGGAAGACCAAGCCTTGCTAGAATTCAGGTTGCAGAGAGTTTTACGATAGCCAGAATCTAACTAGAGACAACATGTTATCAGTCAGCAACGTTAATGTGTTAAGCAAACAATTGCAAATACCTTACAGCACTGTTTGAAAATGTTACGAAAACTTCTGACAAATATGCGTCTTCATAACTGCAAATGGTAATTGAATTGAAAAAACAGATTGTGAAAGGAGACACAACGTTTCGTTACTTATATTTTCTTAGATGAAAATTGAGCCGGAATGGTTATTTGAAATATTGTAGAAAGATAAGGCCCACTTTTCTCTCAGAATGAGTAGTGCAGTCAATAGTTAAATTGAATCGATTGTTGCATAAACAAAATGAGTCCAATTTTTACCGAAATTGAATTAAGTTCTGTACAGTATTCGTGTGTAACGCGTACATGCATGAATAACGTGAGTCCTTGTATTTCAAACGGGTAAGTTTGCACATTTATTTTCATGTTCTTTGCATAAACATCATCTGTCCTGGACTCATGTTGTTTATGCAACAGATGGAATATGGCAGCAGCTATCTTTGTTTGAACAATCAACATCAAATTTGCAAAATATACAAAAAAAAAAGTGTCTTTTAATAATACGACTTTTTCGTCTTCAGAAATTTTATCTCCTCAAACCAATCGTCCTGGCCTTTAGACTTTCTTCTTGGCATTTTTATGCTGAAATAGAAAAAATGGTGTAAATTCACTAAAATAACACAACACGCAGTAAAACGAGGAAAACGTGAAGGGAGTTCTCTTTGAGTGGCGGAACCAGTTTAACGTTAGTTAGCATTTATTGTAATAACTAGCAATGCTAGGTTAGCGTTGCTGTCAACTATAAGGAAGGAATATGACAAGACTGAGAGTATGCTCAAATTATGGATATGCGGAATGTAATTCCGGCACAGCAGGCAACATTACAGACTAGACGAATTTAACAGGATATCCAACTTGCACGAAAAAATATCCTAAACTATTACGATGTTCATCGCGTAGACGCAGATAGGTTTAATCATTTTTGCAACCACACTTTGAAGCAAGCACTTTTCCAATCATGTTATTTCTTAAAAAAAAAAAGAAAGCAGTTTGGTGTTATAATTATAACATTGATATGATATTAGTACATTATGCAACGAGCCTATGATGGTAGTAATTAAGACGCGAGTATGTTTATGAAACGAGCGCAAGCGAGTTTCATAATTTTCATACGAGCGTCTTAATTACCATTATAGTCAAGTTTCATACGACTTTTTATGCTCGACCATATTTCTAACTTGAAATTATTCATAAGTATTCATGTTATTCTTATCTGACTGAGGAGCGGAACTGACCTTGTGCAATACCTCGTAAATTGTGAGATGTGCGCAGACGCGAAAGTATTAATTTTTTCCGAGAAACAAATGTCGACCTTGATATAATCTAGAGAGTCTAGTCTTTCGATTGCATATCCGAGAATAATCGATACTTGCGCTTTCATATTGCTACAATGATATTTTATGATTGGTGGAACACCTGAACTTTAATGAATAGGTGTACTTTAATGAGGTCCATTAAAGGGCTGCTACCAGGTGTATAATTACTACATTTCGACATGTTCGGGCATAAAATACTTATTTCTACAGCCCATGTTTAGTATTTCTTATTAAATTGCAATTTCTTTGACATCTGGACAAAAGGGCGACCGGACAGAGTTCATTCCTGAAGTCCACACCTGTGGAGTAACGGTTAGCGTGTCTGGCCGCGAAACCAGGTGGCCCGGATTCGATTCCCGGTCAGGACAAGTTACCTGGTTGAGGTTTTTACCGGGGTTTTCCCTCAGCCCAATATAAACAAATGCTGGATAACTTTGGGTGCTGGACCCCGGACTCATTTCACCGGCAATATCACCTTCGCCTCATTCAGACGCTGAATAACCTGAGATGTTCATAAAGCGACGTAAAATAACCTACTAAAAAATAAATCCATTCCTGAACCTGGACAAAGCTAATAAAAAGTAACATGTCCGAGTTAAATCCGGATGTCTGGTCTCTATTGATAATAAGCATTTATACCAATTATTGCTTTAAAACTAATATCTTGCAGTGGTAACATCTACAAAATAAAAAAAAAATGTAGAAAAATAGTAATAAAATGTGTCATGCTGAATTTTATACTTAAAGTAGCACTATATGGAAGGTTAATATTGCACCAATTAAAGACACCCATGGATTCACAGTTAAGGTGAAATAGTACATTATGCAACAAGCCTATAATGGTAGTATTTAAGACGCGAGTATGCTTATGAAACGAGCGCAAGCGAGTTTCATAATTTTCATACGAGCGTCTTAATTACCATTATAGTCAAGTTTCATACGACTTTTTATACTCGACCATATTTCTAACTTGAAATTATTCATAAGTATTCATGTTATTCTTATCTCACTGAGGAGCGGAACTGACCTAGGCCTTGTGCAATACCTCGTAAATTGTGAGATGTGCGCAGACGCGAAAGTATTGATTTTTTCCCAGAAACAAATGTCTAGTTGTCTTTCGATTGCATATCCGAGAATAATCTATACTTGCGCTTTCATATTACTACAATAGTATTTTCTGATTGGTGGAACACCTGAACTTTAATTAATAGGTGTACTTTAATGAAGTCCATTAAAGGGCTGCTACCAGGTGTATAATTACTACATTTCGGCATGGTCGAGCATAATAGTACATTATGCAACGAGCCTATAATGAAGGTAATTAAGAAGTGAGCGTGGATATTTATGAAACTCGCTTGCGCTCGTTTCATAATTTTGATACGAGCATCTTAATTACCATTATAGGCGAGTTTCATACGACTTTTTATGCTCGACCGTATTTCTAACTTGATGTTATTAATTTTATTGTATCTGACCTGGAGCAATGTCCCATATGTTGTGAGATGTGCGCAGACGCGAAAGTATTGATTTTTTCCGAGGAACAGATATGCACATTGACCTTGCTAGGTCATAAGAACCTACAGAGATAACATTGAAATTAAATTAGACATTGAAAAACGAGATGACAAATTGAATTTATTTGAATATTATTTACAATTAACGCTAATTATTATAGTAACAAAACATAACCTTC
Source organism: Periplaneta americana (assembly GCA_025594305.2). NCBI lineage: Eukaryota > Metazoa > Arthropoda > Insecta > Blattodea > Blattidae > Periplaneta > Periplaneta americana. The sequence continues at coordinate 196,398,413 of JAJSOF020000005.1, forward strand.
TGCGACTGTGTTGGGTTTCCAGCCTCCGTGGCTTTTCGCTAATTCTCTTTCGATTGCATATCCGAGAATAATCGATACTTGCGGTTTTATAACGGTAGAAAGCTGACCTGTCATTGGCTGAACAGTTGTAACCTGAGTCGTCATTGGCTGAAAGACCTGACCTTTAATGAGTAGGTGTACTTTAATGACATGCATTAAAGGTCCGCTACCAGGTGTATAATTACTACATTTCGGCATGGTCGAGCATAAAATTATTTTATGTCTCTTTGTAAAATTCACTCTTTTGGGCTGATGTTTATGCGACTACGATTCAGTTGTGGGTGGAATATGGACAACAGACAACCCTCGTGCACAGACCGAATCTCATTCTTAAGACATTCCGTAGCCGTTTCATTCATCTTGTTTGTTTTGTTTGTCAGATAGAATATTTTATACGTGTTAGCTACTTTATAATAGCGCTATATTTTGTACCTCTGGTTCTTTCTAGTACGTTACCTCTCCTTGGAGGCTTCTGAAGTTGCAATTATGAATTTATAGTCAAAGCTGCGACCCGCTGAGTTCTTCTGCAATGCAATATCGCTCGTCTCAACTATTCTGGAAGTACAGATGACAAAAGCTGAACATGTGTCAGAGGAACATCAAAGACTGTTGTGTTAAGAGGGTTCTCAGAAAATGGGATAAGTTTACCACCACACAGGAAGTTCCAGAGGGCGAGGCGAGGGTTCCTGGGAACGGCGTGTTTAGGAGACAAAGAGAACGGGAGGGATGATTAGTGGCATAGCAACTATCGCCATTACGCCTCTCCTCTCCAGTGTATTCGCGATGTTGCAAAGAGTCTGTAACGCAAGCTATAGTTCAGTCGGAGAAAAAAATCATATTAGGGCTTGAATCTTGAAAACGGCATGAATGAATCTGGTAAATATACACTCAGTTGCGCACAAAAAGTAGGCCTAAATATTGTATATTCATTAAATATTTCAAAGGATATTGTATTGAGAACATTTTCTTTCCTTCTACAACGTGTTACGTCGCTAGTACGATGGTCTTGCATCCAGGTTTCCTGGGTTCGGTTGTGACCTGGTCGTGATGTATTATGGTGGACAAAGCAAGCGTTACAGGTTTTTCTCGGGGTACTCCCTTTTCGCCTTTCATTCCACCAACACTCTCCAACGCCTCTTTGCACATATCTGCAATGGTTAAAATAGGCTCTATTTGTACCCACAAACTGCATTGCAATTATGAAAGAATTAAAAAAAGACTATGTTGTATAACAAATTTATTATTATTATTATTATTATTATTATTATTATTATTATTATTCGTATTATTATTAGTATTATTCGTAGTAGTAGTAGTAGTAGTGCCAGAGAAGTTCTCAGAAAACAATCATTCCAGTCATTGTGCCAGCTCCCACATAAAGGCAAAGGTGTTTGTACATTTGAAGAATGCCCCAAAGCCAACTCCTGGATCTACTCTAAAAAGTGTCTTTCGTCCTCGGAATATATCAATGCCATCAAGATGTCTTGCAACGTCACCGCAGTGAGATCTGTCCCTGGCAGAACCTTCAGTACTACCCGTTGTCGCCATTCCGGCTGCAGCGAGACTGAAACACTTGGCCACGTGCTGGGGTTCTGTAAGAAAGGAGAGCTACTGCGTAACAACAGACACCATCGTGTCCGTACAGCAATTGCCAACCTGCTAAGAAACAGAGGATGGGAAGTACATGAGGAGATTCATTATGTGTCTGAAGATGATTCTCATAGAAGAGTCGATATAATTGCCATCAATAGAAGAACCCAGAAAGCGATGGTTTTAGACCCTACGATTTGCTTTGAACGAGACACAAATCAAGTACTGCAGATTAATGATGACAAGCGAGCTAAATATGTACCTTGTCTTCCATACCTCAGTGAAAAATATGGCATTTCGCTTTACAACTGGGATGTTGCAGGCTTACTATTTGGAGCGAGGGTTGTTTACCAAAATTTACATGTAATATCCTTAAATCCTTTCAAATTCCCTTTTATGAGGTTCAGAAGATTGTAATGGAAATTCTGAAGGCCTCTTTTCAAATTCTACACTATCATCTATATCAGGATTGGGCAGAATTATGCACTCTGTGCTTGCACGGTGTACTACGAGAGGAGTGTGCTTATAGAGTGCACGAAAACCGGTTTATTTAAGTTGCGGTACGTACTGTATGTTTCAAAAGAAAATGTTATACTACCAAACTAAATAAGAACACAAAGTAATGAAACACTTTCTTAAACACAAAACAAAACATGTCTGTTGCAAATTAATTCATATTACTCAATTTCTTACGATCTGGAGAAACTGTATTAGCACAAGCCATGCGAAGGACTGCCGTTAAAAGCCCATCATTTCTTGTTTGAGATTTGTTTACTTTCGTAATAGAAAATAACTGTTCACATCTATAAGTGGAACCAAATAAACACAAAACTTTCTCACACAGCTTATGCAGATTGGGAAAGCGTCCTCTTGGGAATCCGTCATAAAACTGCACAAGACTCGACCTTGAATCATATTTCGCTCGCATCTCTCGATCACATTGCAGGTCAATCAATTCACAGTATAATGAAGGGGGAACGTTATCAATAATCAGTTGGAATCAGAACATGTAGCAAAAATACGCAAATTCATTTCCAGACAATCTAAATCGTGGAACCTTCATGTAAATTCCTCTAATAGACCGGATAGAATATATGCGTACATTTCGAAATTTTCATTGTTCAAAATTCTTTGCGCTTAGATAAGTATGGGAAATGATATATTTCGCCCTTTTGCATTTGAGGTATCCATAACCACAATTTCTTCTTAAAAGCTGCAATTCTATCTGCAAATTGTGTGTTAAGAATTTCTTTTCCCTTAAGTCCTAAATGTAGCTCATTTAAAAGCTGTAAGATCTGTTATAGCTGCTGGCACACTACAGCGCTCGCACTTGGAATACCCCGTGCGCACGGAGGGCAAATGCGCTGATCTGTATGTCAACACGTAAATTTTTTTCAAAGGCATGTTGGTCCGCCAAGTTATTGAAGGACCTTTGATATTTATTTTCATTTACGTAAATGTTTGTTTTAAATTTTGTACAAATCGAATCATTATTTTGCTCTTCTCTGGAAAAGATTCAAAAACGGGCTCTCAAGTATTGTCGGAAAAATTCACCATTAAAATGGGACACACTCACGGACAGGAGAACGCGAATTCGATTATGCGCACTGTTCAAAACATACAGAGGTGAGCCTGCCTGGATAGAAATAAAAAATAGGTTGCAGCCGCCAAATTACTCTTCAAGGAACGACCACTCATATAAATTGAAGGAAAGAAGGCAGAGGACGGACACTGGAAAGTTTTCTTTTCTCAATCGTACTATCAGGGACTGGAATGCTTTACCTGCAGACTTACTAAAGGCTTTACCAACAACCAAAAATGTATTTAAAAATAAGCTTAAGAACTTTACTAATAGACGATAATTATACACAGTTTTTAAAGGGTGTAATTGATATTTTGTTATTGAAGTGTTGTATCAGTGAAGAATTATGTTGTGTCAGTGAAGTGTTTTGAGTAAGTGAAACGTGTTCCTGTCAGTGAAGCTTTATAGTTTATAGTGGCAGTGCAAAGTATTTGAACAGTGAAATGTTTTTGAAGTGTTAGTGAAATCAGGATAGAATCAGTGAAATGTGTCGTAGTTCCAGTGCAGTGAGTGAGTTGACAGCGAAATGAGTCAGTGTTGAAAGGTACTTGTGCAGATATGAACATATCATACTCGTGGGTTTTAGTTCGAACATAGGTTTAAGGTACAAATTAGATTTACTTTAAATGTTATTTTAACCGATCGTGCTTCATTTAATTTAGGATGTTCCCTGTTGCTGTTGTTATTATTATTATTATTATTATGATTATTATTATTATTAATTATTGTTAGTATTAATTATTAGTATTAGTATTAATTGTATTTTTTATTAATTGTGTTTATTATTGTCTTTATTGAGTGTAATCACTGCCACCGGGTATATACCCATTGCAGTGTGAATAAATACATACATACATACATACATACATACATACATAAATACATACATACATACATACATACATACATACATACATACATACATACATACATACATACATACATACATACATACATACATATATACAGAAGTGTGAAAATTATTAGAATAATCTTAATTTTAAAGTTTTTTTAATAGTTCCTTCACAAATATTAATTGAATTGATGAATATTGGTATATATATTTATATATATTGGTAGGATATATTTACTACTAACATTGCCGGAAAGCATTTTCTTATTTTACAATTTTTATGGGAATTCAGAAATTATTATATTATGTTTTCGGAATTGGAAACATAAAAAATTATATGCACAAAACAGAGGTATACGTTCATTTGAACCTTCACAACAATGTAAACGCAAAGAACAATTTGTTTAAAGCATTTCTTAATTAATTTTTTATGTTTCCAATTCCGCCAACATAATATAATAATTTCTGAATTCCCATAACAATTGTAAAGTCAGAAAAATACCAATGTACAACAGTGCTTTCCGGCATTGTTAGTAGTAAATATATCCTACATCAGTATAGTAACATTATTTACCAATATTCATCAATTAAATGAATATTTGTGAAGGAACTATTAAAAACCTTTAAAATTAAGATTATTCTAATAATTTTCACACCTCTGTACAATTCCCTTTATCTTTTATGTTTGTTAATTCCGGATCCCAGTGGTCAGCCTCACTTGAGGACGGATGATTTGAAATAAATCTTAGTAGTAGAAAACGTTGAATTTTAAGAAAATTTGAAAAGCAGCTTCACGCACAGAAAAAGGCCGTCCCGGGGTCCGAACGGAATGTATGTACATCTCGGAAGCACTCGATGTTTTTTGTGGACGCAGGTTTGTTGAAGTTGCTCACAGCTGGAGTTGGAACTTTTTGTCAGTGCACCGAGCACTCACTTCCACCCCTACTGCAGCTGTGTTGGGGTAGGCCAGGGCTGCGGCACACATGCACCGGGATCGCACCCCCTCTGTTTACAGGTTCTCCTGCCGCTCGGTTTACGAGCCACCCGCCGCGTCTCCATTTCCAACTTTTAACGAGTTTCTAAGAAAGCAACTCCTCCTGATTTGGAAGTTTAATTATTTTTTTTACTTCAGCTTCATTTCTTCTCTCCCGTTTCTTAATAGGGCTGTAATTTCCTCGAATACATATGCAGAGAATAAAATATAAAACACTTCGCCTCTCACAGCAGGTGCTATTTCTACGTTAACGGCTTTTCAGTAGAGAATATGCCCACAAGAAAATTCAGTATCTACCAAATATGCAGAAATAAAAAAAAAATAATTATTTTTAAGACTCAAATTGATGAGATTGTACATTAAATTGTACACCATATGGTGTTAGCAAGTGCAGAAGTATTTTACATAGGTTGTAACTTTATTAATGGCAACTATTTATTTATTAAACCAAACCCTTTAACTCTATTAAATATAGAATATAATCTAAATTTAACAGAAGAAATACTGAAATCAGAAGTAAACACTGAAATACTGAAACAATTGTCTTTAGAGACAATTAATATTAGGTACCCTCCACAAAACTGGCTTCATTTATACACAGACGGATCCTTGATCTCCAGAGAACAAGGTGCCGGTGCAGGTGTTACGTGCTGTCTCTTCTCACTTTATAGATCACTTGGATATGGAACAACAAGTTTTGATGGTGAAATCATTGCAATAAGTGAATGTCTCAGGAATCTTCTATACCACATCAATAAATTTAGGAATGCAGTTATATTGTCAGACTCCAAAGCAGCTATTCTATCAATCGTCTCTAAACACACACCTTCATCTCAAACTGCAGAAATAACTAAAATGCTCTCTCAATTAATATCACTCAATAAATGAATTGTATTCCAAAGGATACCATCCCATTGTGGAATCCTGGGAAACGAGAATGCGGATGCTTTAGCAAAGAAGGGCAGCACTGCTACTTACAGACCTGTTACTAAATCTACGTATTACTCTGTGAAGAGATTTATTAAATCTACATACTTAGACTTCAACAAAGAAAATTTGATAACACAGTCCCAAGGGAAAAAATGGAACTCTCTGCATCAAAATCCACAGTTAATTCCCGATTTACCACGAAAATCGACTATAGCTGCATTTAGATTGGCAACAGGCCATGATTGTTTGGCTAAACACCTGCATAGCATTGAAATATGTCAGTCCCCTAACTGCCCATTATGCAACTCAAACCAAGAAATGGATTCGGAACACCTCAAAATCTGTGCTTCATTGGCTAGTCATGATAATATCTTTGAAAAATATTGGAGTGCAAGAGATCAAATGACTTTATTGTCAAACGCCTGGCATTAGAAAACAACAACAACAACATTAAATTAGAAATAAAACACGGATCAGTATTTTTTTTCAGTAACTGAAGAAGAAGGAATGTATTCATTGATTAAAGTCCTCGTTAACACTTTGCTAAACCATAAAATTTACTTAGTATTACGTTAAAAAAGTGTAAAATTGTTAAAAAAAAAAAGACATATACCTTCGACAGACGGCCCGTTTCAACGCTATGTCACGTCATCTTCAGTGTCTCTTGAACCACTGGTGATCTTGACTCTATTATGTGCATTTGTCGATGGTAGGGGTGGGGGTGTGTTGTTCCTATGGTTGGGGCTGGCTGTTTGTATGTTATGATGTATTATGACGTCGAATAATGTGTGTGTATTGAACTGCAATTGTGTGTTAAGTATATATTGTGGGTATGCTATTGTATGCTTATATATTTCGTACTGTTCTAGGATGTTTAATTGTGAACTTTTTGGTTAGATGTGTAAAATTTCCATATCGGTTTCTATATTATTGTAGTAATCATTATTGTTGATAATGTGATCTGCATAATTTGATGCGATGTAGGGTTTGGTTATAGCTTTAATATGTTCATTATATCTTGTGTGAAAAGATCTTCCTCTCTGTCCTATGTAAAAATTTGGGCAACTATTGCATGTAATATGTATTGCATGGAATGTAGTTGTGTTTTAATGAGTCAGGGCTATAATCCATACACTCGAACTTCATTGCGTGCGATTGCTGCTGTATTTGATGAGAAGGTGATTAGTGTAAGGTTGTGGCCGCCATATCACGAATTTGGAAGTGTGTTTGGAGCTCAGAGGTACAATGATCGGAGTTGTCTCTGCTGGTAAGATGCTTCTAGACTCCATATTTTTGAGATTATAATGAATTCGGGTTGTGAAAAAAGAACATGAAACATTTTTCAAGTACCTTCCCAAGAAACTAGTTCGATTAATTAAAATGTGTCTCAGTGAAACGTACAGCAGAGTTCGTATAGGTCAGTTTCTGTCAGATGCGTTTCTAATTCACTGTGGGCTAAAGCAAGGAGATGCACTATCATCTTTACTTTTTAACTTTGCTCTAGAGTATGCCATTAGGAAAGTCCAGGATAACAGAGAGGGTTTGGAATTGAACGGTTACATCAGCTGCTTGTCTATGCGGATGACGTGAGTATGTTAGGAGAAAATCCACAAACGATTAGGGAAAACACGGGAAATTTACTGGAAGCAAGTAAAGAGGTAGGTTTGGAAGTAATTTCCGAAAAGACAAAGTATATGATTATGTCTCGTGACGAGAATATTGTACGAAATGAAAATATAAAAATTGGAAATTTATCTTTTGAAGAGGTGGAGAAGTTCAAATATCTTGGAACAACAGTAACAAATGTAAATGATACTCGTGAGGAAATTAAACACAGAATAAATATGGGAAATGCCTGTTATTATTCCGTTGAGAAGCTTTTATCATCCAGTCTGCTGTCGAAAAATCTGAAAGTTAGAATTTATAAAACAGTTATATTACCAGTTATTCTTTATGATTGTGAAACTTGGATTCTCACTTGGGTGTTTGAGAATAAGGTGCTTAGGAATATATTTGGGTCTAATAGGGATGAAGTTGCAGGAGAATGGAGAAAGTTACACAACACAGAACTGCACTCATTGTATTCTTCACCTGACATAATTAGGAACATTAAATCCAGATGTTTGAGATGGGCAGGGCATGTAGGACGTATGGGCGAATCCAGAAATGCATATAGAGTGTTAGTTGGGAGGGCGAAGGGAAACTGACCTTTGGGGAGGCCGAGACGTAGATGGGAAGATAATATTAAAATGGATTTGAGGGAGGTGGGATATGATGATAGAGAATGGATTAATCTTGCTCAGGATAGGGACCAATGGAGGGCTTATGTGAGGGCGGCAATGAACCTCCGGGTTCCTTAAAAGCTATTAAGTAAGTTACAAGTACTTTCAATGTTTAATAATGATAAATCGGTGCAAGTTAAAGGCAAATAGCAGCATATAATTGCGTAAAGTAAGTGGTTACAAGACCATGATATGTTAATGGTGCAACACTCAGTTTTCATACTAATACAGTTATTCAATGTCTTGCGTTTTTGTCGTTTTTATTCACATTGATAAATTGGACAGCAGTCCGGGTAGATTGGGCCTTCCCCTGGAACCATTGTGCATGATCTGTCTTTGATATGAGTCTCTGAGCACCTGCAAGACATAAAGTTGTTTTAATGCACCAAAGCGTTTATGTTTTGTCTTTCCAAATTTCATTTTAGAATTATCTTCTACGGCTGATAGAGACATCAATACATATACATTATGTGATCGAAAGTATCCGGACACTCCGCAAAACGTGTTTTTATCACAAAAGGCGACACAGTAGTCAGCAGACATCAGACAGCTGTCAGCAGACAGCACGAGACAGCATAATGAGATGGTCTAAGGAACTGACGGACTTTCAGCGTGGTCAGGTGGCACTTGTGTAAGAAGTCTGTGCGCGAGATTTGCACTCTCCTAAGCAACCCTGGGTCTACTGCTAGTGATGTTATACTGAAGTGGAAACATGAAAGGATGTGTACAACCCAAAAGCATGCAGGCTGACCACTCATGACTTCCAGAGACCGTCGAGTGTTGAAGAAAGTCGTACAGCGTAATCGTCAATCATCCACCGCCATCATGACACAGGAATTTCGAACTTCATCAGGATCTTCTGCATCTGCACCATGACTGTTTGGCGCGAGGTGCGTAAACTCGGTTCCCATGGCCGAGCTATTGCCCATATCCACACATCACACAGGCAAATGTCAAATGCCACCTCGCATGGTATAAGGAGTGTCGAAACTGGACCATAGAAGAGTGAAAAATCGTTGTGTGGAGTGATGAATCACTATATATATATATATATATATATATATATATATATATATATATATATATATATATATATATATATATATACTCTATTTTATTTCAAGGAGTGCAGTTCGGTTCCTCCTTTGAACACCCACTTACAGATTTATGACTTCTTACAGAAACACCTCTGACAATTCTATCGTGTCCCCTCGTCCCAACATTGCACAGTTGCCACAATCCTGGTGACCCTCGAAATGAGACTGACGAGATTCTTGGAATTCGGAAAAGATGCAACAACTCTGCCTCCACGTGGATTTGACGGGAACCTGTCAATTCTTCTGAACAAGGTTGTGATTGGTTACTGACAGGAGAAGACAAGATTTCCGTCACAGTAGGGAAGACATTTATTTATGACAACCAATTAGTAGGGGGGCAGTAGAAGGTCTGTCGGCAAAGTCCTTTCTATGAAACTGCACTTCATGAAAAAAAAAATAGAGTATACAATGTGGCGATCCGATAGTAGGATATGGATGTGGCGAATGCCTGGTGAACATCTACCAGCCTTTATAGTGTCGACTGTGAAATTCAGTTACGGTGTTGTCATGTTTCTGCTGGAGGAAGGTTGGCCCCGTCGTTGTTTTACCTGGTAATGTCACGGCACAAGCTTACGTTGACATTTTAACCACTTTTATGTTGCCTACCGTCGAAGACCAGTTCGGGGATGACCATTGTGTCTTTCAACTCAACCGAGCACCCATCTATACTGTAGGGTTTGTCGGGCAGTGGTTTGACGACAACAACGTCGCACTAATAGACTGGCCTGTGCAGAGTCCTGATTTGTATTCGATAGAACACCTCTGGGATGTCTTGGAACGCCAACATCGTGCTAGACCACACCGACCCACATCGATAACTCGTCTTATTTTGGCGCTCATGGAGGAATGGGCTGCCATTCCCCAGGAAACTTTTCATCGCCTGATTGGGAGTATGGCTGCGAGAGTGAAAGCTGTCTTGGGTAAGGTTGGGCCAACACCGTGTTGACTGCCACTGTTCCCAATGAAGGGCTGCCCAAAATTCATTTTGAGTTGGATGTCCGGATACTTTTGATCACATAGTGTATATAACAATAAGTCATCAGTAATGAGGAGTTAATGGAGTAGGGTTGCCAGTTCCTTTCATTGCTTACGTAGTGTATAAAATTTGGAATGAAAATCTAGTATGAACATAGAATACCTTGAATGTTTGGACACTGTGATATGTCCGCACTAATGATTGCAACAATATAGTGAATAGGTAATTTCAGAACTTCATTCTTGAAAGATTTGTGATTTTACACCTATCCTGCAAATATGCTCCATAGGAAAAGATTTCTTTGAGAATATTCTTTTTCCGAAACTCTTTCAGTTTCTATTAGAGCCTATTCCTTCATTGAGTTGAGACTCGTTGCACAACCTTGTTAATGACCATGGGTTAGTTCATCATCTATTTGTTTATATTATCCTGCAAATTCCTTGATAATTTGGAGAAAGAATTTAATTGGACCTACAATTTTCCAAAGGAAAACACACACAACAAACGATTCCCCCATAATGCAAAAGCTCTGCATGCACGTAATACAGATTTTGTTCTGTTCACACAGGATTGTTTTAAAAGTGCAGATATCTGCTCAAATCAAATAATACTTATTTCGTAAGCCAAGTCATATCCAAAATCGCAGGATTTTCAGCATTCATTCATAATTACAGGTGGCAACTCCTCTTATAATCGTATAGGTATCCTACAAGCAAAACACAGCTCGGATTCCTCGCGGCGCACATACTATATCCCTCTTACTCCGAGAGCATGTTGGGAACAGGACCATACGTCATCTGCGCGAGACAGTCACGCCCGCTGGTTTCTGCGCACTGAGTTTTCCTTGTTGGATACCTGTAGCAATATCTAATTTCGCATCGATGAGCAGTGTTATCTTGGTAGACTTATCAACTACCAATTCAAAGGCATGAAGTTTGTGTTTACGAAAGAAGGCTTATGAAAGAAAACCTTAACCGTAACCTACAAACCAAATTAACCAACATTCTAAATACCCACCCTCTTGCTCTGAATTGCCATGGAATTAGAAAATAAACACAGTTTTCACAACAGTTTGTCAAAGATTGTTTTTACAGTTTTGTAACTGAAGGAATGTAGACTCACCCTGCGACGGTTATGTCGTACTTGTCCACTTCCTCGTTATATGAGCAGCTATTCTTCGTGCATATACTACTATCAGCCCATTGCTCACCGTTCTGGCGTGCTTCTCCAGTGTTGGGATTGTAACACTGATTCGGGTAATCTGGAGTTCAGAAAACGTAACATTCAACACAGATAATGGAACTTTAAGGGAAGGGACCTTCAGGAATGACCAAATATGTGTGAAAATTTATATATTTGTATTTTGAGCCTAAAATACTTCAGTGTATTGGCTTCATTTGAGAAAAATTTCAGTCATTAGGAAGACAATAATTGATTTTACGCCATTCTTAAATTGTGTGCTCAAACTTCTCCGTTGAATATCCGGTGTTTGTTTATTTTACATTTTTCAACATTTAATATGTATTATCTCAGACAATAATAGAGATAATTGAATAGCATAGGAATTTCCGGAATTTGAAACAGTTTTCCTCTTTGTAAATAAATACTGTATATTCCATAATACATAGCTGTTATTATCAGAAGTCCCAGAAAACAGCGGCCGACCGCCCGCCAACGCCCTGCGTGATTTCCGACGCGCGCGTAACCGTTTCTCCCGCGCAATCGACCTCCAGTAGCCATATGGCATTCAGTGTGCTTAGAAGTATTGCAATGAAACTCTCAATTCTTCAAGTGTACAACGTAGTGTATAAAGTTTAGTGATTATTGTGTATTTAGGTAATGCCTAGCAACAAATTCTCATTATGTTAGCGTGTGTATATGTATAATACTTACACAAAAGGCAGAAGGTCGTGTGCGAAAACAAGACGAAACATTTCGAATAAAGTTTCCAAACAGACCTGTGCCTTCTGCCAAAACAATTAGACGACTCCCTAAAAGATTTAATGAAACAGGCTCAGTGTAGAACCTAAAATCAAGCAGAAAACGTAGTGTTCTTACACGGAACGATTGTCAGTTTATTTCTAACAAGATTTCGCCACTGCTCATACAGCTGCCGTGCCAATGAGGGAATTGAGGCGTATTTTCGTTACGAGACTAATCAGTAATAATTTGAGGCCTCCACGAAGCCCAGATATAACACCCTGAGACTTTTATTTATGGGGAACACTAAAATGTAGGGTTTGTAGGAAAAATCCTCATTCTGTAGATGAACTAAAAGACTATATACGAGAAGAAATCCAAGCTATCAATTTACTTATTTATTATTTTGCTAATAATTGTAACATAAAATATAATATATACAGAAAAACTTTAGCTCGCCCCCGAAAGAGGAGAACTCGTGCTCAGGGGAGGATTCCTGAATTAAAATTAATAATTTTACAATACAATTTGTCTTATATCTACTATGCAGTTATAGTATATAAATTTAAATTTACAATTTTTATAAAATCCATACATAACTTTTTAAATTTAATACTAGAACTATTAGAATTTAAAGATTAGGATATTTAAATATAAATTTGTTATATATTCTTTGGCCTAAATTACTACTATGATTAAATACTGTAACACTGTTGCATTTTGGTTCAAACAATCTTAAAGAATTCATACCTTTTGTTTCATGACTATGAGAATACAATTCAAAATTATTTCGATTTTCATGTATGAATTTTATTAATACAATATAATAAATTTGTCTTACGTGAAGTACATTAAAGTCTAAAAACAAATTTTGAGATGGAAAATCAATAGGTTTATGAAGACATATTTTAATTATTTTCTTCTGTAATAAATAAAGTGGATTAAAATTGGATTTAAATGAGCCCCCCCAACCTATAATGATGTGGAACTTCAGAGTGTTGTTCATTCGTTCATCAGAAGATGTCAGTTGCAAATGGGGGCCATTTTCAGCAACGACTGTGAGCATGGTAAGTCCAAATTATTGTGCATTTATTGTTAGTACTGTTATGTATTGGAGAAGCGCCGGAGAAACGGTTACGCGCTCGGCCGGCCGCTCTCTTCTGAGACCTTTGATAATAACAGCGCTTTAATTATTTAACGCCAGTAATAAAAAAAACCGAATGAACATGTGTTTGGCGGGCGGAGAAGTTGCATATTGAAGGTTGTGGAATGTGGAAATTGAAGTTTTAATTATTTGCTATGTATTTCATCTTTAATCTAAACTTCTCACCCGGATCTGGATCCAACCGCATTATCTGAATGTCGGCATTGACTGGAGTCTCGAACACGGCGAGGGTGATTGCCAGGCATAGGTACAGGTACAGACGCATCTTGAAAATAGTGTATTACCTGGAATGTAGAAGTCCCGTGTTAAAAGTTAATAAATAAAAGTGAATACAGCATTATACATTTAAATTACATATATTCTTATTATACAAGGAGTAATTAAATCAGTCTTACAGAGTCTTAACTTGAGTGTATAATATTTTGTGCGAGATCGTGCGTATTTGCTTGGTTTCTGCACAAAGCCAATCCGCGGAAAGTCTAAAATTCCACATTCAGTATTCCCAAACTAACACACATAACAATTTCCCTCTTCTTACCGCTTAAGTGACATATTGATTTTACTGCTTTAGGCTTTTAACATATTATTTTTAGAGACGTTCAATATAGTAATAATTATAAATTGGAAACTTACCACTGCAATTTCACCTAAATTGCACTGTTAATTGTTATTTTTAAATATTTGCAAACATTAAGTAAACTCTACAACTCCACTAAAGTTACTGCATTCGTGATGCAAGTAACATTAAGGAAGCCGTGAAAAAATCAACAAGATTCCAGAATCATCATAGACTGGGGGAAAAAAGACAGACGTATATCACGGCCTGCTGGAGTATAGTAAACACAGAAAACGTTTTAAACCAACAATGTTGAGGATAGATATTTTTGTTTTGCAAATTTTCCGTCATTGAACAGAAACCAAGATGGAGATTTCATTGCAACTAATTAGAAATTCCTCTTTCAGGTATGTAATAAACGATCTTCGCACAAAATAATGTACGATACACGAGCGGTATGTTTTCTTTCAATTCTCGGAAATTAAAAAAGCTCAACTACGTTCCGCGTTTTCAAACTTTCCCTCGAACATGAAAACTTCAACATACCGCTCTTGGAACGCATATTACTATTACAGTACCTTGATGCCGGAACGTCGCTGCTTAAATTTGGGCGGAGACTAAAAAAATTGTATAGTTGCTGTGTTATTTCTAGAAATTGTAATAAGTCAAGAATATCAAAATTAAGACGTATAGATAAACTTACGCTCTGTAGGTACTCGTTGCTGTGTTAAGTCCTCTATGTTGTTGGCATTGCTTTACTTTGATGTACCGAAGTACATATGATATTTTCGTGCAGAAATTCTGCGTTATCATATCTGCAGTGCTCGGGACAACTGACATAAGTCAGTTTCCACAAACCTTTTTTGATAATTTATTGAAAACTTACGGAACACCTGCTCGCTTGGAAAAAAATACATAAGTATTTCTCCCATTACAATAATCCATACAGAAAAAAAAATCATATAGACATAAACCAGTGTAAGTTTTCAATAAATTATCAAAAATGGTTTGTGGAAACTGACTTATGTCACATATAATGAAGGTTGGGTGGAACGGAGAAAAAATTCTCTCCGGCAGCGGCACTCGAACCCAGTTTTTATGCTCTACGTGCTGACGCTTTATCCACTAAGCCAGACCGGATTGAATCCTCTCAGTTTAAGTTCCACCTCTCAGTTTCCCTTTGGTGACCAATCCTCATGTACCGTGTGCACTCATTACGAGTGTCTAGGTGGCCGGGATCCGACGGAATGACCGCCATCTTGAATCACTAAGTGATTACTTACGCGTATATTACTATGATGTACCGAAGTACATATGATATTTCCGTGCAGTAATCAGTGATTCAAGACGGCGCTCATTCTGTCGGATCCTGGCCACCTAGTCACTCGTAACGAATGCACTTCTGTACGTAGTAAGTTGGACATTGTGCCACTGTCACACATCTGTCACGAAAAGGATTTTAGTCTTGTTCCTTAAATGTGTAGAAATTTGATGTAAACAAATGTAATTTTTCGTTCTGCTAAAGAATTTTAAAATATTACATCCGTTCCGATCAAATTTCTGCAAATTTAAAGGACAAAGCTAACATTTTTTTCAATAATTTATTATCACAGAGTGAGCATATTGGGAACTAATCAATGATTTTCCCAAAACACGCTATGAAATGTTTCATATAATATATTTTTTAGGCCACACCTGTGGAGTAACGGTTAGTGCATCTAGCCGCGAAACCAGGTGCCCCGGGTTCGATTCCCAGTCGGGACAAGTTACCTGGTTGAGGTTTTTTCCGGGGTTTTCCCTCAACCCAATATGACAAATGCTGGGTAACTTTCGGTGTTGGACCCCGAATTCATTTCACCGGCATTATCACCTTCATCTCATTCAGACGCTAAATAACCTAAGATGTTGTCGTAAAATACTTACTTACAAATGGCATTTAAGGAACCCGAAGGTTCATTGCCGCCCTCACATAAGCCCGCCATCGGTTCCTATCCTGTGTAAGATTAATCCAGTCTCTATCATCACACCCCACCTCCCTCAAATCCATTTTAATATTATCCTCCCATCTACGTCTCGGCCTCCCTAAAGGTCTTTTTCCCTCCGGCCTCCCAACTAACACTCTATATGCATTTCTGGATTCGCCCATACGTGTTACATGCCCTGCCCATCTCAAACGTCTGGATTTTTGTCGTAAAATAACTTACTAAAATAAAATAAAAATATATTTTTTATCTCGAAAAGGAAGCAAAAACGAGCAACTTGACTGTTTGAAATATCTAAAAAATAACCCTTTGAAATCAATGACTTTACTTACGGGTGATGCTGTATGTGGTAAATGAAAATAATATACTCATATTATAGTTTATTAAAGTCGCGATATATTTCTACATGAAGGGCGCTTAAGAAATACTGGGTGTTCATTTCAAAGTGTGTCATGACGTCACTGTTGTTGGGTCACCGATTTGAAGCGAGTTTCAGCTTATATGTTAGAGAAGTTGCCTATTATTTAAGCCGTTCTTCAATCTGAACTTGAGAACGTGTACGGTATAACTTGAACGTCGTAGCAACAGATGGCGGTCTGTACGATCTGTGTGCTACCATAACCTCTTTCGAACTGTGTTTTGCGCCGGCAAGTCGTACGCAGGGTATTTGTTATCATCGGTTGCGTACGGTAACATTCCACAACACAAATCAAATGCTCCGTGTCCATGTTGACCGTCGAAGTTAATGTCAACAAATACGTAAGTAATCGTCTTAACCCTCTCCCCATATCCTGACAGTACGTATTTCCAAACAGTTCACATTCCTGCCACTACCGGCGTTACGGTACGTAATCTTCAGAATGAACGCCGTACTTGCTAGGCAACTTCTCTGCCTCTTAGGTTATACACCTCTGCGGAAGTGTAGGAAGATTGAATTCTCTAGGCTCATCGGCTAGCCACATGATGGCATACAGCGAGCCATGACACATTTTGAACTGAACACCCAGTAGTATTGGTTAAATCTTTACTGGATTACGGGAGTATTTTGCTCCAAGACCAAAAATTTGGTACATTGAATTTCTAATAGATTGTAAAAAAAAAAAAAAAAAAGGATTTTATTCCGAAAAATAGCCTTATTAGTTATTTAATTTGCTATTGGTATAAAGAGCGAGAATCAAGGGTTGCATTATAATCTGACAGTGAAGACATTTCAGCTGAATACAGTGCAAGAGTACTTACGTTCTCCTCGGAAGTGTCCTGAGGCTGTTCTGCGAAAGTGAAGTATTTTATGTGTATATATATACATACAAATGTGTATTTCTATCTCAAAGATAACGGGTTATTCCTAAATGTTTTATATTTTTGTCGAATGTATTCTTAAAATTATCTTCTGTCTGCATATCTACAGTCTTAATGGAGTTACTTGAAATTGAGCCATTACTATTATGTCCGAGAGCCGACTAAGTATGACAATTAAGCTAAATCGTGTTTTCGCTCAGACAAATCTACACATTATCGTCGTGCTGTAAACTGTTCTTTGAAATGTATGCAAATAAAGATTTGAAGGTGACCCGACCACATATACTTATCTTGTGCAACGGTAATATCAAGTTGCTTTCCTCTGAGTTAAATGTTATGAATATATTTTTCTAAATTATAGACATCAGCTCAAAGAATTTGAGTGACCAGAAGGGTCCTGAATACAATAAACATGTACAAATGTGAAGTGATACATTAAAGAAAAAAGAAAGTTAATTGGTGAAGGCAAATATAAGTGGATTAATTGAAATAGAGATGGTGATGTAATATTTGAAGAGAATCCTTGATAATATTTATATGAATAGACATTACATAATCAAAAGGAATGTGAAGTTCCTTAAGATGATTCCATGTGAATTTTGTAATTGAACCTCTACTGCCAAACAGCAAACCAATGACAGACCATTGTTTAAGAGGGACGTTGTACTTTTGAGAAAGATACGGCAGACAAGGTTCATATAGACTTCATCTCAATATCAACTTCGGTGGCCTGATTGAGGTTTCTTTCGAAACGGATAGTAGGGTCAAGAACAAGAGCCCGTTTTAAGCGTCCGTATGGAGCCAGTTGTTTAGACCAATTTACTGACAGAGTCGTTGCCATTCAGAATTCATTATCGACTATTACTCTCCCACGTTTAATTTCGAATATCGTCTACATTTGAAACCATCATTAAATAAAATATAATTAGTAATTATTACTACTACTCATACAGCTGCTGTACAAATTGCAGCTTCTAGTACAACTGCTGCTATTACTACTGTTGATACCAGCGCTGCCACTGCAAATGCTACTACCACTCCTACAGCTACTACTACTACTACTACTACTACTACTACTACTACTACTACTACTATTACTACTACACTGTGAAGTTTTTCAGAATATTTTGATAGTTTATATCTGCGGTTGTCTCATGAATGTTTGACGGTAAAATAATTCAAATATATTCTGTATCTTTCAATTGTCCTTCTGATACCCATTTCTGACTTTGCTATTGTTTCATACTCCTGTATTTATCGAGCCAGGAAATCTCTCTCAAGCAACCAGATCTTTTATTCATAATTTATTTCATTGGGGAACTAAATAAATACCTTTACTATTAATCACAGGAACAAGAAAAATATCGTTTCCTGGACTGCACAAAACTCTTAAAGTAATTAAGATACGTGATTATGTTTTAAGGAGGCAAATGGAATTAGTTTTGCAAAATAATGTCATGGTATTCTCTTCTAATATTATCTTCACATTTTGCAAAGTTCGTATTTAAAACTGCTAGATATGTGAACAGGTATTAAATGTTGATAATAACATTCTGATTAAGTAACTTGTCGAAATCACCCAGCCGTTAAAGGCAACATTTCAAGTGTAAATAATTTATGTATATTCCTGTCGAATAGAAAGATGTTTACGACTGGTTGTAAAAAGCAGAAGAAACGATCCAAGACTATCGTGTCTGTCTTTTGAACTAATTATGGCATTGAACTCATTCTGGGTGTATACGATACGTGTCATCATCATCATCATCGTTGTCTTCGTCATCATGATCACAATCGAGATCATAGATTACACCATTTATCCTATCCAGTTCGGTTTCAAAATTTTCTCATCATCGTTTCAAGTGTCTACTTATGTTTCTTTTTCTTCCAGTACTTAAGTGAAAGGCAGTCTTGGCTATTTCGGTGCCTACATACGCTGGATATATTCTCAAAATGTATATATCAGGCATTTTAAACTGCTGGCTGTGACGTCACACGTCTCTGCTCTCGAGCTCCTTGAGAGGGGAAGCATACTGTAGCTGTATGTATAAGACCACAGTGGAAGGGATGGAGACTTTTAAATAGCGGATACATATTACCCTCCCTCACGTGTTCTACGAGGTCTGCTCCGAGACGAGAAACGTGCTCCGACGTCACAGGTTGGCCAGTTGGAAATTATTGTCTAATATCTTTCAATTGTGGCGATAGTTTAGGGGAGCCATCTAGATCCAAAGTATTATCTCATTGTGATTATTATTGCCTTCAAAGTATTAATGCCTTGTGATTTGTATTGCCTTCAGGTATTAACGCTATAGGCCTATTCACGAAAATACGTATTAAAATTTCGAGATAAGTGAACAGGTATTCAACGTTGATAATGATATTCTAATTATGTTGCTTGTCGAAATCAACCCACCGTTAGAATCAACATCTCAAGTGTAAATAATGTATGCACATTACCTGTCGAATAGAAGAATGTTTACGACTAATTGTCAAAAACAGAAGAAACTACCCGGAACTATCCTGCCTGCGTTTTGTGACGAGAAACACGTTCTTTGTGAACATTATACGTAATAGCACGAAAAATTTTAAAATCAACACCATTGTAAAAATTATTCCTTTATGTTTTCCTTAAGAACAATTGCTTATACAAGCGAGACACAGTTAACTAGCAACGAAATGCATATAAAATAACTCTCTAAATTATAATGACATGTTTATGGACCCTAAGTATTAATGTGTGCAAAAGATACAGACATTACGAATCGGGAACATGAATAATCTGATATGTAACATTTTGTATGAAAGAAAGCAAAAAATTAAGTTTACAAGAAATTGCATTGAAATTTAATGTCATTTAATAGACTTACACCAGAGCTTTAAAAATGACGTCACAGACGTGATAAGGCCGTAAATTCACATTAAATTCTATATACTGCCCGTGTCTCACGTCTTGAACCGAGAGTTCCCTAGTGCTTATAACCACGCCTCTTAGGTCTGCTCGGACCGGCACGGCATTTGCAGCGTGCGGCACGGCAGCATATTACATGTGCGGAAAACATTATCCTATGCCAGTGCAGGGCTTTTTACTCTTTATAATACTGGATACTGTAATCGTGGTTACCACTATCGCTATTATCTCTGATGGAGATTTTCTAAAATGTATGTGCACACTCGGTCACTCTTCGTTCAGTCTGGACAGCTGCTGAATTACCATAGGGCAGCGTTTCTCAAAGTATGTTCCGGGGTTCCGTGAGTCCTATATGATTTTAAATTTTATTGTATACCTTTTTTACTTGGTTATTTAACGACATTGTATCAACTACTACGTTATTTTGCACCGATGGGATTGATGATAGCGAAATGGTATTTGACGAGATGAGGTCAGGGATTTGCCAAACATTACATGATATTCGCCTTACGGTTGGGGAAAACCTCGGGAAAAAATCCAACCAGGTAATCAGCCCAAGCAGGAATCGAACCCGCGCCCGAGCGAAACTCTGAATCGATAGGCAAGCGCCTTCGTCGACTGGGCTGCTCCGGTGGCTGTTTTATACTTAGTGGATACTATAAAAATATATAAATGTTACGAAAATATGAATCAATAATAACATGAAACCACAGATAATGATAATAATAATAGTAATAATAATAATAATAATAATAATAATAATAATAATAATAATAATAATCCAATAATATGGGTAATAACAATATGTTTAATAAATATCTAAAACGGAAAATAATGGATGGCTGGCGACAGAGTACGCTGGAGGAACTTTACTACTGCCCTATGTTCCACCTAGGAACAACAGGATACAAGAAGAAGAAAACGGAAAATACCCATAATACTTATCACTTTCATCACTGGATTCTCTGCGTATGTGTTCACTAAAACAAAATACCGGAAAGACAAAATGCAGAAGTACAGTAGAAATGAGACAACAACTTACCGCCATAAAACCAGATTTGGGCTTGAAAAGCAAATACATTCGTCCCACTGAACAGAATTATTGAGATACTAGCTTTCACTTGTCTGTTAATTATTAAATACTAATAAAATCTTACAAGATTAAAAGGGGTTTCGCGGTGGAAAAAGTTTGAGAAACACTGCCATAGAGGAAAGAGTTTACGGATGTGTACACGCGATAACAGTAATCGCGATTAGGTCGATAATCTCAAGTAGAGACTGTAGTCTACCACTGGTATTAGTGTTTAGTTACAGGAATTGATGAGAAGGACATAATTTGTTTTGTGAGGGGATAGCCTATACATTCACTTGTCCATAGCTGACGAAAGAAATCCTGAAAAGGCCGATGTGTTGGACGTAGGGCAGTAGCCACATGCGGTACCCAGGACCTCCCACTCTCTCCCTCTGCGTCTCGCCCCGCAAAGAAACAGCTCAGGAAGTGAGGCACGGGCAGTAGTGTATTTTTCAAACATGAAAGATCATTTTAAAAAGTAGGCCTATATAAAAAAATTAAATACCAAAATCAAATGTCATTTAAAATTAAAAATTCAAAGCAACTTCAAGGCGATGAATGAGCATTAAATTCTATGTAATGTACTTTAATGTGCTTTACACATATCAAATATTATTTTTAAGGACTTTTTATTTACTGGATTTTCACTATATTTAACTATCTTCTCCCCTTGAATGATTGGCCTAATTTCTCTTACTTAATTTTCACGCCTTGTGATTGTGCTTCCTGTGGGGGTGTGTTTGTGTAGTGTAATGTGGAGTCAAAAAGTGTGTGTGTTCTGAAATTGAGTTGTGTGTTGAGGATTTCATAGAGATGTATTTTTGTGTGTCTGTATATTTCGTATTGTTCTAGTGTGTTTAGTTTTTTATTTTTTGGTTGAATATGTAGAATTTCCATGCCTGTATTTATGTTTCTGTAAGTGTGGTTAGTATTTGTGATGTGTTCTGCGTATGTAGAATTGTTTTGTAATTCTGTTATAGCTGTGATGTGTTCTTTGTAACGTGTTTGAAATGATCTGCCTGTCTGTCCTATGTAGAAGTTGTTACAGGTGTTGCATTTGAATTTGTATACGCCTATGTGGTTGTATTTGTTTGCTTGTGTGTTCAGATGCTTTTGTAGAGTGCTTTTTGTTTTGTTCTGTATGCTATGTTGTAATTTAATTTCTTAAATGAGGTTGCAATTTTGTGTGTGTTTTTGTTTTCGTACGTTAAATGTGATGAATTATTTGTGTTCTTGTGTTGGTGTGGTATTTCTATGTTTTTTGTAATTCTGTTTTGTATTTTTTATTATGTTGTCTATTATGTTAGGGTTATATCCTATTTGGGAAAGAATGTAGACTGCTGTAGTCACAAGGTAAGATCAGTATTTCTAAAATTGTGTAGCAAAGCAATTAAATTTTATATGTACATTATTCGCTGAATAATTGACTTCTAGATAGTAAATAGGAATATAATACTTCCAAATTGTTTAGAGAAAAAGTGCTCACAAAAAGAGCGTACGGGAAATCACTTTTCGGGTAAAACCCCGATAAGACGCTGTTCAAGGGACCGCGTGTAAACCACGTATTAACCGGGACCGCGTAGGCTATTAGGCGGGTATACTAATTTTGACTTATATACAGTGTCTATTAGCATTTTTCTTTATTGAAATACATGACTCATAAAAGGTAATATAGTATTACTCCATTATGTAATTACTGTAATGTACGTCAAAGACATTTACAATATGTACTGTACTTAATTCTTTCGGGAAAAAAAGTCATTTATACAGGGACATCACTTTATTTTTACCAACATTTTTAACATTGACCTGGCTATACTCGGAAACACTGTTACCCCCTTCCATTACAGGAGTTTGGTGTTACTAGTGCAATATGTAAACAAATCATTTTACTAGCTATAGGAGGAGAGTAAAGTAGTGTATCCACTTATGTTACAGGGAAACGCGATATTACGATTTTCAATTTGTTTATTAATTTTACGGTATTTTATCAAAATACAGTAGAGTAGTAACAGTTTTTTCACAAACTCAACTCTTTAGGCGGTTGTATTCATTATATAATGGCTACTTTATTCAGCATATTACCGTACTTTCGATAACTCTAATTTCACTTCTGCTCAGTGCACACAGATAAAGTTATTCAGTCATGCTACACACCGTACCTGTGCGAAATAAGCAGAGCCAGGTGTTTATGGAGATCGCGAAAATCACGACATAATAGATATATAATATATTTTTACTAATCTTTACGAATTAAGTGATTTTGATTAATAATATGCGGATAAAATAATCACGACAAATCGCTAAATAGAGTTCTAATAGCGAAATATGAACACATTCGCGAATTTCATATTCTGAGTTCTTTTTTCAGACTATTTTTTCTTTTAAATTTGTTATAATATCGAAGTAGGCTACATTACATGGTATTCCAGGTGTTCTGATTACATTAGTGAACAAAAAAGACGGAGAATTCAACATTTTACTAATAATTTGAAAGTGTTAATTTGAGGGCTGCAAGTTTTTTTTCGTGTTTAATATATGTGTGTTAAATACAGTCTCAATCCAACAAATATTGTCTATTGGCCATACCGCACCTTTACCAGAATCCAACGAACCTTTAATATTAATTATTTGTAAAGTAATATTCATACTGAGTTAATACTCCAATTTCAAAATAATTGTATTTTTCAAAATTTCCATTAATACCACCCAAGAATACAAATCAATCTCCAACAATCTCCGCCGACACCAGTATTAAAAAACACAAATGATAAAGTTAATCTCCATAAATACCTGCCCCTGGAAATAAGCTTCAATAATATAGGCTCTTTCGTCTATAGAAAACCAACCATATTTCTGAAACACACTATACTCTGTACTGTTTACTTCACTGCTAGCAGACTTCGAATGTAACAGCGGCCGTAAGTTTGTGTGGCTGACGGGAGCAGGAACATTAGTGAAAGGGGTGGGAGTCAAGTACATTCAGAAACGCAGGTACAATAAAAATGCAAGTAAAAATAAAGTTATGTCCCTGTAGTTGTTTGCCATGTGCGTGTTCTCCAAGTCCTCATGTTTACCACACTTCAGTTTCTGCGATTATGTCCTCCCGATGACGTCGCAACTGTAGTGATTGAGTCGCGACTTTTTATTATCGTTCTTAATATCGATGATGGGATTCCTAATGCATCAGAGAGTTGTTTCTGAGTAAGAGTACTGTTCTCATCGTACTTTCGTAAGATGTCCAATTCTTCCGACACAGAAAGCGCTTTTCGTTTAACACTCATTGTAATCACATTCACAGACACTTCAATACACTAAAGGACAACAAACTGCCCAGCAAAAATTTCCAGAATTTTATTACGGCCGAGTGAGGAATGCTGTTTGAGAGAGAGGGTTAGCAAGAGGGTGAGGTATTGTAACTGTATGTAGGCTTTAAGCGCGCAGGTAAAGAATCGAATAAGACAGCGTAACAAGAGGGTGGAATTGAACGGGTTACATCAGCTTCTTATCTATGCTGGTGACATGAATATGTTAGGAGAAAATCCACAGACGATTAGGGAAAACACGGGAATTTTATTGGAAGCAAGTAAAGCGATCGGTTTGGAAGTAAATCCCGAAAAGACAAAGTATATGATTATGTCTCGTGACCAGAATATTGTACGAAATGGAAATGTAAAAATTGGAGATTTATCCTTCGAAGGGGTGGAAAAATTAAAATATCTTGGAGCAACAGTAACAAATATAAATGACAGTCGGGAGGAAATTAAACGCAGAATAAATATGGGAAATGCCTGTTATTATTCGGTTGAGAAGCTTTTATCATCTAGTCTGCTGTCAAAAAATCTGAAAGTTAGAATTTATAAAACAGTTATATTACCGGTTGTTCTGTATGGTTGTGAAACTTGGACTCTCACTCTGAGAGAGGAACATAGGTTAAGGGTGTTTGAGAATAAGATGCTTAGGAAAATATTTGGGGCTAAGCGGGATGAAATTACAGGAGAATGGAGAAAGTTACACAACGCAGAACTGCATGCATTTTATTCTTCACCTGACATAATTAGGAACATTAAATCCAGACGTTTGAGATGGGCAGGGCATGTAGCACGTATGGGCGAATCCAGAAATGCATATAGAGTGTTAGTTGGGAGGCCGGAGGGAAAAAGACCTTTGGGGAGGCCGAGACGTAGATGGGAAGATAATATTAAAATGGATTTGAGGGAGGTGGGATATGATGATAGAGACTGGATTAATCTTGCACAGGATAGGGACCGCTGGCGGGCTTATGTGAGGGCGGCAATGAACCTTCGGGTTCCTTAAAAGCCATTTGTAACTAAGTAAGTAACATGAGGGTGGGGTATACTAAGGTATGAAGTATGAAGGTTTAAATGCGCAGGTAAAGGGTCGAATACCAGTACTTTTCAGGTTAATGGCACCAGTGAGTTCAGTGACCAAGATGTTTCATTTCTGTTACAGTACATTGCTGAAAATTACATCGAAAATATTCCACAAAAACAGCGTATTATGCGGGACCTGAGCGCAACAAACGGTGTATTTTATAAAGGCGTTATATATGAACAGTCTTACTAATAAACCGTGTATAGTTTTAATACTAGACTTATGCGGAGTTGAGACAGAAAACTTTACTAATAAATCATGCAGAAGCGATGGACGTATAAACAGCCTGTAACTATACAATGGGAATTGCTTTGCAGTAATTATATACACGAAGCCCCTTGTTTAAGCGTTGTATATAGAGAAAAAATGGCTGCCCCTTTAACAGCTGTTCGTATCGACTGTCATTTTATGATAATGGTTGCCTAGTAACCAAAGAAGAACAAACCAAAGAACACAGAATAATTAGAATAATATTGCGGTAGCTTGTACTCTTTGACCAAAATGTAGTATGGTAATCGATTAGAGCCAGTTGTACTATCGATACTTAACACCCCACACTAGAGCGCTCTACCGGATGCAGTAGAGAACCTCAGATATTCTATTATCTGTCGTAACGAAGTAATGACGAAACTATGACGTAGCTGTGTAACAGTTGTACTATTATAAGCGACGTATGTAGTGATTATTAGTAAGGAATTTACACACGACGTATAAATGAGCTACTTATTGTATAAGTATAAGACAGTTAAACGTCTGTATATAGAGTTTTTATTAGTAAGACCGGAAATGTGCAGGGACCGGACCAAAAAAAGCGTATTACACGGGATAGCGTAATAAACGGGCGCGTCTTATCGAGGTTTTACTGTATTATGATACTTCCTCATATTTCTGTAAACTCTTCAACATTCTATTATGCAGTATCATAACACTTTCCCTTTAACCAGCGCAGGATTGAAAATGCAGGAGGATGTAATCATTATCCGTGTTTCATGGAAGCAGTTCTTGCTCGTCACGACACCGAAGCCACAATGTTCTGCACCGCCAAGTGAACTTGAAATATCCCCTGCCTCGAAAGTTGGTATTGTTTACGTAGGAATGGGAAATGCGTGCGGGCAGCGAGTCTGTATATTTATATAGAAATAAAAATTCCCTTTGTATAGTCTGGAATAAACAAGAGATGCGGCCGCGGCGTAAACGGAGGAGGGCCGGAGCTCTAAACAAAAGATTGCTGCTTTTAATTTCCCGTTGTGTTGTGTCTCGCTCGACGTCTTCCGGCCTTCTTCATTTCCTCCGCGCTCTTCCTAGTGAACCGTGCCTTGGTTTCCGAACCCCTAACCTCCAGTCTATTGATTTCCGGACTCCGGACGCTACCTGCACCCCCTGCTCGCCCCTGCATCCCGCATCACTCTCCTCACAAAAGCTCGCAAAGTCCTAAGACCCTCCGAGAAGTGAAATGTGTAAGACAGTTCGACGGCTGTCCGTCCACATCATTACGAGACCTGGCGATTTCGTAATGCATTGCAGGCTTTATAAGCAGTTCGCCTTTTTTACGTCTGTCATATGCAGGAAGTGGATGTTTTAGAGAATTGGCTACCTGCAGAAAAGTATATTCTATTATCCATGTGCTAAAAAGGATAAATGTTCATCTCCCCTCTTGCTTAAAAAAGTCCCTTGTGCAGACACTTGCATTTCCCTATTTCGACTATGCGGACATTTTACTGACTGACCTCTCCAGCGACAACAAAATGAAACTTCAACGTGCTCATAATTTGTGTGCACGTTTTGTAAGCAATGTTCGTAAATATGATCATATTACCCCATCCCTGGAAGCAATAGGTTGGCTTAAACTAGATAAGAAAAGAAATTTACATTCACTTCTCTTTCTCTTCGAAATCTTGAACTCTTCTATTCCTTCGTACCTGTCGTCTCGCTTCACTTACCTTTCTTCCCACCATAATCTGAACACACGCTCTCGTCATGAAACAATACTAACAATACCATCCCATCGCACCTCCGCATAGTCATCTTCTTTCACAATAGCCCTGCCAAGACTCTGGAATTCGCTACCTGCTAGCATCAGGGACTGTCGAAATAAAATTGAATTCAAACGAAAACTTACTAGGCACTTGGTCAGTAATTGATTACTTGTAAATAGTTTCTTTAATCTATGACAAAATATTTCAATATTCAGTAATTTCATCACTATACAATTTTGTTATTCTAGATTTAATTTGTAATTCAGTAAATATAAAATATTCTTTGTTTCTCTATGATAAATTATCTAGCTTTAATTATTCAGGTAATCTTTTCGTACTTTGATTTTATTGTAATTGTAAATTTAATACTAACTGTAATATTATTTGTAATTGTAATTGTAAATTTAATACTAATTGTAATTTTATTGTTGATATTGTAGTTGGAATCTCCTGGTAGAGGGGCAGAGAAGGCCTGACGGCCTTATCTCTACCAGGTTAAATAAATAAATACTAATACTACTAATACTATTTTAAAATGTGAATATTCAAACACTATTAATGAAAAATTAAGTAATGTAACGGATTTTCATAGTGACATATCTTTTACATCTTTAAATTTTTCTTTATGCTCGACCATGCCGAAATGTACTAATTATACACCTGGTAGCAGTCCTTTAATGGACCTCATTAAAGTACACCTACTCATTAAAGTAGAGGTCTTCAGCCAATGATAACTCAGCTTACATGTGTTCAGCAAATGACAAGTCAGCTTTGTACCGTTATAAAACCGCAAGTATCGATTATTCTCGGATATGCAATCGAAAGAGAATTAACGAAAAGTCACGGAGGCTGGAAATCCGATACTGTCGCAGAAGGTTATGTTCTGTTACTATAATAATTAGCGTTAATTGTAAATAATATTCAAATAAATTCAATTTGTCATCTCGTTTTTCAATGTCGAATTCAATAATCAAGGTTATAATATTATAATATTATCAAGTTTAACGGGACTACGTCAAGGTCAATGACATTATTGTTCCTCGGAAAAAATCAA
Organism: Periplaneta americana; assembly: GCA_025594305.2. Classification (NCBI taxonomy): domain Eukaryota; kingdom Metazoa; phylum Arthropoda; class Insecta; order Blattodea; family Blattidae; genus Periplaneta; species Periplaneta americana. The sequence goes on from JAJSOF020000005.1 coordinate 196,427,083, forward strand.
TACTTTCGCGTCTGCGCACATCTCACAATTCACGACCTAGAACAAGGTCACTTCCGATCTTGTCAGATACAAATAAAATGTATACATCTGAATACCGGTAATTTCAAGTTAGAAATATGGTCGAGCATAAAAAGTCGTATGAAACTCGCCTACAATGGTAATTAAGAAGCTCGTATGAAAATTATGAAACGAGCGCAAGCGAGTTTCATAAATATCCATACTCGATTCTTAATTACTATCATTATAGGCTCGTTGCATAATGTACTATTACAGCATACAAGTACATATACAGTGATAAGTGAAGATCAGATATTTAGGCATTTTACTTACTTACAAATGGCTTTTAGGGGAGAGGATGGTATTTTTTTAAACTTTTTTCCTATTTGGTGTAAAATATTATTTTTTTTTGTATTTAGAGAGCTTATAGCTGTAGCAATTCAACCAAATATAAATATTTTGAAAAAAAAAATTATTTGGGACCCAAATTTAAAAAAAAAATACACCCAATGCAGGATTATACTAAAACCGATATATCTAAACTGTTTTTAAAGTTAGATTCAAACGGTTTTTTGCAATGTATTTGCAAAAGCATGTTTTACAAACTGTCTTTAACAGAATTTTGATATTAGTCCCTACGTTTGTAAAATAAACAATTAAAATTTAATAACAATTTTCTGATTTCCTTTCTTGCAAACAAACGGACGTATTTTTAAAATGAAATGAATTCACAAAATTCTGTTACAGAGAAAACTTTCCTAATAGTCTAAAGAATGTGTGTTCTAAATTTCATGCATGTATCTTTAATAGTTCAGAAATTATATCCATTTTTGTCTGCCAATGAATTAACAAAATTCTGTTACAGAGAAAAGTTTCCTAATAGTCTAAAGAATGTGTGTTCTAAATTTCATGCATGTATCTTTAATAGTTCAGAAATTATATCCATTTTTGTCTGGCAATGTAGCAACAAAAAAAAATGAAGTTACTGGAAACCGATAAATGAGGGCGTGTGATTTAAAAATCCATAGCGCAGGAAGTTTAAAAATGACGTCTCAACATCCGATAAGGGCACAAATACCCACAAAATGTTATGCAATACATTCCACACATATCAAAGAGTATTTTAAAGAAATATTTTTTTTTTATTTAATTTACCGGAAACAACAATAAAAGTTGGCGGGTGATTTAAAAATCCATAACGCAGGAAGTTTAAAAATGGCGACTCAACGTGCGATAAGGGCACAAATACCCACAAAATGTTATGCTATGCATTCCACACATATCACAGAGTATTTTAAAGAAAAATTCTATTTTTTGAAAATTTACTCATTTTTCACCAAAAAATACTATCCTCTCCCCTTTAGAGAACCCAGAGGTTCATTGCCGCCCTCACAAAGGCGGTCCCTATCCTGAGCAAGATTAATCCAGTCCCTCACATCATATCACCTCCCTCAAATCCATTTTAATATTATTCTCCTATCTACTTCTCGGCCTCCCTAAAAGTCTTTTCCCTCAGGTTTTCCAACTAACAACCTACAGTATATATGTATTTCTGGATTCACCCATACGTTTTACATGCCCTGTCTATGCCAAACGTCCGATTTAATGTTACTATATTAGATAAAGAATACAATGCATGCAGTTCTGCTTTGTGTAACTTTCTTCATTCTCCTGTAACTTCATCCCTCTTAGCTCCAAATATTTTCCTAAGTACCTTATTCTCGAGTCCCGTGCCGTGGCGTCGCGGTCTAAGGCATCCTGTCTAGGATTCGCGTTACGGAATGCGCGCTGGTTCGAGTCCTTATGGGGGAAGAAATTGCCTCATGAAATTTCGGCCAGTGTATGGGACCGGTGCCCACCCAGCATCGTGATGCACTTGGGAGCTACGATAGATAGCGAAAATCCGGTTTCGCAAACCAGCTATAACAGCTGGGGGAATCATCGTGCTAACCACACAATACCTCTATCCTGGTTGGGTGATCGTCCACCTCTGTTTCGGCATGTGGACGTGAGGCCGGTTGGTCGGTCTTGGCCCTTCAGGGCTGTAGCGCCATAGATTTTACCTTATTCTCGAACATCTTTAACCTCTAATTGCTCTCTCGAAGTGAGAGTCCAAGTTTCACAACCATACAGAACAACCGGTAATACAGGCTAACTGTTTTAAAAATTCTAATTTTCAGTTTTTTTAAAGCAGACTGGATAACAAAAGCTACTCAACCGAATAATAACAGGAATTTCCCATATTTATTCTGCGTTTAATTTCCTCCCGAGTGTCATTTATATTTGCTACTGTTGCTTCAAGGTACCTATTTGAATTTTTCAACCTTTAAAAAAAATATATTTACAATTTATATATTTCCATTTCGTATAATGTTATGGTCACGAAACGTAATCATATACTGTACTTAAGTTTTTCTTTCGAGATTTACTTCCAAACCTATTTCTTTACTTGCTTCAAATAAAATTTGAATTTAATAGTGTGTGGATTTTCTCCTAAAATATTCATGTCATCCGCATAAACAAGCAGCTGGTGTAACCCCTTCGATTCTAAACCCTCCCTGTTTTCCTGGTCTTTCTTAGTGGAATTTTGTAGAACAAAGTAAAGGTGATAGTGCATCTCCTTGCTTTAGCATTCAGTGAATAGGAAAAGCGTCATCCATAGATAGTTGCTAACCACTAGGATCGCTACTATCACCTCATTACAGACAATGCGAAATAGTACCTGCACAGTCTATTGTTCCTAGTACTTACTTACAAATGGCTTTTAAGGAACCCGAAGGTTCATTGCCGCCCTCACATAAGCCCGCCGTCGGTCCCTATCCTGTGCAAGATTAATCCACTCTTTATCATCATATCCCACCTCCCTCAAATCCATTTTAATTTTATCCTCCCATCTACGTCTCGGCCTCCCCAAAGGTCTTTTTCCCTCCGGTCTCCCAACTAACACTCTATATGCATTTCTGGATTCGCCCATACGTGCTACATGCCCTGTCCATCTCAAACGTCTGGATTTAATGTTCCTAATTATGTCAGGTGAAGAATACAATGCATGCAGTTCTGCGTTGCGTAACTTTCTCCATTCTCCTGTAACTTCATCCCGCTTAGCCCCAAATATTTTCCTAAGCACCTTATTCTCAAACCCCCTTAATCTATGTTCCTCTCTCAGAGTGAGAGTCCAAGTTTCACAACCATAAAGAACAACCGGTAATATAACTGTTTTATAAATTCTAACTTTCAGACTCTTTGGCAGCAGATTAGATGACAAAAGCTTCTCAACCGAATAATAACACGCATTTCCCATATTTATTCTGTGTTTAATTTCCTCTCGAGTGTCATTTATATGTGTTACTGTTGCTCCAAGATATTTGAATTTTTCCACCCCTTCGAAGGATAAATCTCCAATTTTTATATTTCCATTTCGTACAATATTCTGGTCACGAGACATAATCATATACTTTGTCTTTTCGGGATTTACTTCCAAACCGATCGCTTTACTTGCTTCAAGTAAAATTTCCGTGTTTTCCCTAATCGTTTGTGTATTTTCTCCTAACATATTCACGTCATCCGCATAGACAAGAAGCTGATGTAACCCGTTCAATTCCAAACCCTGCCTGTTATCCTGAACTTTCCTAATGGCATATTCTAGAGCGAAGTTAAAAAGTAAAGGTGATAGTGCACCTCCCTGCTTTAGCCCGCAGTGAATTGGAAAAGCATCAGATAGCTATTGTTCCTAGTACTCAAATTTCGTGACTGTATATACTAGACTGTGGTATAACACACATTTAGGAAAGTAACTAATAATAATAATAATAATAATAATAATAATAATAATAATAATTTTATTTGAACGATAATAATAATGGTACATTTTTGGTTGGCACTCCCGATGAAGGAAAAGCTTGTGGAGTTTATATTGAATAATTCAAAAGTGTCATTATTTTGTTTGTAGAGAATGGTGATACATTTTAAATAAAAATAAATGTTGTACTTTCAGTGTCACTAATTTTGTTGCAATGTACAATTGTGTACATTCGTAAATTATTAAATATTTGCTTTCTATAGGCTATTCCAAAAACCTTTTCGGCACATATTTAGAAAGAATATTATTAATAAAGAAATCCCAGCCACGTAGTTTCAAAGAACTTATGAAAATTATTCAACATTTTTTTTTTTTAATTTTTTCAAATGAAATTTCATACAAGTGAGTATTCTGACAAATTTGAGTATTTATCACTTGAATTTACATTATACATGAATGACTATCGTGGCTATGTGAGATCCTTAGCCTAGTAACAGTATCGTCGCATTATCTTCCCTCTCTTCAGGCACGAGTTGCTGATAAACTTGAACCAAAACCCAGAATGATTAGTTGAACAGAATTTATCTCTAACGTTCACTCTTCAGTAATTATTAATAACTCCGTTAGTTTATGCTCAGTAATTTAAAGAGATCCTTCATGTCATTTAACAAAATGTAAGCACTTATCATGACTTACGCACACATCTTGACCAGCGTCTGGCCTGCGTCTGAAACCGGTCCCTGGGATGACGTTGCTGTTTCAGTTCGGACTCTAGGAAATTTCAAGATTACGTGCGTTGTTTGCTTACTGATGTGTTTAAACTTCTACACAGGCGTGTGTAATTTTAAGATCTTTATCCCATAAGCAAATATGTACAAAAATATTTGAACATTCATGCGAGAGCAATGGGCAGTTGATGGGATGGTGTATTTATGAAGGAATCAGCTATCATGACTCAGGATTGATTTCGAGGTATTGCATTGTGACTCAAATAGGCAGGAAGTTTTAAGTAGCTCTCTTGACTTTCTGATTCGCCACAGTTACACAGATAGCTACTTGACTATCTGATATCTGATATTCATATACAGAGACTTAAAAAATGTGCTGTGTTAATTATCTTACTTCAAACTCATGCAAAGGACTCCATCAGTCAAATGATTGACTATCTGATTCACCTCAAACCATAAGCAATGACTCAAATAGTTTCTTCACTCTTATATCTATTTCAAATCCATGCACAATGACTCAGATAACCAGCCATGTTCACTACATGACTTGAACCTATTTAGGGCCATATTATCAATAGTAGTTTAAATTTAAATCCTTGACATTCTGTTTAGGATAATTTCAAGAAAAAATTGTTCTGGGGCCGTGTATCGATCTCGGGACCTCTAGCTGAACGCACCAGCGCTCTATCGACTGAGCGACCCAGGAACTCCACCCGACACCGCCTCAATTTTTCCCCTTATACCCACACAACTCGAGTGGGCTGACGAGACGCCAGAGACCCACGTCGAGTGTACACAAACTCTTATTTACTTACTTACTTACTTACTTACTTACTTACTTACTTACTTACTTACTTACTTACTTACTTACTTACTTACTGGCTTTTAAGGAACCCGGAGGTTCATTGCCGCCCTCACATAAGCCCGCCATTGGTCCCTATCCTGAGCAAGATTAATCCAGTCTCTATCATCATATCCCACCTCCCTCAAATTCATTTTAATATTATCTTTCCATCTACGTCTCGGCCTCCCTAAAGGTCTTTTTCCCTCCGGCCTCCCAACTAATACTCTATATGCATTTCTGGATTCGCCCATACGTGCTACATGCCCTGCCCATCTCAAACGTCTGGATTTAATGTTCCTAATTATGTCAGGTGAAGAATATAATGCGTGCAGTTCTGTGTTGTGTAACTTTCTCCATTCTCCTGTAACTTCATCCCTCTTAGCCCCAAATATTTTCCTAAGAACCTTATTCTCAAACACTCTTAACCTACAGTATGTTCCTCTCTCAAAGCGAGAGTCCAAGTTTCCAAACCATACAGAACAACCGGTAATATAACTGTTTTATAAATTCTAACTTTCAGATTTTTTGACAGCAGACTGGATGAAAAGCTTCTCAACCGAATAATAACAAGCATTTCCCATATTTATTCTGTGCTTAATTTCCTCTCGAGTATCATTTATATTTGTTACTGTTTCTCCAAGATATATGAACTTCTTCACCTCTTCAAAAGACAAATTTCCAATTTTTATATTTCCATTTCGTACAATATTCTCGTCACGAGACATAATCATATACTCGAGTAACAGAGTTTAAAAAATGGCGTCATTGAATATCATAGCATTGAGTTAGGGCTTATATTTTATTTGTAATATATTCTCTACAGTCAAATGATTATTTTAAGCGAATTTTGAATGTGAATTTTAATCAATTTTCAGTCTCCTCTTTCCTTCAACACGGACGGCCACAATTTAGAGAAAATGGTAGGCGTACTGTACGAACATTTTCATCAGCTCATATCGGGAAGTTGAGGTGAGATATTTGACTTGCGTTTGTATTGTCTCGCGTCTCGCTGGAATGTTAGGGTCTGTGCTTTACTTTGTCTCGTGGATTAACGGAATACAGTCATTCCAGTATCTCCTCAAGGTTTTGCTTTCGCCGTCCTCACGATTGCGCACATAAATCAATTACTGGTTGGGCGGCAGCTCGCGTCGGCCCATCGTTTTGAAATAACAATTTGTCACTGCAGCGTACACTCCATGCTGAGTTAACTTGAGCCCCCTACCGTATTCTATTCTAAGTAGTCGTTAATTATAGTTGTCACATTCGTGTTGATGATATTTTTATTTTTAGTTTAAAGTTGTGAACAACTTTGAATTCATTGTTATTTACCTTCGAGGATCGCGCTCTTTGACTCTCTACCTACCACTCATGTCACATTTATAAACTAACACATTGATTTATAAGTGGCGTAATTTCACTGCAGAGAATTCAACACGGAGCTACTGGATCTGAAAGTAAAATTATAACTTTTAATTACTGCGACGATGAAACTAGAATACTTCAGGAAGAAAAGAAACTCTGCCTCCATAAAGTACAGTTTGATAAAAATGGGTATATTACATCAACTAGTAAAACATTACGATCTGCCCTAAGGAATGGTGTAAATTACCCCTTAAGGGTAAAGGGTAAGTACATAAAGTGAATAGTTGAATGATAACTAGGGAAGATATTAGTATTGCTACTGAATGGACGACAGAAATTACAATGAATACCAATAACGTTCCAACTAGATTTGTTCCTGGAAGATTCCAAGACAGCCGTTGCCGCCATATTGACGCAACGATATTGAAACATTGGGTGTTGTTTTGAGATCATGTCCAAAGAATGTACAGCATCGTATTGTCTGGACCTTGCTTACTGATGCCTTTCGGAAAATGAACTGGGAGCTCTATGAAGAAGTTCTCTGTATTTCTGTACAAGAAGCAACTAGACGTGTTGACATAATTGCAAACGAACTGCAAAGAAAATCTGCATTTATTGATCCGACCGTCAGGGTGGAAACCTGCTTGGAGCAACCATGATGAATATCGTGACGACGATCGTGACTAATGACGACGATCGTGACCATGATGAATATCGCGGCGACGATCGTGACTATAATGACGACGATCGTGATCATGATGAATATATCGTGACTGGTGACGACGATCGTGGCTATGGTGACGACGTTCGTGACTATAATGACGACGTTCTTGACCATGATGAATATATTGTGACTGGTGACGAAGATCGTGGCTATTGTGACGACGATCGTGACTATAATGACAACGATCGTGACCATGATAAATATATTGTGACTGGTGATGACGATCGTGGCTATGGTGACGACGTTCGTGACTATAATGACGACGATCGTGACCATGATGAATTTATTGTGACTGGTGACGGCGATCGCGGCTATGGTGACGACGATCGTGACTATAATGACGACGATCGTGACCATGATGAATATATCGTGACTGGTGACGACGTTCGTGACTATAATGACGACGATCGTGGCTGGTGACGACGATCGTGGCTATGGTGACGACGTTCGTGACTATAATGACAACGATCGTGACCATGATGAATATATTGTGATTGGTGACGACGATCGTGGCTATGGTGACGACGATCGTGACTATAATGACGACGATCGTGACCATGATGAATATATTGTGACTGGTGACGATGATCGTAGCTGTGGTGACGACGATCGTGACTATAATGACGACGTTCGTGACTATAATGACGACGATCGTGACTAAGATGAATATATTGTGACTGTGACGACGATCGTGGCTATGGTGACGACGATCGTGACTATAATGACGACGATCATGACCATGAATATATTGTGACTGGTGACGACGATTGTGGCTATGGCGAAAACTAATTTGGCTATGTTGACAATGATCATGACTATGATGACGATTGTGACTGGTGACGACTATCGTAGCTATGGCAGCAACTAAATTTAATGTATAGATTTAATGTTTCTAATTATGTTAGGGGAAGAATACAATGTGTGTAATTCTGCGTTGAGTACCTTCATGTATTGTTACAGATAACTAATTATTGTTTTGCACTAAAAATAGTGTGTCTCGCGCCGTGGCCTAAGATATCCTGCCTAGGACTCGCGTTACAGAATGCGCGCTGGTTCGAGTCCTCATGGTGGAAGACATATTCTCATGAAATTTCGGCCAGTGTATGGGACCGGTGCCCACCCAGCATCCTGGGGAGCTACGATAGGTAGTGAAATCTGGTTGCGAAAGCCAGCTATAACGGCTGGGGAGAAGATCATCGTGCTAATCACACGATACCTCCATTCTCGTTTGATGATCATCCACCTCTGCTTCGGCATGTGAACGTGAGGCCAATCGGTCTAGGCCCTTCAAGGGCTGTGGGGCAACGGATTATTGTTATTTACTAAAAATAGTGTGGGTTAACATAGTTTGCGTTCTAAATGCTCGTCTTGTACTACTTCATTATCGATGGTATTTATTTACTCATTAGTTTCGCTTGGTGTGATGAACTAAAAGGATGAAGTGCATCTTATGAGGAGATAAAGAGAAAAGAGTGGAGAATGCTGGGTTTGCAGTGAAGGACCTACCCTGAGCAGAACACTGTGAATTAATGAATGCATGCAAGGCGTATGGGATCAGTAGGGCCTATACATTACTCATTTTGTATTTAGATATTTGTTTCTACTTTGAACTTTGTGGATGCTAATGAAATGACACAGAAGACCAGATATCCTGAGGATGCTATCTTCACGCACATCGGACTCGCAAGATGGATGTCCTGGTCAGAAGGACCCGCCTGATGGCAGCGTCGACAGTTGTGCCGGCCGCGCGCAGTGTTTGCATCTCATCAAGTAATGGGCCGCAACCTGAGCCGTCTCCTGCGGGTAGCGGCGCCCGCCCGGCGGCTGGAGCTGTGAAGACAGAGGCAAGATGAACGGTTCTCCAAATCGCATCCCAGAGGCTCCGCGTCAATTTGTCTCTGTCAATACCCGGGTCCAACTCAACCGTAGGAAAATAAACCTTGGGGTGAAGACATCGCCTCAACATCGACGCGTGTGAATACAGAGGTAGGGGCTGACGTGAGGCACGGAGATAGAGGTAACCTCAGTGGTCGCCACCAAGCTTCGATAGCCGTTTAGCCTATCTACTGAAAAGTTCCGGTACTCGCAAAGTGAGTAGGTAGGCGATATGTTTTAACGAATCCTATCCTAAGTTTTATGATTTCAGGACTAGATTTTATTTTATTTGGTTATTTTACGACGCTGTATCAACATCTCAGGTTATTTAGCTTCCGAATGAAATGAAGGTGATAATGCCGATGAAATGAATCCTGGGTCCAGCACCAAAAATTACCCAGCATTTGCTCGTATTGGGTTGAGGGAAAATCCCAGAAAAAACCTTAACCAGGTAACTTGAACCCTGGTCACTTGATTTCGCGGTTAGACACACTGACCGTTACTCCATAGGTGTGGACTTCAGGCATAGATTCCAGTATACTTAGATTATGGACTTTGGTGGTTTGAAACTGTACCTTAATTGACCTTTTTAGAATATGCGTCAGTTTTACCATATCGATGGTGTTGAACAGCAACATCGTATGTCAAAAAAATTTAACAATAATAATAATTGTTAGGAGATAATCCACAAACGATTACAGAAAACACGAGAATTTTACTTGAAGCAAGTAAGCAGATAGATTTGGAAGTAAACCCCGAAAAAAAAAAGTTTATGTCTCGTGACCACAAGATAGTACGAAATGGAAATATAAAAATTGAACATTTATCTTTTAATAATAATAAAGGTGCGCCTGATAAGGCATTTGAGATCTTGTTTAGGTCAGTTCTTAACGTATTCATTTAGAGTCTTATTGTTATTCTTGCACTTTGTTAGATTGTATCTTTCACATTTTAAATTGCAGAATTCACATACACAACTTTCACACAGGAGCAACTTTTCGTGGTTCGTGGTAAGTTTTTGTCTTGCACAACTTATGGTGAAAACCATATATCGCGAAGCGAGTTATTGCATGTCTTTGAGTCTGATTTTCTTTAGTCCAGTTCCTGTCTACCATAGCACCTGTGGCGTAGAAGTCGGGGTCTATCGTACGGCGTTCATCTTCTCTTCTCTCTAGGAGGTCTTTGTAGGGCTGTGTAGATTGCAGTAGTATTTGGAGTCTGATGTCTCCTACGTAGAAAGTTTCTCTGGCCATCTCGTACACTAGTCTTGAAGATGCGTTTCTTCCTATTCCTAGTGTGCATTTGAGAAAGCGTGCTTTGACTTTCTCTATTCTCTCTAGGTCGGTGAGGGTTAGTTTTTCCCATATGAGGGTGATTCCGTATGTCACTATTGGTGTGATGACTGTCTTCAGTAGCACCATTGCTGTTTCCAGCGATAGTCTGGTCAGATCGCTTATCTGGTGAATTGCTCTCGTGGCTGCTGCTGTTCTCTCCTGGATGTGGTAGCTGAATGAGTTGGCTGTAGATTGCAGGGTCACCTCTAGATATTTGAAGACTGATGTTAAGTTTATGTCGTTGAGCGTGAGCGTGTCTGTTGCTGAGGTCCTTCCTCCTTTCCTAAATGTCATTTGGTACGTTTTCCAAAGGCGGAAAAATTCAAATACCTTGCAGCAACAGTAACAAATATAAATGACACTCGAGAGGAAATTAAACGGAGAATAAATATGTTTTATTATTCGATTGAGAAGCCTTTATAATCCAATCTGTGCACGAAAAGCTAAGGCCCGGTTGCAGAAACACCGATCAAAATATGATTGGCGATCAAGGAGGGTTTGATTGGCCATCAGTTCTATTTCTGTTGCAGAAAGAACAATCAGTGTTTGATCGGAGATCTGTCTTCCATCAGATTTGATCAACAGATTTTTGCTGGTTAAGTCACTGATCATCGATCAAATAGGCTATTTATGTTGTTCTGTTCATAATGCAGTTACTGTAATTATATAGTAAATAGTTACAGCATAACAATATTGTTTTCGACATAATGGATTCTTCTGATGAAGAAATTTTAGAATGAAAAATATATTATTAAGAAGAAGGCGTTTCCGTGATAGACATGGATTGTTTTTATGTATAATGACAGAAAATTTGATTAATTTAATTAATCCTTAGGTTAAGTAAGGATTCGTGTGTTTTGTTACTTTCAAAAATTGAAACAAATATATGCAGACAGACAAATCGAAACCTTCCACTTTCTCCTATGAACCAAGTTCTAATAATGCTGAGATTCTATGCTGTTGGAATTTTTCAGGCGGTCTTGGGTTATCTTGTTAGGGTCCACAAACCAACTATTTGCCGAGTAGTTAGGAATGTTACGTATGAAATTGCTTTGTTATGGCAGGGTCTCATAAATCCTCAAACTTCAAACAGGAAACGATTTGAAATCCAGAGAGAATTTTCAGCCATGTCAGGATTTCCAAGAGCAGCCTAATATTGGTTGTATAGACTACTCACATCCCCATCGAATCACCTGGTTGAAATGATGCCGAACTTGATCGAAATAGAAAAGGCTTCTTTTCTGTGAATATACAGGCAATATGTAGTCTACACCATCATTGAAATTCTGGAATGTTGTAGCCCGTTGGCAGGATTCTACACATGACAACACAATATTTTTAATGAGTTGGTTACGAGCTCCATTTGTAAACAGAGAGATGGGAAATGGAATTATTTTGGGTTATGGAGGCTATGCATGTTCCAATTTCTTGTCGACTCCCCTAGCAAATCCCACAACAGAAGCCCCCTCACGTTTATTTTTGTTTCACTATGTTGTAGTCTATATACAAATTGAATCCGCCTGTTTCCTTTCTACAAAAAGCAACAAAACAGCAAAACATTCACTTGAACATTCACTTGTTTTCCTAGTCACCGCCCACTTGATGCATTCGTTTCGCGACTTTTAAATAGCATCAAATTGGCTATGGTTGCTAAATAGCACTGTTGTCAAATGTATTTCTTTCTCAAATCAGCGATTAGTAAATTGAGACAAGTTGATTGGAGATTCACTTTTGTGCAACGCAATGAACAATCAAATAAATCAGACATCAACTGATTGGCGATCAGGGACTGATTTGATTTGCGTTTCTGCAACCGGGCCTAAGAGTTAGAATTTATAAAACAGTTTTATTACCGGTTGCTCTGTATGGCTGTGAAACTTGGACTTTCACTTTGAGAGAGAAACAGAGATTAATGATGTTGGAGAATAAAGTCCGTCGAAAAATATTTGGAGCTAAAAGGGATGGAGTTATAGGGGAATGGAGAAAGTTACACAACGCAGAACTCCAAATATGGGCTCTTTCCGTCTGTTAAGTGTAGGCATAATGCATTGATGTGACATTGCACTGTCGTATTATTAAATGGGTTACTGATTCGACAAGAATTTCTGTTTCTGCCCAATTAACATAGAACTTAAAAGCAGTGGAGTTTCAAAAGGTATCATGTGCCAAAAATGATTACGAGGGTATATATATATATATATATATATAAGTAACCTATACGGACTCCAAAATCCTATTGAAACTAAGTAGTTATGTTGAGTTACATTTACTTTCTGGAAAAGAACCGCAAGATGCAAATGACGAGAACGATGGGAATGGAAAGCAAGTTGAGGGGGTGTGAACTGAAGTTATGTGTGTTGCTTGGCAAGCGGGGCTACTCGGTACTGCCAACAGAACCCTTCAGCTGTCGCGGGGATTACGTTGAATTATGCAGACGACTTGGCGCGGCCATTAACCGTCCCTAATTACACATTAAGTTTACAAGACGTGCGCATCCCTCTGAGGACACTTCGATACGCTGATACTCAAAACTAATTTGATCTGCAAATGGACCACTTCCGCTTTCCAGTTCCCATAACAACGTTGGGGTTCCTCTGTTGAGGCGTAATTCGTATCCTAAGACGTTTCAAATTGTAGACAATTGTCACGGAAAATGTTGATGGTAATAAGAATAGGCCTATATCATGTTCTTAGCAATACCAGGTGACTAAGAAATTTTATGTTTAATGAAATCTTACGTATGACACCTTCGTAACTATTCAATTTATGCCAGCAATTATTTATTTATTTATTTATTTATTTATTTATTTATTTATTTATTTATTTATTTATTCTGGTGTAGTTAAGGTCATCAGGACTTCTCTTCCACAACACCAGGAATGCAAATGAAATAATAGAAATAAACAGAAAAACATACACTATATACAAAATAAAGCTACACAAGAAGAGAGAGAGAAAACACTATAAACAAAGTAAAGCCACACAAAAATATACACAGGTTGCAGTAACACAAACTTTAAATGAGTGATTAAATAGCATAATTAATTGTATCCTAACTAATTAACTAACATAAACAAGAAACTTGCAATTTTAATCTAGATTAAAAAAGAAAAAGAAAAAAAAAACACAAATCAATACTTCTAGCAATACCTAAAAACATTAACTAAGACAAAATTTTCCAATTCAATTTTGAATTGTGATAAAGTCCGGCAGTCCCTGACGTCATTAGGTAACGAATTCCAGAGGCGAGGTATTTCTACAGTATAGGAATATGAATGTAAAGATGTTCTATGATGAGGGATAGAAAGAAGTGCTTGTCGGTTTCGAAGAGTTGTAAGAAATTGAAAGCGCGATAACAGAAAATTCGGAGTAGAAGTATAGATGATTCTAAACAGAAGAGACAGTGAATGTATTGTTCTTCGTTCCTTCAGACACACCCATGAAATTAACTGGAGGGAAGGTGTTATATGGTTAAATTTGACTATGGTAAATATGGAATTTTTGTTCATAATTTACTGACCTACAAAAGAGTAAATCTGTAACTTCCTGTCCTGTAAACGGCTATTTCCCGAGAAGTTCCTAAAGGTGATTATAGCGGCAGTACCATCGCTTTTGATATTGAATCAACCGATACATGACAGTTTCCAAATGAATTTTGAATCAAAGGAAATGATGACATCACATGCTGATAAGATTAGAATCCGTGCAAGTTAGAGGCGATTCCTCTTATAAAAGGGAGACTGGGTACCTACACAAAATTGAAGAATCCATTATACTGTATACGTACAAATTGTGAAGGTCGAAATTGATAACTTTTACAAAAGTCAGTATTGTTTTGTTACGGAAGAGAAAAAGCCTATAGCAGAGCACATACGCGCTTAACGCAAGCTAAAAAGACAAGATAATAATAAAAGTGAAAATGGGGAACCGACAAAACCAAAACGTTCCGAAAAAAGTGTGGATAAGAACGTATCAGAGGGCACAGACAACGCGGGAAGGAATGACAAACAATTTTAAATATTTTATTTATTTATTTATTTATTTAACATGGTAGAGATAAGGCCTTCAGGCCTTCTCTTCCCCTCTACCAGGGGATTACAACTACAATGTTAAGAATACAATTACAATTAATATTAAATTTACAGATACAATAAAAATCAAAGTACTAAAAGATTAACTGATTAATAAAAGCTAGACAGTTTATTGTAAAAGTTAAGAAGAGAGAAGCATTTCTTTTATTGATTAAGTACAAATTAAACCTACTCTACGCAGTAAGAAAATGCTTAATAAGCTTGCTTCTGAACGCTATTAAATTCCGACAGTCTCCGATGTCACTGGGTAGGGTATTCCACAGGCGCGAGAGCGAGATTGTGTATGATGATGATGAATACGATGATGTCTTATGTGTTGGTATAGCTAGTATGCGGCTATTTTGCGTGCGTGTGAAGGGATTATGATATAATGACAGGTAACTGAAACGGGAGGCAAGGTAGGTAGGTGTAGAAGTGTGAAGAACTTGGAAAAGGAGAACAAGAGAATGAAAACTTCTACGTTCGTTAAGCCGTATCCAGTTTAGAGTTTGGAAGGATGGGGTAATGTGGTCACCGCGATGGACATCGCAGACGAAGCGAACACAAGAATTATGAACACGTTGTAATCTTTGCGACTGGTTGACATTGAGGTCAGTCAGTAGAGAATCACAATAATCGAAGTGGAGCATTACTAGTGTTTCACTAGTATTTTCTTGAGTGATAGCGGAAGGAATTTTCGAATGCTGTTTAAGGAATGTAGTATGGAAAGCACTTTTTTGGTAATGTGGGTTACTTGGTTATTCCAGTTTAAATACGTATCAAAGTAAACTCCAAGGTTTTTAACACAGGAAGCAAAAGGGATTATTGAGTCGTTTAATTTGACTGGAAGAGCAGGAGTAATGTTGCATAATAGACGTTGGTGTCCCACTAGGATTGCTTGTGATTTTCTTGCATTGAGAGTCAAACCAAACTTTGTGGCCCATGCAGATATACAGGGACATCATTTTATTTTTACTAACATTTTTAATATTAACTTGCCTATACCTCTGGATCAACGCCGTTTGCTACCCGCCTTCTATGACTGGAGTTCGATGATACTGGCGTAATATACAAACAAATCACTTTACTAGGTATAGGAGGGA
Source organism: Periplaneta americana (assembly GCA_025594305.2). Classification (NCBI taxonomy): domain Eukaryota; kingdom Metazoa; phylum Arthropoda; class Insecta; order Blattodea; family Blattidae; genus Periplaneta; species Periplaneta americana. The sequence continues at coordinate 196,442,919 of JAJSOF020000005.1, forward strand.
AGAAAAGTAGTTCATCCATTTACGTAAACTAGGAAATATTGCGCTTTTGAGTTTGATTATTTTCATTGGGTTTTTGTTTAATCAAAATACAGTACCGTATTAACAATGAGTGTTTTTACTCACGAACTGAGCTGTCCATGTGGACGTATTCATTATGCAGTGTAGGCCTATATTATGTCTACAGCACTTTAGCGTACAATATAGAGAATGAAGTTAAATTGAAAAATAATCATAATATGGATATTTAAACAAATTTTTTAAAATGGTGGCCGTTCATTTTGATACAGGCTTCAGTTCTAATGTGCACATTATCGCACTATAGACTATTGTACCTAATCCCAATTACCAGTTTCATCCTTCGTACTAATAACTCATTTTGAAATAATTCTGTACCCACTCTATAAAAGAGTACCTTACGTACTGTAAATTCAATCTTCACTTCTGCCCGATCCGAAAAGATAAAATTACTCATATATACTATCTAGTGTCCGTCCAAGTTGTTATGTCGTAGGGTCGTAGAACGGGAGGAAATCACGTGACAGTTAATTACTTAACGAGGCCCTTTTATTTAAGTTATTTTAAACAGTTGTGTAATATTACGTAGACGTCCAATTCCTAACAGAAATTAATGTTCTCAGAAAAGAGCTAAGACAGCCCAGCCACTAGCTGGTGAATAAAAGCTGGTGGGGGAAACCGGGATACGACGTAGGGAAATGGACGACAGTACCTGTGCGAAAATGATTCAATATTGAAAACTCTTTCGTAACTAGAAAACGCGAACATATTCTTGGAACGTACTGTTTACTATGACCATAAGGCTACTATGACTGTATATGCGATCTTGGATCTGTGTGGAGGACGGTTGAACTTCATTAATAGAAGGGGTGGGAGTGAAGTACATTCAAAAACTCAGGTACAATAAAAATTGAAGTAAAAATAAAATTATGTCCCTGTAGATTGAAGGTCCTCGTTAAGATTGTGTATTGCGTCATTGAGTGAGTCAGGGGTTGTATGGATATAGATTTGTAAATCGTCTGCGTAAAGGTGATGCTTACAATGCTGTAGAGTGGAGGGGATGTTATTAAGTAAATAGTGAATAGTAGTAAAGCTATAAATAATACATAATAATGCATATATACATCAGCTGTAAATGGGCAAAGTGTAAATTGTGATCCATATTAAGGGAAAACACTACTGAGCATTTGGCTCAAATCTAATCCATTAAAATAGTTTTGAGATTTTTAGAATTTGGAAAAGTTGACAGTAGGAGAAATAAGAATAAAGTAAGTACATAAGATCCGCTGATGATATGACGTTGTTAACAGAAAAGGAGATGATACTAAGGAATATGCTAATGGAGCTAAATGACAGCTGTGTGCAGTATGGGAAGAATAACATAAATGCAAACAAGACCGAAACTATGGTTATCGGAAGAAAAATAAAAAAGGTAAACGTCTGAATTGGAAATGAGGCAGTAGAACAAATGGACAACTTCAAATACTTGGGGTGTACTGTAAGCAATAACATTCTCTGCTGCTAGGAAGTCAGAAGGGAGACAGCAATGGCGAAGGACGCTTTTAATAGAAAAAGGAGCAACTTCTGTGGATCTCTGGAAACAGAACTATGGAATAGATTAGTGAATTGCTTTGTGTGGAGTGTGGTACTGTATGAGGCGGAAACATGTATAGTACGACGAAGTGAAGAGAAACGACTAAAAGCATTTGAAATTTGGATATGAAAAATAGAGCGTGTGAAATGGACAGACAGAATAAGAAATGAAGCTGTGCTGGAAAGATTGAGTGAAGAAAGAATGATGCTGATGCAGGAAGAGAAAAAGAAATTACCTGGGTCACTGGCTGAAAAGAAACTGCTTACTGAAAGATACACTGGAATGAATGGTGAACGGAAAAATTTTAGGCGATCGTATGCGAACACGAAGAGAAAATAGGAAAACAGAGAAGTAGGAGAATGCTGGGTTTGTAGTGAAGGACCGGCTCTTGGGGATAAAAGTATGAGCGAATTAAAGTATATGTGAATCATTGGTAGTGCCGGTATATTTTTATAAACCGCCAATTTTAAAGATCCTACGCCATTTTTAAATCACTTAGCACAAACCTTTTAAATGTTTAAATCCTGCCCGCAGTAAAAATTACAGTTCTTAAAACGACATTTTTGCATCTTCAAACTGCACCAGAATAAACTTTTTTTTTTTTTTTAAACTGATTGATCTGAAATTTTGCACGAATATACCTAATAAGATTGTTAACAAAGTGTTGTTGATATTTTGTGATAAATAATTTGGAGCCTTGTTAAAGATCATTAATTTTGTATAAAACTTACTTACTTACTTACTGGCTTTTATGGAACCCGGAGGTTCATTGCCGTCCTCACATAAGCCCTCCATTGGTCCCTATCCTGAGCAAGATTAATCCATTCTCTATCATCATATCCCACCTCCCTCAAATCCATCTTCTCATCTACGTCTCGGCCTGCCTAAAGGTCTTTTTCCCCTCCGGCCTCCCAACTAACACTCTATATGCATTTCTGGATTCACCCATACGTGCTACATGCCCTGCCCATCTCAAACATCTGGATTTGATGTTCCTAATTATGTCAGGTGAAGAATACAATGCGTGTAGTTCTGTTTTGCGTAACTTTCTCCATTCTCCTGTAATTTCATCCCTTCCTAAGCACCTTATTCTCAAACACCCTTAACCTATGTTCCTCTGTCAAAGTGAGAGTCCAAGTTTCACAGCCATAAAGAACAACCGGTAATATAACTGTTTTATAAATTCTAACTTTCAGATTTTTTGACAGCAGACTGGATTATAAAAGCTTCTCAACCGAATAATAACAGGCATTTCCCATATTTATTCTGTGTTTAATTTCCTCCAGAGTATCATCTATCCTATCTCCTTACTTGCTTCCAGTAAAATTCCCGTGTTTTCCCTAATCGTTTGTGGATTTTCTCCTAACATATTCACGTCATCCGCATAGACAAGCAGCTGATGTAACCCGTTCAATTCCAAACCCTGTCTGATGTCCTGGGCTTTCCTAATGGCATACTCTAGAGCAAAGTTGAAAAGTAAAGGTGATAGTGCGTCTCCTTGCTTTAGCCCGAAGTGAATTGGAAAAGCATCAGATAGAAACTGGCTTATACGGACTCTGCTGTAAGTTTCACTGAGACACATTTTAATTAATCGAACTAGTTTCTTGGGAATACCAAATTCAATAAGAATATCATATTTAAAGTTCTCTCTTAACCGAGTCATATGCCTTTTTCAAATCTATGAATAACTGATGCACTGTACCCTTATACTCCCATTTTTTCTCCAATATCTGTCGAATACAAAAAATCTGATCAATAGTCGATCTATTACGCCTAAAACCACACTGATGATCCCCAATAATTTCATCCACATATGGAGTTAATCTCCTCGAAAGTTACTACATTTAATCTTGTCCCCCTTCTTAAAAATAGGTACGATTATGGAGACTCCTTCCATTGTTCTGTCCACACCTGTGGAGTAACGGTCAGCACGTCTGGCTGCGAAACCAGGTGGCCCGGGTTCGAATCCCGGTCGGGGCAAGTTACCTGGTTGAGGTTTTTTCCGGGGTTTTCCCTCAACCCAATAGGAGCAAATGCTGGGTAACTTTCGGTGCTGGACCCCGGACTCATTTCACCGGCATTATCACCTTCATATCATTCAGACGCTAAATAACCTAGATGTTGATACAGCGTCGTAAAATAACCCAAGAAAATAAAAAATAAATCCATTGTTCTGGTACAATTTCCTTTTCCCAAATTGCAAGTACAAGTTTATAAATTTCGCTAGATAATGCGCTTTCACCCTCTTGTATTAATTCTGCTGGAATTTGATCTATACGTGGAGACTTGCACTTTTTCAGATTTTTTATTGCAATTTCGACTTCAGAAAGTGTGGGTTCCGGTATAAATGGCTCAGCAGTTTGTATTTGAATTTCGTCCCGATCATTTCTGTTTGGCCTATGTATATTTAGTAGTTGCCCAAAATAGTTTTTCCATCTGTTCAAGATTGAATGAGAGTCTGCAAGCAAGTCACCATTCTCATCCTTAATCACGTTTACCCTTGCCTGATATCCGTTTTTAAATTCCTTTATACCCTTATATAAATCTCGAAAGTTTTTATTCTTACTATTTGTTTCTACCTCATTCAGTTTTTCCTTCAAGTAACCTCTCTTTTTTTTCCTAAGTGTACGATTTGCTTCCCGTCTTTCATTGAAATAATTATCTCTATTCTCCTCAATTGGATCCTGTAAGAATTTCAATTTTGCCTGTTTCCTTCTATCTACTACAATGGAACAATCTTCATCAAACCATGGTTCCTTTTTCTTAGTTTCATGATAGCCTATGCTCTGCTCAGCTGCAATTTTGATATTATCTCGGATATTGTCCCACACGCTATTAACATCTAACTCTTCCTTAGCTTCGTGGGAAGTTGCTAAAGCAGCAAACCTATTTGAAATTTCAACCTGATAACGTTGCTTATGAAGTCTAGGTGTATCTCAAGAAAAGCTAAAATAAGAATATATAAAACTATTATTAAACCAATAGTAGTATATGGAAGTGAAACCTGGACTCTATCTGAAAGGGCAATTAAGATCTTAAATGCCTGGGAACGGAAAGTATTACGGAAAATCTTTGGGCCTACTTATGAGCAAGGGTTTTGGCGAATTAAAACAAATGCTGAGTTATATGAATTATATAAAGATAACAACATTGTTGTTGACATAAAACTCAGAAGGTTAGAGTGGCTGGGACACGTAGCCAGGATGGAGAACAATCGCACACCCAGAGCTCTACTAGATGCATTGCCGGTAGGAAAAAGGAAAGTCGGACGACCTAAATTGAGATGGCTGGATGACGTTCAGGCTGACCTAACAAAAGTTGGAATTAGAAGATGGAGAACACGAGCATTAGACAGGAGTGATTGGTCGGATGTTCTGAGGGAGGCTAAGGCTAAACTATAAGGGCCGTAATGCCAATGATGATGATGATGAACGTTGCTTAGTTTCGTCGTCCTTTAATTTCAGGATATTGAATCTACTAATATTAGCTTGTTGCTCTACTCGCTTAGCTACTGATAGTCTTTGTCTTAATTCTCCAATTACGAAATAATGGTCAGATGTTGGGAATACCAAATTCAATAAGAATATCATATAAAACTTCTCTCTTAACCGAGTCATGTGCCTTTTTTTTTTTTTTGTATAAAACTATAAGAAAGAAATTAAAAATATGTTTTTCGAGATTGGGCGGCCGGTGTCCGTCGTGGTATGCGTGAGAACATCGGCTCTCTGCGGCCGCGACACGTGCAGCGGCCACAACGGGGCACACAAACCTGTCTCGGCTCCGTACCCTATTTTTGTGAATTGTTTTTGTACTGGCTCATTCATCGTAATGAATAGCCATGCGGCGTGGGAAACCAAACAGAAGCAGCTGGAATGCAGACGCAGACAAGACTCACCTGTCCTCAGCTCGCGCAGGATGGGCGGAACGTGTAGCACGAGTTATATTTATAAGCTTAAGACTGCTGGTGGCAGACGATTGAAGTTTTCTACTCCATAAACAATTCTGACATTTAATTGCAAGGTATGTAATTCATCTTTCGATCATGATTATTTCTCAACCCCACAACCAACCAGGTGCAATATTATGGCTTCTATATTTAACCGCATAGAATACAATTTAAAACTGTAGCTCGCGATAACGTCGCTTTTAATGCGTTCCCCTACAAGCCGGAAGATCGCGGTTTCTATTCCTGATGGGGTCATGAATTGAATCGCTTATTTCAGAAACAGTCAAGCGCCAAGTTAGCCAATTGTGGGAAAATAAAAAAAACTGTCTAGCATCAGACTAAATGGTTTGGTAGTGGTTTTAATATTTTTCGCTGGTGTTTGATACTGCTAAACATAATAAAGCGTTATAAAACGACAATTTTCGTTTACTAATACAGTTAATTGAAAATTTATGAATGTACCTATCATATCCATTAATAATTAATGATTGTTATAAACATAATGTAATTATAGATTATGTTATTTGATACTGCTGAACACGATAGAGCCTTATAAAATATAAGATTGTTTGTGTATTAAGGCAAGAAATTGAAAGAAATATATGTAAATGTACCTATCATATCTATTGATATTAATAATAATGGATATTTTATTTGCACAATCTGTCATTCGTATATTTCAAACAGAAAATAAGTAACTGAACTTGGATCATCTAACTTAATCGGAGAAATTTCTTCAGTCAAAGTTGACTTTAGTTTGAGACAAATTACTCTCAGATTAGACTTTATATAACACAAAATTCCAAGTTCAGCTAAAACAAGGATCAATTTAACTTCTGATCTAAGATTAAATGGTTTGTACAATCAGGCCTAAATCGCGCACGCATGCACGCACGCACGCAGCCCTGTCCTGCAGGTATGTACAGTACAATCAAAACAAAATTTCGCTACTATAATTAGCGAATTATTTACTACGTTTTAAACCGTTTTCCCGAAGAAGGGCGTAGAGGTCTATCCGCCTTTCTTCCGGCAAACCCCTCAATTGTGAGGCCGTCCAGAAAGTTTACAGTAAAAAGCACAATGGCAGGGAAAGATTTATTGAAACAGATACCGCACTTGTTGCTATATTTGTCAACATATCCCCCACTGGAATTGAGATATTTGTCATACCATGGGATCAATTTTTGTGTCGTAGAAGTCAGCCGCCTGGGATCGGAACCAGCGTTTGACAGCGTCTCTGTCGATCCCATGAGAAATGTCTCAATTCCGGTGAAAAATATGTTGAAAAATAGCTCGACAATTATTGCTGTGTCTTTTCGAATAAATTTTTCCAATGAAATTGTGTTTTCTTTTTCTGTTTACGGCCTCTGGCGAACTTATTTTTTTACTGCTCTCATAACTGCGGTCGAGTGGCCAAAATTTGTATAAGCACTTCTTTTGACATTATTAATATGGTGAAAGAAAGAAATTTAACTTTTTTATCTGCCCCCATCAAAATGTTTCTTGTTAGTTCCTTTTAGCTCCGACCGATTCAATTGTAACATTGAGATTTTTAAAAGTGCCTTCATTAACATTTTCATTGCCTAACTTTTGCTCTGGACCTTGTTTTTTACGTAGGTATACGCTTAACTTCAGTAACCTCAACCAAAGTCTGAATATAGGTATCTCGGGAGTTTTTATTTTCAGGAGAATGAAAATACCTTCATATTTCATTTATCACTTCCTCATTAATGTTTAAATAACATTTCGCATTGCACTTACAAGTGAGAATGTCGGGCTTGATTTTCTGAGGTACTTCCCTGCCGGAATAAGAAACATAGCCTTCTCATTTTATCCTTGCATTGCGAATAGTATTACGTTTATAAGCGTTTTCGTTTACCACTCCTCGTTTCCTTTTAGGTACGGGTTCGTCTTCTGAACTTCGAGACATTTCACTACGATATAGGTCTGTTGTTATTATTAGAAAATCACTACGCTAACCACAAAACACTTTTTCAATCAGTTGGTCACAAAACTATGAACACAAAATGAACCCGCTGTTTACTGCAGAAACCAGCCAAGCGCTGTCGTTTGACTGGTTTCTGACCTAAACACGAAATTCAACGTAATGCCTGGCCATTACATGACTCATTTTTTCTTGTTTTGGCGTTTGACTGGTTTCTGAAATACAGTACATAACAGTCTTGTTCGTAGAGCCCTTATTTTTGTGATAATGTATGTTTTAACTGTCAAATAAGATAAACATTTTGTTTTCTTCTTCACGTATATAATTGTTTGCAGTTTATTCATAATATTCGCTATTAGATTTAATTATAATGTATCTTTAAAATATTTGTTGTTATTTTAAAAAGAAATCTCCATTATTCGTTGTGTTTGATATGCAACTTTTCTGCTCTTACACTTACAAGTCTTGCTCTATCTCACCGTTCCAAAATACGCTGACCGGTCCGTGCTTGCTACTGCTGAGTGGTGGCTTCCCTTGTTTACATTTTTACCTTGCAAGCATGACGAGATGGCGTAGCGAAAGCAGCTTTCAGACGATCTGAAGAAAGTTATTGTTCAACTTGTCCTTAAAGGCAAGTCTTTAAGGGAAATAACTAAATTGTTGGACATACATATTCAACAATTCAGCATATTGTCAACAAATTTAATTATGAAGGGTCTTGGAAGAATTTGAGGCGAAAACCAAAAGAAAGAAAATTAAATGAAAGGGACGAAAGATACATTGTACAACAAATTCGTCGTTACTCTAGGTTAAGTGTTGAAAAACTGCGTTAACAAGTACAAGACACTATAGGAATAGAAATATCTAATCAGACCATTCGTCGTGTACTGTGAAAACATGGATATCATGGCAGGGTTCCACGTAAAAAACACTTTATTGGTGAGTCAAATAGAATATAAAGACTTCTATTTGCAAACGAACACTTTCTAAAGAGGAGGACTATTGGGATCGTGTAATATGATCCGACGAGACAAAGATAAATCTTTTGGGCTCAGATGGTTGCAACAGAGTGTGGAAGAAAGAAAACTCTGCCTTCAGGAAAGAAAATACTATTCCTATTGTAAACACGAAGGTGGTTCCATCATGATATTGGCCAGTTTGTCTTCCTCTGGAGTCGGAAACATACACTTCATTGATGGAATTATGGATAAAATTACGTACAAGAGTATTCTTCTGAAAAAATTTGAAAGAAAGTGCTAAAAAAATGGGCTTCCAGGGTAGTTATATATTTCAACATGATAACGACCCTAAACACACCGCCGAAATCACCAAGACCTGGCTCATTTTGAACGTTCCCCATCAACTCAAAACGCCACCTCAATCAGCGGATTTGAGTCCTATCGAAAATTTGTGGCCAATTTTGAAAAGGAGGGTACGAAATAGTGGGGTAACATCCATTCCAGAGCTTGAAAGAATAGTGGCAGAAGAATGGCAGAATATCACCCCAGAGGTTTGCAAGAAATTTGTCTCTTCAATGAAAAGAAGATTTGTGGAGATTATTAAAGCCAAAGGATATGTTACAACATATTAATTTTGTGTAACAGTTGACAATTAAGACTTTGAAAAGTACAAAATGATTAGATGTACGAAGAGAAAAGTTGCATAAAATGTGCACATTTTTTTTTATTTTGTATGTTTATTTATACTGAATTGAAAAATTTGATGAAGCTTATTTTATATCCTGAAAAAAAAATTGTTTTTTCATATTTTAATTTAACCCATTAAAATAAATGATATTTTCGTTAACAAAAATATATATTTTTAATAACAATATTACTGTACGAACAAGATTGTTACATACTGTAAGCGATACAATTTTACTCATTGATCTAATCCTTCAGGCGACATTGGGGTTCACCCAAGTCTTCAGAAGAAATGAGTACTAGGGATATTTCCTTGGGAGCAAGCGTGGCCACAGTTGCCAGCTTTTGACCGTGGGTACTCGGGACTTGAAGTGGACTGTGGAAACTGAGTTCTGGAAATGTGATGAAAACAGAGTATAATAAAACATTGAAAATTTTCGGCACATAAAAATATTACTTTTCATGCAACTTAAAATCAGTTAATCCTCCATGTGGCGTGGAAAACGTTTCATTACACACTTTACATCTTGAACGTGATTCATCCTGTAGCAATTACGACAACCCGGGTCCACAGGATTATAAATCGAGCGCTTAGCCACTAAACCACGCAACGGTTAGTTCATTTTGATTGCTCAATTTGTTTAGATATTATATTGATTTCAACTTAAGTAGAAGCTTGAAAATTCGAATATCCGATAATCCGAACATACTAGCGAAGGTGCGTACAATACCGGAAAGCACAGAAAACAAGAGAGTACTGGAAAATAAGTTCCAATAAAGCTCCTTCCTCTTCCCATAGTGGTGTGTAAATCGGTTAAAAGGGAATGTTCTGCAGAATAAAGGTAACCATTCACTACATCGTATCGCACTCCTCGTACGAATCGCACGCAACGGATATTTTAAGTGCAGTGCGTCCACTAACGGCTCTACCTCATCGTCTCAGCGGATTCCCTATCAGCTGTTTAAAACATATGACGTACGGTATTGACATTCCTGAAAAAGAGAAGTTTTGAGGTTAGGTCTATTAATCATGAGTGTTAGCGAATAAGAATTTGTAATTGCTTTATCCTTCTTAATTGAAGAGGAAGAAACGAAAGAGATATTGGTTACATACTATATACAGTATGTAAGAAAGATCTTGATTACTGTAATCGGAACGCCTCAAATTATATAATTCTTCGCAGTTTTGTACAAGCGAAATAAGTTTTCCGTCTGCCATTTTGGTGCGACACTGAACATGGCACAACATAATAGTAACAGTTGAGCAATTAAAATTGATTTATTAAAGAAGGCCATGATTGCACGCATCGGAAAAGTTACTTATCCGAGAAACGTGGACGGATTTACCGAAAGCCGATGCGTGCGATACGATGTAGTGAACGCGGTTACATAACAATTACAGCAAAGATTGTCTTTTTCCGATCCGTACGTTACGATGTAGTGAACGTTTACCTTAAGAATGAATGACAAGCAATTCCATATATTTGATAATCCGAATCACCTCGGCCGAAATTAGTTCGGATTATCAAAATTATACTGTATATTAGTTAGTCAATAACAAATTATTAATATGTTATATTAAGAAATTGGTTGGGTCACTGGCTAAGAAGAAACTGCTTACTTAAGGATGCACTGGAAGGAATGGTGAACGGGAGAAAAGTTCGGGACAGAAGAAGATATCAGATGAAAGACAACGTTAAGATATGTGGATCATATTATGCGGAGACTCAGAAGAATGCAGAAAATAGAAAAGACTGGAGAATGTTGGGTTTGCAGTGAAAGACCTGCCCTTGTGCAGAACAATATGAATGAATGAATTCCAGTTTTTTTTCTGTGGTGTTAAGCCGGTTCATTAAAAGTTAGCATCGAGACTTACAGTGACTATCTTCATATTTTAATGCATTTTTAGGCTGCCTGTTTCCTATTTTAGTGCCTAAATGTCCTCGCTTAGTAATTACTTATAAATCCTTGATCGAATGTGACGAATCAGATATCATTGAGTGTTGAACGTCTTCCTTATGCATTGTGGACACCGGAGTACTGAAATCCTATCGAATACAGAGGAACTAGTTGATGACACCAAGCGCATGCTCGGGCGATTGGAAAATAAAACTCTCACACAGGAAATTGAAACTCCTCCGTGAAGCTTGCACCGATCTCACCTTATCTCGTTTACACTTGGCGTCAGAACCGGGAAATTGTGGATAGAACAAGAAATATTTATTAAAGCCAGGCCGAACAATCAACTCTCTAAATAGTCTGAATGGACGAACAGAACTGACCGTTTATGCGGTGGCTCCAATACCGCAGGGACCGATAAGGAATTACTCACACCTCAAGTCTTCTTTGAAGCGAAACTTCTTCAGGTACAGTTGTGGAACAAAATTCTGT